>CM076582.1:903459728-904026737 GCA_034641835.2 Pinus albicaulis
AGTTACGCCGATAGGCGCAGCCCCCTATCGGAAGGAGCATGTTTTGTGATTAGGCTAATTAATTTTTTTGATCTGATGGTCTAGATTGAGAGATGCCGGTATATTCTGGTCGTCACCACTCAATCAATGGATCAAATCTACCCCACTAACTTCCTTGCATATCTAAATCACATGTTTAAACCGTACTTAAATTAATTTTTTACAAATCTTGATTAAAAATTTACTATACCATTTATTAATTGCCACCTATTATGATTAACAACTAGAAAGAAACTGAAACATTAAATCTTCTCCAATCTTCTCCAAGTGTTGAAATCTCTCTACAACGTGTCCCATGCCTGTCCCATACCTCCATAGTGGCGGCAAGCGGTGCGATTCGGGGAGTGGAGACGACGAGTTTTTTTATATTTGTTGTTACGGCCAGGTTATCATGTATAAGCTGCCCATTACCATCCAATCATAAATCGGCATCGTGGGTTGTTACCATCTAATCATGAGATCGACCTCCACGACAGAGAGGTATTCACCGGAAAGAAATTGACGACTGACAGCTTTAATGTGATTGATCTGGACGAGTAAGAGGCGTTTGCCTATTTTGGTGATTAAGGTGGCCAGAATACGATGGGTATGGAGTAATTTGTTCCACTAGTGGGAAAATCGAGCACGTTTATAATTTATGATTACAGGGTGGTCCCACTCCTGCCCGTTGGGAACTAAATGGCACGTAACCGATATTGTTGGACACCGCTGGTATTGGTAAATTCAATCTGTAATAATAATTTCAATTCAAATTCCAAAATTCAAGATGGCTTTGTATCTGCTTGGTTTTGTGGATAGTTTTCTGCGGATCTTTGATAACAGATAGCTTTTGGCTAGATAGCTCTCTGATTTTCTTTTCTTTTCTCGTATATTTTTCTACACAATTGTCTTTTGCTTTTGCGGGATACCTTCATGCATATGAATCTTGTCAACTCTCACTAAACATGTTGCAAATATATATGCTAATTCCATATAAATTATGGATAAAAGTGTTATAAACATTGGTAAATGTGGTTGTAAATCTATTTTATATACGCCTATCGGCGTATATCAACCACATTAGTTTTTACTAATGTGGTTGTGCTAGTGATAAAGGACAACTATAGGGTTGGCATGTCATCGCCGCTGAAAATCACGCAAAATTTAAATATAGAGAAAGAAAGAAAAAATTGTCACCTGGAGAGGTTGATTTACACAAGATAGGAGCTCGAGAGAGTGCTCGGGTAGCAGTGCAAGCAACTACGACAGAGCATTCTGTGACAGCGGAGACCGACGTAATGGGGACAATAATAAATCCTTCTCAAGCTTGTCTTTGCAGTAGTCTTTAAGCAACTGATCTGCCTGATAACACATTCCTGTTTTCTCATCTTTCACCATCAGATCTGTGAACTTGGCAACATGCCCAGATGCTTTCAGGACAACTTCAGGCGTGACACATGGGCAGTCAACCTCCAACATGTTCTCTTCTAAGACATAGTGCTACCAAATTAAATCACATCATAATTGTTTCCACATTTTAAACAATAGGAAATAAAATTGATATTATACTCTGTAAAATGAAACTGTTACAAGGCACATCCATGTACTACGGTCCACATCCAGCTACCAGTTAAACTAATTTATCACGATATTCTAGCCATGCTAGATAGCTAAAGCTTTAAACTAGAACTCAAAATTTGACTGGAATAAGAGTGAGAGAATGATAATTCCTAAGATAATATTAGCAAGAGCCAGAAATAGGCTAGACAAATAGTAAATAAACAATTACTAGTGACCAGTCTTTGTTTGTTTTTAAAGAAGGGGCATTTCTTAGACCCCACTAAGGCTCGTTGTTTTGCGTGATTGAAACAAAGAAATGACTGACAACAGTGACAAACACAACAGTGACAGAAAGGCAGTATTATAATCAGCGTGAAACAAATAAAACTAGGCACATAGAAGACTCAGGTAAGAAATCTAATGCACTAACAACGAGAGCTCCACTGATATAAATGATAGGAACAGCCCTTGTTGCTCAGCATTTATTTTTTTTCTTATAGGCCCATCGGGCATGGACATTGAAGTTTTCGCTTGAGAAATTACGCACCATATAGACAGGACATTGAAGTTTTTGCTTGAGAAATTACGCATCATATAGACAGCCCTTGAAAGGGTAAAGTTGGGGTAGGGAGCAATACAACTGGAAATGAAAATCGAGCTCTGTGGTATGATAAATTATTATAAAAAATAAAATTATGAAGAAAATAGTGGGAGTAATGAATAGAACTCGAACGAAACAATAACACAACTAACGAACGGAGAAATGATAACTAACCTGTCGCCAAAAGGCAATGACATTAACTTTGATGGCACAACCCGGGGGCCCATCATCATACAACCCAACAACACCTTTGTAAATCTTGAAGGAGTTCATGTAAAACAACCTCCTCTCCAACGTATTATATTTGTGGAGCGATAAAAAGGTGTCTTTTTAACTCCTAATTACCTTCACATTAATTGTCAACCCAGGGACGACTTTTTATTTCAAGAGTGTACTCAGTCTGAGGCGGCTATTTACTCAAGAGTAATGTTTTGCAGTATGGTGCTTAAAATCCAAAAGTAAATGAAAGATGGAAACAAAATCTAATTGGAACAGCAAGAAATTGAAATGTTCTAAACTAAATCATTCCTCCAAACAACCATCAATCGAGGGATACGGTAGATTGAAGCCATTCCTCTGGATATTGATGCAATTGAAATCAAACTGGAACAAGACAATCAATCTGGGAACGAGGAAGCAATAACCAATGTTCTCTACAGTTGAGAGTCCTGCTTTAAAGCAATTAAAAGGAAATCGAAATTGAACTAAAGTTGCTATTGAAAGTAAACTAGGAAAACTCTTTAAAAGCACTCTTGCAATGAATCAATAAAAATGAACAGCAAAGCTTCATCTAAGAAAAATGATTTATTAATGGAAAGGAATAGCAATGCTAAAATACTAGAATTAAACAACAATCTTAAATGGAACCGAACAACAAAACTAAGTCATTAGAAAGACACATCAACTATAAATGTAATTGAATCAGCAACCTATCAGCATGAACATTAATCACAGTTATTGAAGCAACAACAATCGTAGTTATAATTGAATAGTAACTTAATTGAACAACCATTGCAATTATAACGGAGCAGTAATTAAATGAACCATAGTCTTAATTAGATAGCGCAGCATTAGATCAGAATTATCAGCAGGACATTTCAAGTTATAATTAATAATTCTATCACTCACACAATCCAATTATGATTTCAATATAACAAAGCAATTCTGCGAAATGTTCATAAACAAAAGATTACTGAACAAAACAATTTAAAGAAATGAAAAGGAAATCAAACCATCACACGGCAACAATTGTAAAGATATGATACACAGCAGCAGCAGCGTACTCCACCAGAGGCTGGGCCCTTAGCCGCCAGCGGACGCTGCTGGGTTACTTCAGAATGAAAAGAATGAACAGCAACTCCCAAATCATGTATTAATCAACAAATTGTGGAATCATTACAACAACAAAGGCTTGAGAATTACAGCATGCAACAATCCCTATCCTATCATGAATAATCCACCATCATTCTTCATCATTTTTCCATCATTTTTCATCCCCCAAATCATCCCCAAATCATCCCCATCTCTGATCTCTGTTTTCATTTAAATAGAGAGAGATCAAAGAGAAGTTACAATAAAGATAAGTATAACATGATTTCTATTACAAAATTGGTTTGCTTCTAACCATTTGATCAACAAGAACAAGGCGAATTTGGCTTTGCAGCTGAGATTTGGAGGATGGCCGCAACAACAAATCTGAGAAAATCATGCTCAAAGAACCCTGCGTTTCTCTCAGTACAAGCCGAATTTGGGCAAACCGTACTTAACTAAAGTTAATTGGGTCCGTTTTGGACAAAACCCATGTTCCGGATTTTCCAGATTCTGCTTCATTTGCTCGAAATCTCAACCGCAAAACCGTCACTTCTTATTCCAGCGAATTTCTGAGTTGGCACTTTTAATGATCAAATCTTCAATCTAGAAATTATCTTAGAGGCTAAAAATGGTGAATAATGTTACAACTGATTTATTAAAACTATCATTGATAAAATCATGCATAATCATCAATTTATTAGAAATAAAGGAGAAATAAATAATATTCATTCATAGAAGCATAAATCATTATAAAATGGATTTATGTAATAAATTATAATAAATGACATGATGAAGAATAATAGAAATGGGTGGAATAAGCGTTCAAAAGTGATAATAATAATGGTATATTAACGACCCAACATACCCCCACACTCAATATGTTGCATGTCCTCATGCAACCCAAAGACAAAACCCATGTGTTAACCAAGCAATAAAAAAAATTTGTTCATCCTAGCTCATGAAATGGATAGGACAAATGAATTCTTCCTTAATTAATGAATATTCAAACTTAACGATTTTGATGAAGGCAGAACAATGAAGTTGCAGCAAAATATGATATAAGTCACAACAACCTTCATTAACCATTTTCCCAAAAACTACAAACCAGCTTTTGTTGAAATGTTGCAAGTAAATTTATAATATATGAATGTCTCTATGATCCAAAAATTAGATCGTTTTGATGCACGGATCATGAGATATCAACAAAATGGCTGTAGGTGAGAGTGCATGATTTCCGAAATTTTATGAACCAATATTTTTTGAAATTGTCTGGGTTTGTATTAATGATACGTCTGCATTTTCCAAAAATCACAAGAATTGAGTTCATAGTTTTAAAAATATTATGGAAATCAATTTCTACACTGAAATTGTATGCCTTAAATGAGAAAGAAAATTGAAAACATCCATCATGCGTAGCAATTCCTCCCCCTCTCTAAAAAATTAGCATGCCCTCATGCGATGCTAGAAAAAAATTGAGGTGGTTGCTACCAGCTGTTGAATTCTATGCTTGGTGTAAAACAACATGGAATAAGGGAGGTGTTGAGAAGGAATAAGAATAGCAATGGATGATAAAGAATATGAATGACATGGTTATAAGAAAGAAATGAATGAAAGCGACACTCCCCCAAACTGAAAGATGATATGCCGCTGAAAAAAAATGGGAAGTGGTACAGATGTGGACTGAAGGATGATAAATAATGCTCAAAATGGACGTTTTTGAAATTCTCCTAAATTCGTAATAAATCAGAAAATTATGCGATTTTAACTCAAGTTTTACCTCCAAAAATGTGAAATGACATATATGTACTGGCAGGTGTTGAAGCTGATGTAGGCAGAGTTGGTGCTGAAAGTGATGCAAAAGGTAGAATCCAGGCAAGCACATCATGTCGGAAGAATTGTGCACGTTCGCGAGTTGCTTGAGCCTCTTCTGTTAGTTGCAATAGTGTGGTCATGCTGTGAATAGAATTCTGCCCATACTTGTTGTTCTCCTGTAAACAAAGCACTATTTTGCATACAATGTTCTTGAATCCATAGTGTTAGTTTTGAATAGAAATAGATAAGATGCATGCAAAACTTTCAGTCATAAAAACTTTTGTCAAATCAACAAGTTATGGCAGAGTGTAGTAATCATATCGCATGCTATCCCATAATGCATACATTCCCCCTCCAATTGGAAAAGGAATTCCATGACCATAAAGCGTATGAGAGGTGTTGTGCTGAGAGCAAGGTAAGGGAATGAACAATATTGCAGTAAATAAAGCAAAGTACACATATCAATGATAGGACAGCGAGAGTTATGGTTATAATGAGAGCAGAGTGTGTAAAGATAGTTATGAATAAAAGATAGGACGCTTTGGATTGATGATAAGTTATGAAAAAGAGAAAAAAGACAGCAATATGCCAAAAAAAATGCTTTACTGACAGTATTCTAGCTGAAAATGATGCGATTGATCATAAAAAAATTTCTCATGCATAAAGGTTCAAAACAGGGAAAATTAAGGAAATAACTTCTCTGATAAAAAGAAAAAAATAAGAAAAGGGTATTATAGTAATAATTGACGATAAGATATAACTTCAATACCATAAGCAGAGCCTCTGCTGCCAGCAGGCGTCCATAGCCTCGGCAAGGTTGCTTTTTAACCCATATGAGCCAGGATCCTCAATTTATAAATGGAGAGTTACAATGTTGTTGTACAGAAGAGATCAGTGTGCTGGCGTGGTAACCAGATAACCACACTGCCATTCACTGGGATGTAGCAAAAGTGATCAGGCCGGCTCGTGATGAGACCTCCTGCTCCAAGGATAATTGGGCTATCCAATGGATCATAACCCTGGTGTGGTGACCATAATGGGAATGTCACTTTGTTACAGCCTTATGAACATGGTAGGCTGGCTCGTACTGAGACCCCCTATCCTCCATCTGTGAACAAAATTTTGTTATTATTACACATTTTTATGATAAAAAGAGGGAGGCTCAGTACTCCTTAAGAGCAGGGATGGTGAAAGAAGTTGAACATGTCAATAGAAAAAAATATACCCATAATCTCATTTATTACAGACAGAGAAGATTATAATCCAGAAGGGTGGAACCAGCATGGTATTAAGATAATCAATCAACATCATGTTCAATAGAAAACAATGCAGTAAAGTAGTATATAAATAATTGTGTCCCTTTTGAAAATAAGCTATCATCAAGGAGCTATCCTATTAAAGATCATAACGTGAATTATATTAACTCGCTTCAATAGAATCCATAATTCTTGTCCTCATAAAAGTAGTGTACTTCATGCCATGAAGGGGAATCAGTAAAATGTGGTTGAGATGAACTAGGAATAGTCCCACAAGAGGAAGGAAGGGTTGCTCTCGAAAATAATCCCAAAGTGTTGCTCTTTTGAATGAACAACAAAAACACTCAAAAAGTGGTGTTCCTTAAAGGAAATGCACACAAAAAAAAGCAAAAATACACACAAAAAAAGTGTGAAAATGCAAATGTCGTTCCTTTGGAAAAATGAACAGCAAAAACTAAAAGTGTCATTCCTTTGGAAAAGGAACAGCAAAAACGCAAGTGCCGTTCCTTTGGAAAAGGAACAACAAAAATGAAAAGTGTCGTTCCTTTGGAAAAGGAACAGCAAAAACGCAAGTGCCGTTCCTTTGGAAAAGGAACAGCAAAAACACAGGTGTTGTTCCTTTGGAAAAGGAATAGTAGAACGAAATTGCTGTCCCTTTGAAAAAGGAACAGCAGAAACGACAAAAGTGCACACAAACGCTGTCCCTTCAGAAAAAGAACAGCAAAAATGCACAAGCATGAAATGCAAGCACGCAAAGAATGAATTAGCTGTTCACTGTATTGATGTTGAGGATGGGTCACAGTTTGAATGAAGCAACACCTGAAACACAAAATATAAAAAATATCAGAAAAGAAACAACGTTTTATTTAAAAACAATATGTAAATAATTAAATTAAGTTACAACAGCTATGATGTTATGTCAAAAAAAAATGATCTCTTTGAAAAATGTTTTGGCAGCAGTGATAAGACATGAATCTTCAAATTGAAATCAATTCTTCATTTGTTCTATTATGAATCCGTTGGGTAATGAGTTGGATGAAATTCCTTTGTTTTATTAAAATTTGTTTCAAGAATCACTCGTCCATAAATTGACCTTCTTTATTTTTCCAGGACCTGCAAAAAACGAGTATCTACATGCAATAAAACATTAAATCATGGAGAAAGAGAGGTGCGCGGGCTCTCCTAATCCAATAATTATCCAAAAAAACTAACAAGTAGTTACTCTGTAGAACAAATCCATGGAGAAAATAACAAAGTAAAACTCATTTGTTACCTGCGGGAGAGCAGTGGCCAATCATGCTAACCTACAGTGTTTTAATCACAACTTCTTTGTTTTTCGTCAAAATTGAGTGATTCCAAAGCCAAATGAGAGCTAATTCAAAGGTTAATCTCCAATAGCAACAGGTTTTAAAAATTCAATGATATGATATGTCAATTTTAGTTAGAACAACCTGCATAACAGAGTCATTTTCGATTACCCAGCTTAGACCAATAGTTGATATTTCAAGCATAAATTTTTTTGATGTCAGATTGGAATGATTCAAATTGGAAATGAAAGTAGATTCATTTATTTATTTCCAATAGAAACAGGTTTTGAAGACAAGAAGAATTGATAGGTTAAATACTGTAAGGAACAGCCAAAAAGACATAGTTTTAATGGCGCTGATTTACGATAGACAGTCAGTATTTTGATCATAACTTCCCCATACGATATCAAAAATGAGTGATTCCAATTGCCTTGTAAACTAGATTCATAGGGGAATCTACCATAGTAACAGGTTTTAAAAATTCAAACATTTAGGCCTCCAAAAACTGACTGTCCCAACTCTGTTTCTAAGCTGCCCGCTAGACACCCTGTGAATGTTTTGGTTCTAACTTTTTTGTTTCAAATCCAAATTGAGTGATTCAAATTGGGTTGGAAAGTAGAAATCAAGGGCTACTTAGGATAGAAACAGGTTTTAAAAATATTCACTTTTGGCCCCTCAAAACATGACTGTCCCGACTGTTTTTCCAGAAATTTCATCAAGCCCGCACACCAAAAAAATGATATTCAAGCATTTTTTTCAAATTGGTGATGAAAATGAATATGAGTGTTTGTAGAACTATTATTTCCATTATAATTCATCTACATACACAAATGAATTAAAAAATTATCACCAATGTTGATTTGATAGCGTGTTGCAACAAACAAACAACTATTTTTACAAAAAAAACAAAATGCATTTATTTATGTTCTTATTTTATTTTATTTTATTTTTTCACTAACCTACTTTGATTGAAATATGAATATGACTATGTATAGGAGTACTTCCAATGGAACCATTTTCGAAATAAGGCTTTAAATATGTACATACCCAAATTTGAAAAATGCATGTTGATAAAAATTAGGGTATGAGAAGCCAACTTCCCTTGAAAAGATGTTGTCAAAAATTGTTGAAGTATAGAGTGATGCTACAAACAAGTGATGGAATGAAACCAATCTTCAATATATCCTTTAATTTCTTGATTTCCCATAGCCATCATATCATGAAGTTCTTGAGATTTTAAAATGACTTGTTGATGCATACTAAAAGAAACCTCATTTTCTTCCATAGCTTCTACAATTTTTGAATTTGAAACATTCTGAATCTCATTGTAAGTTTTCTCCATTGGTGCATGTCAGATAGAATGGGTGGGAAGGATGGGTAAATTTTGCAGTTCAACATTGTAAGCATGTTGTACTGGTTTATTGTGGTGAGGGTGTGGAATTAGTTGAGCAGAAAATTGTGTATGGAATGGAGCATTGTGATGATGTGGTTGGTTGGGTTGAGTGGATAAATTTGATATGCAAGCAAGATGTTGTGAAAGAGCTGGTGGAGAATATGGAGAATGTGCTTGTGCTACAAGATGAGGGAGAGTAGTCATGCAATCATAAGGTGAACCATGCCAAACTTGTAGATAAGATTGGTGGTTACATTGAAATTGACATGGCTGCCCTAGAACATGAGTATTCCATAATGGATTATGCAAGTAAGAGAATGGAGAAGAAGTGTTTTGAACCATACCTGTTGACCTTGTTGTAGCTTCCTTATCTCTTTGATATGCTACTTCCATCCTAGATAAGGAAGAGTAACCATCTATGGGCTGCTACTTTCGGTCATGAGGGAAAAACACTTCATCAAATTCTTCATTTTTATGAACCTGCAAAACGTCCAATTTTGAGCTTAGAGAGCTAATAAAATCAACTTTAAAATTTTCAAATAAATCATTGATTTCAGCTCTTATGTCTCCTATTCTTGTAGCAGATGTGGAAAAGAAAGAACAAACATCTCTAGAATTCTTACCAGCCTTGGAGATTCCTCTTGAATACCTTATGCACAACTCACAAACATCATCATATGATAACCGAAAAACATCACCTTTTCCTATCAGATTTAAGAGTTCTAAAAATTCATCTTTGATTCCTTTAAGAAGGAGTGTTTTTAAGATCTCTTTTTCCAAATGCTTATGCTTTGATTTTTGAAGGTTATAATGAAATCGATCTACATAGTCCTCCAAACTTTCATCTTCCCCTTGTATCATACCGAAAATATCTTCATTGGATTTGCAATAGTCTTGGTACTTCTTCAAGAATATGTTCTTCATGTCCTCCCATCATTGGATGCAATTCCCACCTAGGCTCATGAACCATCAGAGAGCTGCTCCTTTTAGAGTAAGAGGAAACACTTTCAATCTTTGATCATTAGTACAATAATCATATCCTATACAAAGTATTTCGAACTCAAATAAGAATGTATCTGGATCTTCATTTGCTAAACCATGAAAATTTGGTAAAGATGGGGGAATTATGTGCATTTGTGTCACTCCTCCTATATCTTTGATAGGAAATTCAAAAGTAGAAATGTGAGCCATTTCTTACCATAATATAAGATGTTTTTCATGTGTTTCTTCGAGGCTCCTTCTTCAAATGTTCCTGTCAATTAGTTAGTGAAATGGGTGGTGCTTACATCACCACTTGAGTGAAATCATGTGATTCGTTTTTTTTTAAATTTCTATATTTTTTCTAGTCATTCACACAAAAATTCAAACATCTATTTCTACACAAAAAATTAACAAATCTGCCGGAAAGCGGGTGGGGGAGCAGGGCTGTTACATGCTCCGTACGCAGGTTCTTACCTTTCGTTTTTAATACCCAATTCTCTCCTAGCAGGCACTCATCAGATTCACACTACTCTTTAGAAATGGCTACACTCTCCCCGGCAACGGCGCCAAAATGTGGAGCGATAAAAAGGTGTCTTTTTAACTCCTAATTACCTTCACATTAATTGTCAACCCAGGGACGACTTTTTATTTCAAGAGTGTACTCAGTCTGAGGCGGCTATTTACTCAAGAGTAATGTTTTGCAGTATAGTGCTTAAAATCCAAAAGTAAATGAAAGTTGGAAACAAAATCTAATTGGAACAGCAAGAAATTGAAATGTTCTAAACTAAATCATTCACTCAAACAACCATCAATCGAGGATACAGTAGCAATAACTCATTCCTCTGGATATTGATGCAATTGAAATCAAACCGGAACAAGACAATCAATCTGGGAACGAGGAAGCAATAACCAATGTTCTCTACAGTTGAGAGTCCTGCTTTAAAGCAATTAAAAGGAAATCGAAATTGAACTAAAGATGCTATTGAAAGTAAACTAGGAAAACTCTTTAAAAGCACTCTTGCAATGAATCAACAGAAATGAACAGCAAAGCTTCATCTAACAAAAATGATTTATTAATGGAAAGGAATAGCAATGCTAAAATACTAGAATTAAACAACAATCTTAAATGGAACCAAACAACAAAACTAAGTCATTAGAAAGACACAGCAACTATAAATGTAATTGAATCAGCAACCTATCAGCATGAACATTAATCACAGTTATTGAAGCAACAACAATCGTGGTTATAATTGAATAGTAACTTAATTGAACAACCATTGCAATTATAACTGAGCAGTAATTAAATGAACCATAGTCTTAATTAGATAGCGCAGCATTAGATCAGAATTATCAGTAGGACATTTCAAGTTATAATTAATAATTCTATCACTCACGTAATCCAATTATGATTTCAATATAACAAAGCAATTCTGCGAAATGTTCATAAACAAAAGATTACTGAACAAAACAATTTAAAGAAATGAAAAGGAAATCAAACCATCACACGGCAGCAATTGTAAAGATATGATAATAAAGCAGTTGTAAACAGACTTCCACTCGTAGGTCAAGCCTTTACCACAATGACGCTGGTTACTTCTTGTTGAAAAGAATGAACAGCAACTCCCAAATCATGTATTAATCAGCAAATTGTGGAATCATTACAACAACAAAGGCTTGAGAATTACAGCATGCAACAATCCCTATCCTATCATGAATAATCCACCATCATTCTTCATCATTTTTCCATCATTTTTCATCCCCCAAAAAATCCTCATCTCTGATCTCCGTTTTCATTTAAATAGAGAGAGATCAGAGAGAAGTTACAATAAAGATAAGTATAACATGATTTCTATTACAAAATTGGTTTGCTTCTAACCATTTGATCAACAAGAACAAGGCGAATTTGGCTTTGCAGCTGAGATTTGGAGGACGACCGCAACAACAAATCTGAGAAAATCATGCTCAAAGAACCCTGCGTTTCTCTTAGTACAAGCCGAATTTGGGCAAACCGTTCTTTAACAAAGTTAATTGTGTCCATTCTGGACAAAACCCATGTTCCATATTTTCCAGATTCATCTTCATTTGCTCAGAATCTCAACCGCAAAACTGTCACTTCTTATTCCAGCGCATTTCTGAGTTGGCACTTTTAATGATCAAATATTCAATCTGGAAATTATCTTAGAGGCTAAAAATGGTGAATAATGTTACAACTGATTTATTAAAACTATCATTGATAAAATCATGCATAATCATCAATTTATTAGAAATAAAGGAGAATAAATAATATTCATTCATAGAAGCATAAATCATTATAAAATGGATTTATGTAATAAATTATAATAAATGACATGATGAAGAATAATAGAAATGGGTGGAATAAGCGTTCAAAAGTGATAATAATAATGGTATATTAACGACCCAACAACGACCTTCCTGAAAGCCTCTTTTCTCATAGCGCCTCCGCTATCCTCGGAGAGCCTAGACTGAAGCTCTTTAGAAACAGATTGCAGCTCCAACATCAATTCCTTCATCTGATTAACAACATTCTCAATGGCCTCCTTTGAAGCTTTGGAAGCCGTGAGGGCGCAAACTTCGTCGCCTTGCTTGTCCACCATGTTTTGGTTTTCACTAACTGATTTTCTCAATGATTCAAATTTAGTCTCCATTGTCCCCGTTGTTGCCTTCTTTTCAACGCCCATTTCATCAGAATTGAAGGACAGGTGGAATAACTACAGAAACAAGCAGTACATAAACAATTTCATATACTGCGCTTCAAACGGCCGCCATGAGATCGTGGATGAGGGGTAGCCCTGCAGAGGCATCATTAAGTCCTCTGAAGTGATGTCATCTCCATATTCGGCATTGAGCGATGAGAGCTGATAACTCGAATACGCTACACCAAAGGTGAGGAAGAACACGACGTGTATGCCGAGCTTGGTTGCCACTCGAGGAGACCAGTATTGAACCAAGCCGAAGACTACCACATCCGGAGCAAGGCGGTGCAGTAGGCTTTCTAAGGGCTTCTCTAAGAGGTGCACTGTGCGGAGTAAGAAAGGCCATAGATGGCCTAGTGTGTTGGACATGCACTCAATCTTAGGAGGCAATTCTTCCACCACCAGCAATGGCAGTTCCACCATCTCAACTTTTCCCCCCGAGTTTCGATTTATGACGATGAAGAGTGGCTCTATCTTGGCAACATTGAGAGGAGTTGTGAGAAAGGAGACTTTGATGCCGTGTTCTGCGAGTCACTTTTCTAGTTCTGCGTATGTAAAAATATGACCGTGAGCAAGCCATGGAAACATCAGAACGTGGAGTTTCTTTGAAATTTTCATATTTCAATAGCTGCAGCAGCTTTCACTGTATAAATCCATTAATATTTAACGTTGTTTTTTCTATTAGATATGAGAGGAGCGTTAATGTATCCACGTGAGGGGTTGTGCCCAAGCCTCAAACTAGTCCAACCGAAAAACTTCAAGGTATCCATGCCGACCCCATAGGACATTTTGAGCACATCCTCTACAAACTAGGCTGAAATCCAAAGGCCCAACTAGTTCAATGCGCTGAAACCCCAACTGGTTCAATGCGTTTTGAAATCCCATTGCTTCAAAACTGGGCTGAAACCCAAAACCCAACTGGTTCAATGTGTTTTCAACGCCCATTGCTTCAGAATTGAAGGACAGGTGGAAAAACTGCAGAAACATGTAGTACAGAAACAGTCTGTCAGTAAAAACTTGGGCAGAAAGTAGAGTAGGTTAACAGATGAAAAACATGTGGTGAATAAGTTAAAATATGACAAACATGTGGTGAATTCTTATTAGTGGGAAGGGCGATATGGAAGTTTTCCTATTGGCTAGGGTGAGTAGTGTTTGCTCACCCCACTCCAGCAAAGAAGACCCCTCCGACATAATTATTTCTACTGTCCATTTGACTACACCGCTATCACTATGAGAAAATGAGTATCAGTGAGACCATTCACCGGACCTTCGTAGCCATTGCATTTATATTTACATGAGAGAAAGGTAGGAAAATATACAAAAATAATTTTATTTCAATTTATATAACATAGATCAATTTATATATTAAATAATATATATGAAAATCCATTAAATGTCAAATAACATATGACATTATGTCTCTCGAACTACCTGTTCACCCAAACTCTCTGTTTCTCCACACAATGCACAGACTACAGCCCCCTCCTCTCTCTGTCTATAAATACACGTAGCCAGAAGGCTTCCTCTTCCTTGCCCTCCCATTATTTCCATTTTCAGCACCATGTCGTCTCCCTGTTTCGTTGTTTCTCCACTTCGTTGTCCCTTTCTCCTATGCGCATTCATTTCATGATGATGCATAGTCCCTCCTTGCATTTAAAATTCTCATTACCAGTGACCCCAATAATTCCTTGGCCGATTGGAGTCAGCAAGCCTTATTTCTCTAGCTATCGGCCATTTAATGCGGTGTATGCCACACTGCCCACCATCAGATTTAAACATCTTTAAATCTGACGGTGGGCAGTGTGGCATACATTGCATTAAATGGCCAATAGCCAAAAAAATAAGCTTCATCGATTGGAGTCCCACAATCCCCCTTTGCAACTAGATTGTTGTTCCCTGTTAGAGCCATCATCTAGACAGAGTGGTCACCATCGATATCAATGCCATGGATCTAGTAAGCACCATCTCCCCTTTGCTTGGTAATTTTTCGTTCCTACACTCGCTCAATCTTTCAGAAAATAAGCTCCACGGTCATATCCCACCCCAATTGGGATGCCTCTTTCGTTTGAGGCGGCTATGGCTGTACCGCAATCAATTGGAAGGAAATATCCCACATCAACTCAGCAGCTGTAGAAATTTAGTTTATTTATCGCTCTCCTCCAATAATCTTAGTGGAAATATCCCCTGGGAGTTGGGTTCCCTCTCACATTTGCAAGAGATTTACTTGGGAGTAAACAACTTCACAGGTACAATTCCGTTTACTTTAGGAAACCATTAAACGTTGAATATTTTAAGTGTCGAAGAAAACAGTCTATTTGGTCCCATTCCACCACAATTTAGTTTACTTATCTATCTGCAAACGCTTTACCTTCATACAAATGAACTTTTGGCAGCATTCCATCTTCTTTGTCTAATATCTCTAATTTAATTGATTTGGTAATTTCCGCCAACCACTTCAGTGGCAACATTCCAAAATCATTAGGCCTTCTCACCCATCTACAAATGCTTTACCTTGATACAAATGAATTCTCTGGCAACATTCCACAAGAATTGGGCCTTCTCACCCATCTGCAAAAGCTTTACCTTTATACAAATGAATTGTCTAGTAGCATTCCCCCTTCTTTTTCCAATATCTCTACTTTGACTCACTTGGACACTTCCACCAACAACCTCACTGGCATCATTCCACAAGAATTATGCCTTCTCACCCATCTGAAAACACTTTATATTTATACAAATGAATTTCCTGGCAGCATTCCCCCTTCATTGTCCAATATCTCCACTTTGATTGACTTTGAAATTTCCACCAACCACCTCACTAGCAGCATTCCATAGGAATTTGGCCTTCTCACCCATGTGCAAAGGCTTTACCTTTATACAAATGAATTGTCTGGTAGCATTCCCCCTTCTTTGTCCAATATCTATACTTTGACTCACTTGTCCATTTACAACAACCACTTCATTGGCAACATTCCAAAAGAACTAGGCCTTCTTACCCATCTGCAAATTCTTAACCTTCATGAAAATGAATTGTCCAGTAGCGTCCCCCCTTCTTTGTCCAGTATCTCTACTTTGATTTACTTGGACACTTCACCAACAACCTCACTGGCAACATTCCCTGAGAATTGGGCCTTCTCACCCATTTGCAAAGGCTTTACCTTTATACAAATGAATTTTCTGGAAGCATTCCTTTTTCTTTGTCTAATATCTCTACTTCGATTGAGTTGGTAATTTACGAAAACAAATTTAGAGGGCACATTCCATTAGAATTTGGTGCTAATATCCACAATTTGATTACCCTCTCTTTATGGGGAAATCAACTAAGTGGGAACATACCCAATTCCATTGGAAATTGTTCCAAACTCCAAATTCTATTTATGCACAACAACAAATTGACCAGGAGTGTGCCACTAGAGTTGGGTAAACTATCCCTCCTTCAAGAAATAAATTTGCACATTAATGAGCTTGGCAGCAGTAGCACCACAACCATGCCATTTCTTGTATCTCTTACCAATTTTTCTCACTTATAAGAATTTCACTTGAGTGACAACAAACTAAGTGGCATCTTTCCCCTTTCCATAGGGATACTTTCTACCAATTTATCTTAACTTTATTTCGCTAACAACAATATACAAGGAAACATGCCTCCATATATTTCCAATCTAGTAGCCTAATATTACTAAATTTAGGTGGAAACATTTTAAATGGTATCATTCCACCATTTGGAAACCTTACAAAATTAGAAAGAGTAGACTTATGAAACAATAAATTAGAAGGAGACATCTCAAATAAATTTGATCAATTACAAGGACTTGGTCTCTTGGACATTAGTAGAAACAAACTCACTGGAAAGATTCCCAATTCCCTTCCATCCTCTAAACAATTAAGAAGAATCCTACTTCATCACAACCAGTTATCAGGGAGAATACCTGCCATCTTAGGAAACTATATAAATTTGGAATTTCTTGACCTATCTCACAATATGCTCACTAGAAGCATGCCACGAGAGATCGCTAAACTCTCTAATCTACATTTCTATTTGAAATTTTCATGGAATTTATTAGATGGCTCATTGCCCATGGATATTGGTAAAATTGCAATGGCTCGAGCTATAGACATTTCCTCCAATTAGATAAATGGCCTCATTCCACCTACACTTGGAAGCTGCAGTGAACTACAATCATCGAATTTATCCAGAAATGCATTCCAAGGCTTTATTTCAGATTCACTTGGAAATTTACTAAGTCTTGTGAATCTAGATCTCTTTTTCAACTCCTTATTAGGTTAAATACCAATTACTCTCCAAAAATTGAAAATGCTTCAGTGTTTGAATTTGTCTTTCAACAATCTCACAGGAGAAATCCCAAAAGAGGGATTTTTTACAAATCAAACAATTATCATGTCCTTCATTGGAAATCCAAGCCTTTGTGGAACACAAGTACTCATGTTACCTACATGTCCAACAACAAGAATTCATTTTGCATTTGTGAAAAAGATATTATTTTCAATGAGTAGAGCTATTGTTTGTATACTATGTTGCTTACTTTTGGGGTTCCTTTGGAGACAGAATATACATGTTCAAAACTTAGATTCCTCGGAGGCTATTTTTCAAAATTTAGAGCATAAAAGGATCTCATTTCAAGAGCTTCACATAGAAACTGGGGGATTCACCAAGACCAACTTGTTGGGATCAAGTAGTTTTGGATCAGTTTATAAAGGAATTTCAAGTGATTGCACAATTGTTGCTGTGAAAGTTCTCCACTTTCAAAAAGATCAAGCTGAGAAGAGTTTCAAAGTAGAGTGTAGTGTCTTGCAAAAGGTTCAACATCGAAGTTTGGTGAGAATCATAACCTCCTGTTCCAACCTCCATTTCAAAGCTTTAGTGTTCCAATTCATGTCTAATGGAAGCCTAGAGAAGCATTTGTATATTGATAGAGATGACAACAATGATGAATATGTGTGCTGCTTAGGATTGAAAGCACAACTAAACATTGCCATTGATGTGGCCCATGCCATGGAATATCTCCATCATTATTCTCATGTGCAAGTAGTACATTGTGATATAAAACCCAACAATGTGTTGTTGGATGAAGACATGATAGGCCATGTGACAGATTTTGGTCTTTCAAGATTGATTGGTGCAGACGCTGGTGATTCACTTACTTCAACACTATCTTTGAATGGATCTATGGGTTATATTGCTCTAGGTATGCATTTTTAAAAAAATATTTCTAATAGTCATTTTTCATCAACAATTTTGTATATACACTAATGAGATAATTCTTTAGAGGTTTCCTTTAATTCAGAGTATGGATTGGGTGAGAGATTTTCTACCAAAGGAGATGTTTATAGCTATGGCATTCTGCTATTGGAAATGCTTCCCAGAAAACAACCAACCAGCGACATGTTTATTAGAGACTTATACTTGCACAAGTGGGTGAGCTTGGCATTTCCAGACAAAGTGAAGGAGGTGATTGACAAAAATATGTTTAGTGTGCAGGATGGAGGTTATTTTGAAGAAAATAATATACATAATTGTCTAATTTCTTTCCTACAAGTTGGTTTTCTTTGTTCGAAAGAAGAAAGGTCAATTATGAGAGATGTGCTAATAGTGTTGGAAAATATCAAAGAAGATTTGGTGGAAAAAACAATTGCTTTAAGAAAATTAGGACGAAGCATATCCAATTTACTTAAAAATACAAATACACCAAAGATAAATGTCATAACATCAAATGACCAAAGTTCTTCAACATTTTAGTATGTGAAAATTGTAAGCACAAAATATTTCATTCTTATCATTTTTCTTACAATCTTTATATTTATTTTATATTTTCAAATTTTCAAATAATTTTTTGTTATCATGTATTATTTATTTGTGATTATTGTAAATGTATAATTTATATGTTTTTTCAACAGTTGATTAAGTAGAATATAAATTTATATTTAGTTTAATTTATTATTCTCTGATGATATCCATGAATTAAACTCCCTGGATAGAAGCTGAAAAGAAATTAATTGCATTCTGTTATATTTATAGATGAAAGAATTACCATTAAGATTTAGCAATGTAAAAAAAAAAACATAATTGACTGTATGAGCCATGTTGGAGTTTAACTAATTTTTTTATATTGTATTGTATTGAATTTCCATTTTATATATGATATTTTAAATTTTATGAAAATTGGATTGAGTACAAGTGATGCCGGTCGCACTTTTCAACGATACCATTGTGGTCATTATCTTGCAATGAGAAGTGTGAAGATTTATACTATGAAGTTGTTGCCTATTATGTAATTTTTGACCACTTGATACTCTACAGATTTTTGCAGGTTTAAAACTGGAGCTTTTATTCCAAGTCAGTCCCAGGAGCTTCCAATAGCTAGTCTTTTTTCAAAAGCATATTAAAAGTTCTTAGTGTTTCCAAATTTGAAGCCATTATTATTAATGCTTGATTCATCTCCCAAGTTAATGAGGTTTTCCTCAACTCTTCAATATCAGTCAGGATATAACGGTGGAAATGTCTGGAAGCTGTCAGGATACTATGCACTGGCATTTTGTTTTACCTTCTGGAGGATACTATGATTGTTAAGGGTACCTCTCAATTTATTTTGGAATTAATTTAATAATTTCTTTTTCCCATAAAAATGGGATGAAAATAATTGAACTGTGATGAGTGCTATAACAACCCGCCTCATCATAGTTTAACCAAGACTCCACTAAGACTCCACTGACTAAATGCGAAATTATTATTGACAAGCAATTTTTGTTTTATAAACAATAGGGTATCATACATTAATGTGATATCTGGAAGTTCTAGATTATTATTATTATTATTCTATGAAATGATAAAAAAATTGGGTTAAGAAATTTCAATGACATTAATTGAAATATATTCTTTTCAAAACTTTTAAAATATAATGAAGATTTTTTTCTAAAGATTGTATAGAGAAAATGAAAGATATTATTGAAAACATATAATGCTTCATATGTTTTATAGTTATACCTATATTAATGCAATTTATGCCAAGAAAGTATGGAAGAAGGGGGGCATGAAGATGTCATTATGACCGATGCTTATAAAAAGTTGGAATATCACGGAAAATATAGCAATAAATATTTAAGTAAGCAATAACACAAAGAAAGAGGATAATGCTTTTCACCACATAGTTTCATGCACAATCTTCTATTTTCATTTGGTGTCTAGTTGTCTTTGGTTTTCCACTTTTCTAATTCCTATGTCAACTTGTCCCTCAAATATATACATATTTTATTCTCTAATGCATTTCTACAACATGTGGATCATTTATTAATATTTGGAGGAGTCATCATCAACTTAATTAATTAAGGCATTCGAACAATCTTGCTTAGATTTTTTCATCCTTATATCATTGGAGCTATTTTGATATGCTATATGCATGTTTTCACTAGTTGGGGTTAGATTTCAAATGGGTTTTGGGTATAAAAGTAGAACTTGGATAGCTTAATAATATCTTTATTTACATCCGTTGACTTAATTGGAGGGTCAACACTAAAAACATTTTTCATTATGAATGTTTTTTTATCAAGCCATTGGGTATCAAAGTGAAACCCACTTTTCTTTTAAGTTATATAGCATGGACTATCCTAACAAAATGATTCCTACTACAAGGAAAACACATGTACTTGTTAGATGAGCTACAAGTCCACTTGTAAATAGTCCACGTGTTCATATAGTTAGCATCAATGTTGATGTTTCATTGGTTTATGACTAATATGCCTCTAAGTAAAATGTAAACGTGCAATGATTGTATTGGTGCACATGGTAGGTTGTTCATGTTATTCTCCTTAAAATATAGAACTTAGGGTATTAGGATAATGTAGCTATATGTATATCCTTTAGATGGATCAACATTGCTTGACCTAATGATTGGGCCAACACTTCAACAAATCACATTGTAAAGAACCATGAAGTTATCCTCGCAATTAAAGTAACATAGTTTGTATACGACTCAAACTCACCCATCAATAAAACCCAATGACTTTTATTGACCCCAAAAAAACTCATATCTAATCCAACATCAACCAACTTAAGCTCCAATTAACATTTAGATCCCAATTAAGAACCATTGTAAAAACTATATTGCATATTAAACCATTCTTAACCATATTTATGAGGGTCTGCAACCAACCACTCCCTCAACTATATGCAATTTTCCCAAAAAAAAATTACGGCAGTGCCCCAAATGCGGTATCAGATAGCTCCAACTATTAGGGGATACACTTATCTCGGTTAGATATCATCCCAGAGCTAGATATTTTAGGGAATGCAATAGTTAGTATTATATTTATTTGCATAATTGTGAAGAGAATAGAAATTTCTCTAAGAAACCAAATTCCAATGAAAATGAAAATGAAACATGGAATGCCCTATCTATTGAATACCATAGGTACCTACCTTAAGCATAAAAAAATTATGTCTAAATATGGTTTCAATGTGACCATTCATGTAACATTTGAATGGGTAGAACATTCATTGTATTGTTTTTCAACATAATGCCATAATTTAGTTAGTCTCTTAAAACAAGATAATAGCTCATTTGATGATTCTTAGGAAACCATGCAAAGTCCAAACTCCATTCAAGTACCAAATTAGTTCATGTGATAGCTATGCAATGTTGACGCATAAATTTTGTGTTATCCACTTATTGATTCACCTCCTTTGTATGTTGCGTGAAATATATTTTCTTAAGTCAAACCCATACCAATAAATCTCACCTACTTAAGATCCAATATATATGCTCACTTCCTTCATCATCTTCATCTTTGGTAGATTGCGTGAATATTAGAAGAACATGACTTTTCTCTATTAATGATAAAATTCTCATACTCCGCCTAGTCTAAGGATGCAATTCCCCGACTCTCGCCATTCCTTTATTGAGATATCTTCCTAATCAAATCCATACCAAGAAAACTTTCCCTAAGGACCGGGTCCATCATGTAGAATTCCACATTCATTGTTATTTTCCCTCAAAAATAGATATGTCATCAACTAGGTTTCTAACACATCTAATTACACAAATTTATTATCTTTACATGTAGAAAATAATTTAAGAAATAGCAATATCATATCATCCCAAGAGGCAATGCACTTAGTGTGTAAATAATTGTACTCAATATCTAAAACCCTTTAGAAAGATAATGTGAATAAATGAATTAAAGAATTCTCATTAGACATAATATACACCTAGAAAAATTAACAAGACAAACATGATTTTTAATTGATTGGTTATATATATATAAACAAAAAATTTAGCAAGAGAGATAAAATATCTCAACACACACATTTTTTTCGAGGATTTGCACTTTAAAAAAAGGTTTTCAGCTAAAAATATTTCATCCTTCTCAATGATTGTTAGATATGTAGTTAAAATTTATATATACTAGTTACTTTTTAATTAAATGAATATTATATTTTTATGATTATAACTTTTTATCTAATTTCTTATTATTTAATATTTTATTACAACATTTCTTAAACATAATTATAAAATTAGTTAAAACAAATTTCCTATACAATGTTAATTTTTTAATTATTAATCATATAATATATCCACTTCATTGTATCATGAATTTTTTCACATAAAAAAATAATGAGTTATTTATAATTCTATTTTTAAATAGTTGTATGTGAATGCAAATGGATCTTTTATAATACAGAATTATGTAGGTATATATATGAAACAAGTATTAAGATACATGATATATTGTTTTATTAATTAATCATCATGTTGAGTTATTTGATAGTTTGTATAAGTCCACTCGGTCTTGGATAGAGGATGATCGAGTGCTTTGTTAAGACACTCCTTCATGTGAAGTCATCGGTTCAATTATGTGCCTGATCAGTGTGATATATTGGACATGATGAAAATGTAGTTCAACCAAGCTTTAAAAAAAAATTAGTTTGTATAAAAAATAATAATATTATTTTTTATATGTTGTATTTATTTTATGTTAGGATTATGTTTACCACATCAATAATGGCCCTTGAAATTAGTTCAAATTCACGAGTTAGTAAGAGTTTCATAATTTTAGTTGTTCACTTTTATTTCTTTATGAATTATAACATAAACATGCATTTATTAATATTAGAATAGACATACATATACTAGCTTTCAAGTGTGCATTTCCAACTTCAACACTATCATCTTACCGAGGTACACCTACTCAATGCATCCTTGCATTAATTCTAATTTGACATGTTTTTGTTATCATATATGCGAACATAATGAATTAGAAAGTTTATCCAATAAATTTACACATCATACATCCACCTATGCAACACTTAAATAACCATCTAAACACCATAATTTTTTTCCCATCAAAAGACTACGGATACACTGTCTTATTGATCTTTAGTGTTCACTAGAAGGTTGCAATCTAGGAAACTTGTTGTAGATTAGGGAAAAGTATGCATCAATTACTATAATTTTGTACACCAAGCAATCTTAGAAAATACACATAATGAGAAAAAGGGAAATAGATAATAGAATTAGTTGAGAAACAATAAAAGAACCCTTATATTATATTGATATATCGGTAACCAACAACAACCTCATCGTGTCAAGTATATAATATTTTATCCTTCCACTAGATAGATACAACAATTAAAGGAACTATCTGACTCAGTCAACCGACTTAATGAGGAGTCAACTAACTTACAAGATAGACCAAAAATCATTTGGGTATGTCAACTCGATGAGGCTAGTCGACTAAGTTGAATTGACAAGGATTTGACTAAGTTTACTTGATGAGACTATCTGACTAACTTGACTCAACGAGGCTTCGACTAAGTCGACTCATCGACTAGCCCCTCCAACATGTCCCTCACCATCAATTTGGGATATATGGAGCTATTACATTTACAAAAATAAATTTTAGAATGAGAGTAGAGAAGAAAATAATATGATAAGAGTATATCGTGTGTTGGAAGAATTAATGCAACTATGTTGGTGTTGGACTAGATTGAGTTGGTGAAGCCACTAATGTTGGATGGTCAACCAATTCTACTTGATGAGCTTCATTTAATTTCTCCAGTATGTATGGGTGCATAATTCAGATCCCCCATCTTTCTCTCCCTTGAGGAAATATTTTTTTTGCTTCAACTTATGATTTTGGAGTGGTTGATTTTGTTGACTACAAGGAAGGACCACATTTCGACATCGTAGGTGCAAAAAAATAATACTTTAGTGGTGGAGGAGGTAGTTGAGGTGAAGGTGTAAGTGGCATAGTTTATTTGAATTTTATATAATAAATTATTGGTGCAAGCCTCTGAATATGTTGATTGAATGTCAACCTATCCCTAGCTAAGTATTTTTCTTGCAATTCGAAGGCCTTTATTTTTGCTATGTACTTTAGCTTGTCAGACGGTGAGATTTCTTTGGAGGATGATAAGTTGGGGGGTACCCTGTTGTTCTAACCTTCATATTTTGATGTGAATTTTGTGTAGATAATCGATGACATTTGTAGCTTATATATTATCCTTATTTCCTTCCCTCAGTCACTATTTTTCTTCTTGTATCAACTTTGTTTCTATCTTATTTTCTTATATAATTTTGTTTTCCAAATCTCACATGGCTCACAATACAAAAAGACACTATTATTGATCCGACAAGTCCTTAATAATTACTTCTTATATTCTCAACCAATTAAATGTACTTGAAAAATAAGTCATGCAATTATTGAGGAAAAAATTAAGAGTGACTACCTTGTCTATTGCTTATTTCAACTTATTGTTTATTTATTTAAGTGAATTGAACTTCTACTCAAATTTGGAAGATAATTATTCCATCTTTTGTTTCTAGACTTATTGTTGGAGATCATGAACCCATTCTCTCATCTGTAAGTTCTCGTCAATAAGTTGATGAACTAATTGTTTCATGGTATCTAGTCGGTCATCTAGTTAGCTTGGGACATCCAACTACGACCTTTACATAACTGATGTCATGCACTCAGTCCATACCACTTCTTTCTTTTCATTTTCCATTTGTAGTATAAAGAATTCCTTCCTTGACCTCTTAAATTTAACATTTTATTCCTTTGTAAATTCCTAAAGAATCCTAAAAACCTGGTTGTTCGATGCGTTTGATGTATCCTATGTTGTTGTGGCAGGTTCAGGTTGGGAACCCTTTGGTTTCTTTGATTTTTTCTTTCAAGTATTTTCATGGTGCCTTTTCGTTGATGTCAACACATGATTTTATGTCACTGGTCGAGCTGAATGGATTGGTTGTTGCAAATTTTGTTGGATTTGAGTCAATTTTCCTTGTGTTGTTTACTGCTCTTCCTAGGATAGGTTGTTAGGTGCATCCATGTTAAGGAACTCCTCCTTGACCTCGATATCGATGCCCAAATTTGCTGACTCAATGTTATCTAACGAAATATCTTGGGCTGACACCTCTACTACTTTAGGTTGGATTTGGAGCGAAGAAACCTCTTCTTCTATTATGGTTGGCTCAACGAGTGGAGAGTTTATTTTCAGGTTGACTGATATCTGAGTTTATTTTGTCCTTGGATCCTTAACTCGAATTGATTTCCCCATTGTAGTATTAATTGGGGATATTACTATTGGCTTTATTGTTTGACTCATATCCTTCTCCTACTAGGCATGTTTCCTTTCTATTTCTTCCTCATTGATCATTTTTTTCTTGAATGGATCGATAAATATTTCTTTAGCTGGACCAAGCAATTCCAAAATTTGTCGTTGGACAGATGATCCCATGAAATCCCTTGATCTTATTTATTGATGGGTCAAATTTCTCCTTGTTTTTGTTGTTTTATTAAGAGCTTATTTATCGATGGAGTCTAATTTATTATATATATATTGGAGTCATTCATTATGATGTCCGATAATACCTCTTGCGAATTTATTCCTAGAGACTGTGGTTGTTCGACTACAAGATCTATACCCATGTTGATTGCTTCTTAGTAGTTGGCTAGATAGGAGTTAATAAGTTGAACTTGAATGGAATAGAGTAGAGTTCAACCTCCCTTTCTTCTTCCTATTCCCCATCATTTAGTGGCATATGTAACACACACCCCACATTTAACCTCTTTTACAAGCCCTCTAGGTAAATGTGAAACAAAGTGCCACTATGACATTGACCTGATCTTTTAGCTCTAGGTAAGGAGGTGGGGCCTACAAATGAGACTGACTGATCACAAATTAACATCTTACAGGGACTACAGATCACTTAGGAGCTGAGGAAACACCCCATGTGGTAAAAACCTGAGCTGGAAGTTTGTTTCAGAGACCTAGACTCCCAACCACACCCTTGACACTGCCTACATGTGGTTGAAGGCCTCCAACCACACTCATAAGCCTTGATCCATGTAGTTGTGACCTAAATTTCTCAGTTCAGAGCATTTTGTCTCAATATCTAAGCCATAATTCTAGGACAACATCCAAAGCACTTCCCACAACTTCCTGATACATTCTATAATGATAAGTATCTTAATGACAAGAATAAACTTACAAATTTGAACCAAAAACTTGATCTAACCAGGCCTAACCATCGCAGTCATTTTTTCAAACATATGGCAAACATGTAATCTATGGGTAATGAATGCATATATGAACATAGGACTTTGAAACTTATTTGAGAATCACCAAGAAGGTCTAATTCTCTCTCATAGTAGATGCAATAACATTTTTTATCCCATGTATTCATCAACTAATCAAAACATAACAAGAGGCATATCTAGAACATGTTATTTAACCATGATTATAACCAACATATACCCAATATATTAATGATGATAGAACAACCATAAAAGCCACATAATAAAAAGTACAAGCATTCATAGATTACAATAGGAAAATAACTCTTATTAACATATGAATAAGTAAACCAAGTCAGGGACTTCCACGTACAACCCGACCACAGATTGTGTTGAACCAAATATTTATTTTAGCCAATAACCCCCATGCCATATTCCAAGCATGAATGTGGGATATAAATACAAAACATCCAAGGTTTCCTGGAGATTAAATCAGCTCCACACTTAGGCTATTTAATCTCACCAAAACCGGTCAAGATATCACTGAGCCCAAAACGAGCTTGGATGACTCAGAATTTATTCACCAATAACTTGAGGAATTTTCATGTCTCCACCCCCCTATTGAGGGCTTCTCGAAGATTAAACCACCTCCACCCTTAACCCTTGGGAATTTTCCTGAGACCACTTCACCTGGTTCCAAAACCTTCCGACAATTCAAAGCTCAACTAAGAAAAGAATTTCATCACACCATGATTATCTGAAAATGGAAAGGAAAGCCTGAAACCATTGTCACACGAGGCAAAATTTGTTCCACTGACAAAAAAATAACCAAATAAACAAATTCATGTACCATTCATTTAGGAACAAACTAGGAAATCACACATGCAACATGTTACCTACAAATCCTCTTGTTGAATTTTCTTGATCCAACCTTCCTTGCTTGTACTTTTCTTTCCTTATCCTTCCTTTTATTTCCTTGTTTTCTTGATTTCTTTCTCTTCTTGGTGCTATTTTCTCTCGTTTCGACTTAAACCAAGCTAAAACTGACAAGAGCTATGAATTATCCTCATAAGCATTTTTATCATTAAGGCTTCTATTTTCTTCTTTTTCCTCTATTTTATTTCAATTTTTCTCTCATGAAAATTCATGACCATTCATCTCCCTTTTATCCTATTTTCCTTTATTTTCATAAATAAATTCCAATAAATTCCTCTTTTCCTTTGTCAATTTCCTGATCCATAATCAATTGAAAGTGACACCCACTAGAAATTTTTTCCCAACATTCAACTTAGAATAAGTGTCCAATTACCTTGGTCTTATTATTATTCCTTTATTAACTTTATTACATGAAATTTTAACTCGAGGTTGTTACAAGAAAGATATAATTGTTGATAAATGAATGCCTTTGATTTGAGGTGGCTTTGGCTTTACAAAAATCAATTGGAAGAAAATATCCCACATCAACTTATCAGTTGTAGAAATTTTGTTTTGTTTCATTGGCGCTCTCCTACAACAATCTAAGTGGAAATATCCCCACGGAATTATGTTCCCTTTCACATTTGCAACAACTTTACTTGGGAGAAAAAAATCTAACATGTACCATTCCCTCTTCTTTAGGAAACCTTTCCATGTTGATTAGTTTAAAAATTTCTGGCAACAGTCTAGTTGGTCCCATTCAGTCACAATTGGGCCTTCTCACCCATCTGCAAAATTTGTTCCTTTATACAAATGAATTGTCTGACAGCATTTCCCCTTCATTGTTCAATATCTCCACTTTGATAGACTTGGAAATTTCCACCAACCACCTCAATGGCCACATTCCACAAGAACTGGACCTTCTCACCCATCTGCAAACTCTTTACCTTTATACAAATGAATTATCTAGCATCATTCCCCCTTCATTTTCTAATATCTCCACTTTGACTGACCTAGAAATTTACACCAACCACCTCACTGGTAAAATTCCACAAGAAATGGGCCTTCTCAACCATTTGCAAACTCTTTACCTTTGTACAAATGAATTTTTTGGAAGCATCCCCCCTTCATTTTCCAATATCTCCACTTTGACTTACTTGGAAATTTCCACCAACAACCTCATTGGTAGCATTCCATAAGAACTGGGCCTTCTCACTCATCTGCAAACTCTTTACCTTTATACAAATGAATTGTCTTACAATGTTCCTCCTTCTTTTTCCAATGTCTCTACTTTGACTCACTTGTCCATTTACAACAACCACTTCACTGACAACATTCCACAAGAACTGGGCCTTCTCAGCCATCTGCAAACTCTTTACCTTTATACAAATGAATTATCTAGAAGCATTCCCCCTTCATTGTCCAATATCTCCACTTTTACTGAGTTGGAAATTTCCACCAACCACCTCACTGGCAGCATTCCACAAGAACTAGGCCTTCTCACCCATCTGCAGGCTCTTTACCTTTTTACAAATGATTTTTCTGGTAGAATTCCCCCTTCATTGTCCAATATATCTACTTTGGTTGTCTTGGAAATTTCTACCAATCACCTTACTAGCAAAATTCCACAAGAACTGGGCCTTCTCACCCATCTGCAAACTCTTTACCTTTATACAAATTAATTGTCTGGCATCATTTCCCCTTCATTGTCCAATATCTCCACTTTGATGGACTTGGAAAGTTTCTCCAACCACCTCACTGGAATAATTTCACAAGAACTAGGCCTTCTCACCCATCTGCTAACTATTTACCTCTATATAAATGAATTGTCTTGCAGCATTCCACCTTCATTGTCCAATATCTCCACTTTGACTCACTTGGAAATTTACGAAAACAAATTTAGAGCGCATGTTACATTATAATTTGGTGCTAAGCTCCACAATTTAAATACCCTCTATTTATGGGGAAATGAACTAAGTGGGAACATACCCAATTCCATTGGAAATTGTTCCAAACTCCAGTTACTCTTTCTACAAAACAACAAACTTCCTGGGAGTGTGCCATCTCAGCTCGGTAATTTATTCCTCCTTGAAAAACTAAAGTTGCACAATACTGAGCTTGATAGTGGTAGCACCACAATGATGTTATTTCTTGTATCTCTTACCAAATTTTCTCACCTACAAATATTTCACTTGAGTGACAGTAAACTAAGTGGTGCATTTCCCCTTTCCATAGGGAGACTTTCCACCAATTTGTCTTACTTTTCATTAGCAAACAACAAAATACAAGGAAACATTCCTCCACATATTGGCAATATTAGTAGCCTAATATTTCTAAATTTAAGTGGAGACCTTTTAAATGGTATCATTCCACCATTTGGAAACCTTACAAATTTAGAAAGACTAGATTTAGGAAACAATAAGTTAGAAGGAAACATATCCAATTAATTTGAACAATTACAAGGACTTGGTATTTTGGACATTAGTAGAAATAGAATCTTTGGAAAGATTCCCTATTCCCTTGCACCCTTTTAACAACTAAGAAGACTCTTACTTAATCACAACCAATTATCAGGGAGAATACTTTTCATCTTAGGAAACTATATAAATTTTGAATTTCTTGACTTGTCTCCCAATATGTTCACTGGCATTAGAGAACTTTTGAGGTATAAAATGGGCCTCCTAAGAAAAATGTACAACCAAAATAAAGTTTATAAGAACCAATAGGATTCAAGATAATGATGTCAACCATGGCGGATGATTCACCATTTTTGGGGTAAAAAAGTAAAAAGATTTAAAAATAATAAAATAATAAAACTACTTTTTCAACATATCTCCCTAAGGTTTTACTCAAATTTCGATTTGGATGCAAAATTTAATTTCTCATCCAAGGAGTACCCATGTTGCATACTTTCGATGGACCTTGATACACAAAAAATGAGAAATACATGAAAAAACGTGATTGCAATCACATTTTTCATGTATTTCTCATTTTTCACGTAGTAGTGTCCATCGAAAGTATGCAACATGGGTACTCATTGGATGGAAAATCAAAATTTTCATCCAACGAGTGTTTCCACTCAAAATTTTAGTAAACCTATAAGGAGATAAGTTGAAAATACGAGTTGAAAAAGTAGTTTTTTTCTTTTTTCCCTCTAAAATTTGATGATGTAATCAAATATTATTTTATTATTCCCACTATTATTTTATAATTTCCTTCGGAGGCCCATTTTAGACCTTAAAATTCTCCTAATGAAGCATTCCACGAGAAATCCCTAAACTCTCTAATCTACAATTCTATTTGAACTTGTCATGGAATTTATTAGATGGCTCATTGCCAATGGAGATTGGTAAAATTTCAATGGCTTAGGCTATAGAAATTTCCTCCAATCAATTGAGTGGGATCATTCCACCTACACTTGGAAGCTGCAATGAACTACAAATATTGAATTTATCTAGAAATGCATTCCAAGGATTTATTCCAGATTTGTAGAAATTTTAATACAAATTATGTATTTCCTGGATTCTCCTGATCTAACAATTATATGCCACTGTTAGATACATAATTTCTTCTACAAAAATCTTTGTGAAATTTAAAACACGATCGCCAATTGCAATATCAAGAAGAAATATCAATCACACATAACACAGATGTTTTTACCAGGAAAGCATAAAGCTAAAAACCCCACTATCATATATTATGTATATATCATGGATCATGAAAAAATCGCATACAAATCTCCAATCCAAGAGCTCTTGGTACAATATACAATCATCTCACACTGTCATACAAAAATTGGCAAATTCATGTGCCAATTTACTGCCTCCAGACAGCCTGCCTCCACTGCGCAATCCCAGTTGATAGCAATCCCTGAATGAATGGAATCCTACTTGTCTTGACTACGCAATCCTCATTGGTATCTCCAATGTGTGTGTGGTTGCAGGAGTGCACCCATTAATGTCACAAGTGATAGTCAAACTGTCCCTTTCACCTACATCTCAACTAGGTCTCCACTAGATCTGACATGCATGTAGTTAACAGTAGTAAATCTTTAGTTGCATGTGAGACCACTGATTGTGAATTAATTTAATAATTGATTCACTGATCTCTCACTAGTGTATCTTTAGTTACAACTAGCATAACTGAGTTTAACTCACTTAACTGAGTTAAACTAATTTACAACTCACATAACTACACATCCAACTCTATTACAACTTCGAATCACTCAGTTACAACTAAGTCCACTTGCATGTCCCACCAGCCAGCCTTTGAACTCGAATTTCCTATAGCTAAATGTTTTTCCACTTCAGTTAACTATTTCCATGTGCTCATTGAGAATATATTATTGTTTATTGTCCAACTATTATTAAGGGATAATAATAATCGACATGCATCTATAAATAGACATGCGATATATAAATAGAACTCGTACATACATCTATAAATAGAACATAATCTATAAATAGAATATTCTCAACCATCTATAAATAGACATAATCTATAAATAGAATTTTCTCATGCATCTATAAATAGAACTCCACCTTAAAATAACCTGAGCCTCCATCCTAGTGCAGGTGCTTAATTTTCACTAGGATCTTCTTGTTTAATCTCAACACTCCCTCTCAACAAGAAATGGATTATCCTTCACCCCAATCCTATCTCTATGGTATTCGAATTTTCTGATGGTGAGCGCCTTCGTCAAAATATTTGCATCATGATCTTCTGTATGAATGTACTGAAGAAATATGATCTTTCGCTGCACACAATCTCTGATATGATTATACCATATATCTATATGCTTAGATCTATCACGAAACACGGGATTAATTGAGAGTTTAATGCAACTCTAATTATCACAATGAATCAATATCAAGTCTAAATGAGAACCAAAAAAACCAACCAAGATCTGTCTCATCTAGATAGCCTCACATGCATCTTGACCCACTGCCATGTATTTTGGTTCCACTGAATTGAGTGCCATGGATCTTTGTTTCCTGTTGTACCAAGAAACAATTGTAGATATGATACTAAAGATCCCCCTGATGTGCTCTTTATGTCTGTTGGGTTGCCCGCCCAATCTGCATTCGTGAAGTCATGTGACTTCACCTCATCCATATGTTTGTACCATAAACCATACTCATATGTGCCCCTCAGATATCTCAGGACATGTTTTCTCGCCTTCCAAAAGAGCTTGGTAGGATTAACCATCGCTTGACTTAGCTAGTTAACCACATATAAAATGTCCAGTCTCGTGTTCACTAGATACATTAGCGAACCCACTAACTGTCGATAGATAGTAGCATCCACTACCTCTCCAGTTGTAGCATCCTCTTTCCTCCAGTTTCCTGGAAGAGGAGTATCCATGGGTTTGAAGCCCTCCATGTGAAACTTACCCAGTATCTCTCTTGAATACTTGCCTTGAGACATAAAAATTTCACCATCTCACTACCATATTTCCAATCCAAGGAAATAATGAAGGAGGCCCATATCCTTCATCTCAAACTCCTTTGCAAGGTCCTCCTTGCATGAGTGTATCAACTTCTCATCACCAGTCAGTATTAAATCATCAAAATAAATAACAATGATTAAAATCTTACCCTCCACAAGAATTTGGTTTAGGTTTGCATCCGCTTCACTTGTGGTGAATCCCAGTCCGGTGAAATAGTTTTCTATATGAGTGTACCAAGCATGGGGTGCTTGCTTCAGCTAATACAACGCTCTTTTTTGGGTCGTTCACACATGACTCCATTGCCGAGATCTCAAATCCTTCACGCTCTCTGCTACGCACCTCTTTCCTCGGTGGTCGGCGATGAAACACGGTTTTCGCATCCATCGAGTGAATGCAGCCAAACATATGCCACTGAGAGAGAAAGGATGGTCCTTGGAATAGTGTGCCTTGTGGCGGTGCTGATGTTGTCTTCATAATCAATCCCCTACACGATGAGACAGGCAAGCCACTGACCTGGGCTTTGTGTTTCTCCAACACTCCGTAGCGACTTGCTTTACCTTTGTAGATCCATGTGAGACCTACCACGGTTATCAACCGGCCTTGGAACAGATTTCCCAAACCTTACTTGTTTTAATGACAGTGGATTCATACTTCTCCAACATTGTACATCTACGTGTGGACTGCTACCTTTGCTTCTAAGGAAGATGGCTCGATCCGACAAATTTCATTCATGGATCCATGTCCGTCTGTTCGTAGTGATGAGGCCCTGTTTGTCTCCGTTGTGAAGTAGGGGCTCCTGCATTCTGTGTGCATCAGTCTGCAACCTATCATATTCTGTCAGTACACCTTTATTTCTGTTTATTGTGATGCTTGGCTGCGCATGTAGGCTGGACTCCTCGCTCCGTGAACTCTCTACTGCTTGGCAAAGAAAGATCCACATCTGGGAGACTCACACTGGGAACTTGATGGGTTCCTCCCTCCACGTGACAATCAACTCCCTCTCGTGCTCGATGTTGCATGCGCCGCCTCATTGAATTTTATATCACGTAACAAATCGTCTGCTATGTCATGCGGACCCCTACGATAATTATGGGGTGTTTCTATGTACCCCACAAATATCACAACAGTCGATGGTACAAAACTACTTTCACGATGTTCTTGGTCTCATGCTGCATAAACAGAATGAGGCAAAAATGCTAAAGTGTCAAACATGCAGTTCTTACCGGTGAAAGCTTCTTCGGGTGTACTCGTGCCCGATGTACTCTATGGGGACAACGGTTTCACACAAAAACTACGATGTTGTAAAGCTTTGCTCTCAAATGCATTGGTGAGGCCCTAACGATACTAGTCATCTAGCATGCTACCGCACGATTTGTTCTATTCTTCCATGTGGGCGTGTTGCCTTAGGTTGAGGCACTAGCGGAGTTCTATCTGAAATTCCTTCTTTGTTGTGGGAAAGTCTTTGGGTCTCATTTCGAGATGTATTGTCCACCACTATCGCTCCTAGGAGCCTTCGCCTTGCTTCACTGAATATTTACTTGCCTGATGCCTTAAACTCACTGAGCGCGGTGGAGTCTAAAAATGAAGTGGTAGCGTACGGAGTTGAATCGCCTCTTTGGAAAAAGCTGTGGTGTATAATTGAGAAATTGAGGGCTTAAATTGAGACAAAAAATTGGCTAATTTAATAGCTTCATCAATGTCTTTAATTCATGTAATGATAACCCTTTCTCTTTGGACTTTGAATTTCAGATTAGTCTGATTTTATTAATACCCAGAAATAATTTTTTGTTTCTCATTCACAAAAGATATAAAAACAGGATCTATAATGAGTTTCCTTTAAATCGATTTGATTTATTTCTAAATAATGAATTTTCAAACTTGAAATCAAATTCAATATCGATAAACTCCACTAAATTCTTTGGGTGAGGAATTGACTTTTCTCAAAAAGTACTTGACTTCTAAACTATACTTTGTTTGTTTTCTTTTTCTTTTACCAAATACGATGTTTAGCTCTACTATTACAACGTGCTTAGGATGCGGAGTTAGACTTGGTACAGTAGGTTTCCCTAGAAGCCCAGAATGTCTATTTATTATACCCAAAACCTTTAAAGTTTATATTAAAGTATAAAGATAGATTTTAAAAATCTTCCTTCAAGATTAAATTTACGCCCAGAGATGGTTAGTTCCCAGGTATGGTCGCCGGTATTTTATCACCCTAGTAATTTCTTAGGTCGTGGGATTTTTGATTTATAGATTAAAAGAAAACTAGGGGTAGCCAAGAACCTCATTTGGATTTCGGGATCTAGCCTTCCTGAAGGTGTCAGAAGAGGATCTCTCCTTATGAATTTAACTTTGTTTTGGATTAAATTTTTCAGGCTAGGGTATGATTGGACAATTATTTTGGTTTGAATGCTTGGTGGTAATAAAAGGTACTTCAAGGTAAACCATGGAGAGATCTACCGGACCATTGGGCTATGGAGTCAAATTTCTTGGCAAGACGAGCTAGGAAATAAGGTCAAAGAGAAAATTTACTAAGGGCGGAGGTAGATGACCTTCGAAGGGTTTGGAAATAGGATTTTGATGAAATGGAAGATCAAAACAAAAGGAAATGAAGGATCCTTAAATTATAGAAACGAAGATGAAGAAAGAGGTCAAAAAGGGACTAAGAACGAGTTAAGGATTCTATGAAAGTCACGTATCAGCAGAAAAACATATCAATGAATAACTAGTAAAAACACGGGGAGATTTTGACACTAATCACTATATCATTTCCTAGTCAATCATTTAAGACGAGAAAACATGTAAATGTATGTATGACATTTAGAAAGATCAAACGGTAGAAAACGGGAAAATACGTTGACTTATCATACAATCAGCTAAAGGATCCTAAGTTATGATGTCTATTTGACTTAGTTCCGATCTGTTTGCTTTAAACTCAACTCTCACACAAACTCCAATGTATTCGTCAAAAAATGTCTATAGTAGTCTTGAAAAATTTTATCCCACACTTAATAACTTCAAAGAGTGAAGTATTTATACAAATTATTTACTACAAAATATCCTAGGAAAATCTAGGAAAATAAAATATATTTACACACTAGAGGACGGTAGCTTAAAAACTTAGCAAGCTATCCTCTTATCTAGAAAAAAATAGAACTAATCTATCTTAATCAAAAGTAATTGTTGCATTGTTGTAGATGCTTGCAGAGCACTTGAAAAGAAATATCTTTTAGAAGATAGCTTGAAGAAAATCTTTCAATTACACTCTTCAACTTTGTGCTTCACTTATGATACTCTTTTTACGCTATCCATTTATTACTCTACTATTTGTAAAATGAAGAATTACAACGGTAAAAATTGAGTTGACTATTTTATTCTCGGACACTCTTTGACTGCGCTTATTCATCCGATACACTTTCAACGCAATATTTACTCTTTTGATAAGCATAAAAATGAAGAAGCGGTTGCACTTGTTACTAACTCTTGTTTTCATACTATTATATCCAATCGGTAAATTCTTGACACTACTCTCCCACATGCCAGGTATTTTCATACCTTTCAACTTCTTATATCTCATCGACATCGGTGTATTTTACAAAAGTTTGGTTCTATAACAAACATGTGTTTGATCTCATTACGTTGAAAAAATCTTCAAGAAGTATTGTAAGACCACCTCACCGGTTAGAGAACCTTGTGGTAAGGTTTATTCTCACTATTCTTTAGCATGTGCTCTGATCTTTTTGTTATAATCGATTTGGATCATTAACTTTTTCATGAAACACATATATATCTAGAAGACACTGCTTGGCCTAGCATTTTGTACTTGGTCATGAATTTTGTGATTGATAAGTTTCATGGCTTCTGCATTTTTCTTCTAAGTTGTTCATGACACTTCTTTTAGTTAGGACTTTACTGATTTGTAGAATTTGTTTTGGTCTGCATCAGTGAATGTTTAATGCCTCCAATTCAACTCTATTTTTGATGTTCGGAAGTCCAATAAGCCTATATAGCTTGTAACGAGTTTATCTAAGCTCTGATTAGAGTTTTTTCGAATTTATACGGTCTTGCTTGCAATAAATCTCTTTGCTCATAGATATGATCTATGTTGAGGCCACTATAAATGAATAGCTTGAATTCTGTTATCATAGGTAGTTTTTGACGTATGCTACCTATTCACTGAAGTTACTTCTTTCGTAAAAGCTCTTCACTTGTTCTTCTAAGGTCTTTTGCTCTAGTTCATGTCCCTTAGATGTGATTAAAGCATTCTTGTATGAGGATTCGAGATCTTTGATCTGCTGCTAAATTATTGATCTCGGTGTTCTTGAGGGACATTTCTTCCATAGATTTAACTTTTTGTTGTTCTGCTGTGTTGTTGATGATTATGTGGGCTGAGGTATCTATAGATTGTCTCGACCTTTGCGATTTGCCGATACTCTTTTTGGTGCCAAGTGCTGCCGAGTGTAGAAAGGGAAAGAGTTGTACCCACGATTGGAATAGTTTGTAGGAATAGAAGAAATATTTGTTTCTTTCAATGTTTCTTTTTCTTTTTATGAGGGTCTCTATACGATTCTCCATATCTTTGATTTGGCGATCATTTCGGTACTAAAGCGCATCATCTCATCCTTTTATTTTTGCTATTGTAGGATTTGCTTGGCTTGTGGATGTTCATTAGTGGAAGTTTCTGATTGCTTTCTTAAGGTTGCAGCGTCTTCATTATTTTGCTTCATGAGTGCTTGAAAGCGACTTTGAATATTTGAAGGATCAACTCTAGCGTATATAACCAGGTTTTCCAAGGACTTTGATCCTTAGGTCCTTTAGCATGTAAGGGACTTTGTCTAGACTCATACGATTTTGTGAGTTTAGACACGGTTCTTTGCGGCATAGTTGACTCATAGTTTTGAGTCCTACTTTCAGAATAAAGAATTTCTATGGTGCTTCTATGAAATTCTATTTGATCCAATTCATGTATTGAATGCATCCATTTCTACATCCGTTTTGGTGTGATACAGAAACCGATTTTGGATGCTGGCTTGTTGGTTTAAGGAATGACATGATCATCTTATTTGTGGAGTAGTTGAAAGCTATCAACAACCAGTCTTTATTCCCTGGATTTTCTTTGAGAAATTGGGAATAAACTTCATTTTTAATCTCCTCATTTTTGTCTTTGATCTGTTTGTATTTTTTTGAATGTCAGAGTTTGTTCCCTCTGTTGCTTTGAAAGAGGAGGGAGCTTTTGAATTCACCTTATTTTCAACCGTTTCTTTTCCCTGTTCCTGTCTTACCACCTTCTCTTTCTGAATTTCTGCTAGAGTATCATTTACATTATAGTGGCTTCTTCATTATCTATCCGCTGATCATCTAGATCACTGATTTCAATAGCCTTGTCTTTCTTAGAAGCAATCATTTTTTCCCTTTTGTTGTAAATAATCTTGAATTTATTTTCTACAATGGTCTCCACTAAATAGCCTTCTTCATTCCTGATCCTTTTGTTTGAAGCTTATGTCTGCTTAGTGACTGTTATTTCCTATGAATTATTTGTCTGTCTCTCCTTCTCTGTATTGGCAGTAGGATCAATCAATGTATTTTGTACCCATTCCATTTGATTTGCAAATTTCTCAATGTTTCGTTTAGACTTATGCATGAATGGTGTTAATTTACATTTGATCCTTATGTTACTTAGAATGCCTTGTGGATCATAGTTCCAATAAAAATTGTGTTGGGACTTTAACTCTGACAATTTCATGACTATTTCTTTTAAGGCATCCCTGTTGTTTATTATGAAGGGACCTATCTGATTCTTCAGTTTAAATTGTGTCTTTTTCTTGGCAGCCATAAATTTTATAGCATCTGCATTTAGGACTTCCCTCAAGTATTTCAAAGAAAAAACCCTGATGGTTAAAAATTTGGGCACCTTATAAGGGGCCAGGTTTGCTCCAAATATCCTTAGTTCTATATGATTTTCATATAGGTACCAGTCACCTAATTTACAGTGTTCAGATAATTGTAGAATTCTTTTTATTTCCTTAGTGATTCTTGGTTGTTCTTCTTTGCACAATAAACTCATGGTTGGTCTGACAAACAAATCATTGAATTCCTTATAGTTGAATTCACTTCCATCTTTTCTAAGCAATGAAGTCCAAAATACTACTGAGAGAGGATTGCTTTCAACATCCTTTTTCTATAATGCAACTGGAAAATTTTCTGCTTGGAAAAATAGGAAGAGGTGAAATAGATATGATGAATATCTAAACACTCCTTCTCCAGGAAACTTGGCCAACTAATAGTGCATATTGTCAGTAATGAATCTAGCAAAAGTAAATATCATTGCAGGAGGTTTCCCTGGGGATAAAGTAGAAAGGAAACCTAGAATTGATGCATCAGTGAACTCATCATTAGAATAACCCAGAATGAAGGAAAGCATAGAGATGATCTTCCCAGAAGCTTCAGGGAAATCAGAGGTATAATAAGGTGGATTGACTTTTGGAACATCTACATGAGTAGGCCAGAAATTTTGGAAAATCATAAATCTTTTAAGAAAATCCAAATCTAAGTACAGTTGAGTCAAATATTCAATGGATAAAGAGACTACTATTGGATCATGTTTAAGCTGGAGTATCTCATTAATGGATTCTACTGTTATAGAAAAAAGAACATCCCTATCCTTGTTTACAATGCATCTCTAGTCAGGGACATAATGTAATTGGAATAGTCTAATCAGGTCTTGAGCTGGATGAGTGATTGGAACCAGATACTTAGGAAAATTTGACTCCCATATAGGTATGTCATTTCTAATTTTCTTCACAAATTTCTCATAACACCAGTTATGGACTTCAAGAATATTGAATTCTAACGTTGCATCATTAATCCTGTAATATAGATCAATTAGGGAACTTCTTTCTTCAGTAGTAACAGGTGGTTGTAGAGGTCTAACTACTTCGGTTGAATCTACTGCTAGAGCTGGGGTAGGCTTATTTATCTTTGAAGGTTGAGGAAGTGGAAGCTTGCTGCAGATTTTTGGGCTTTTGGACCTCTAGTTTTAGGGGTTATATGTTTTCTTGTCATTTTGGTGAAAAATAAGCAAGATTAAAGTGTTTTCTTAGTTAATTTAAAAACAGAGGATAATTGAGCAGATCTAGGAGAATTTTGGAAATCTGGGTAAGGGTTTTGGGATAGAAAACACAGGTTTTCTAGATGTAGAGTACTGAAAAAGGGATTCAATGGCTCTTAGTGTGTTTTTAAAAATTTTGAATCATGGAAATTGTCTTTTGACGGATGGAAAATGCTTAAAAATTGAGATTTGACGGAAATGGAAAATTTTGAGAAAAAATTGACAGAGTTTGCCCTGTTTTTTCCAAGGTTTTGGCATACTGGGATTGGTAATTCTAATATCTATAGCTCAATTGATTTTAATTTCATTTTGAATTTATGAATTTACAGGTTTGGAATATTGAGAAATACCTCTTGCAGGTATTATGGCAGTCAAGAAGGGTTTTTTGGTCGTATCAGCTTCAAATTGGATGCTGTGACTGAGTGGAAAACTTCAAAGTCTTTTGAAGGCAGTCATTGTGGTAAAATTTTTCTTCAGGGAGAAAAATTGACTATCAAAGGTTTGAATTTCATTCGCAGGGTCTGGGCACATTTTTCATAATAAGCGAGGGCGTAAACAATACATAAAACGATGAGAAATTAAGGTAAAACCTTAGATATTTGTCGTAATATGTATCATTTATTATAGGTCATAGTCAATGGCGGGAGTGGATTTTATTTGAATGCAAAAACCATCGATGGTTATCATGTTACTTTTATATGGTAAGTTGTTTTGGCCAATATGAATGCGTTTGAATAGAATTTGGACACACAACAATGCGCAGTTTAATGAAACTAATTTTATTGCGCGAATTTCATCAAACATCGATCGATCAGTTTCGGCGTGCGATATGAGACCCGCACCGTTAGATTTTATTTCACGATGAAAATGGTCAGGATTAGTTTTTGGAGTTGTGGCGAACAGGCGAGTGGGACTGGTCGTTAAGATGGGTTGTTGATTTGACAAAGATGATCAACGGTCATGGCTTAACGCAACAGAGAATGGTGGGGCGTGAGGCTAGTTCATCACGCTGAGTGTGGATCATTGGATTAGGAATATAAATATGATCGAAGGGTGATGGATGAAAGTGAGGACACTGGGTTATATATAAAAGGGGTTTATAGGGTAAAGTGAATGGGGGTGGGTTAATAGGAACTTTTAACCAAGGTTCAGACTTTTGTGAAGGTGCATATAACGAGAAAGAGGGGTAAGGTCAAACTTCAACCTTGGGTAAAGCTTGTGCAGGGACGGGAAAATGGTAAGAGTATTTACAAAGGTTTTAAGACTTAAATCCTTTATAAAATACTTAGGATATAATTAAATAAGTGGGATAATGTTTTCCAAACATGCAATATATGTATGAAAACTGCTTTTTTCATATTTTTATTTTATTATATAGTTTTAGATTATTTGAAGGTCCAAAACTATAGGGGATCAGGATATTTTGTTATGGATAGTTTTTATGTCAAAGGGATAGTTTTGGGATTTAATTTAAACATGTGAATAATAACTTTGACATAAAAATCTTATAATAAGGGGTTTTTTGGGATAATTAATAAAAAGGAGTTATATTAATAGGACTAGGACTTTATATAGGGAGTTGATAAAATAAGTTAGGTGTTAATATGAAAAGGGACAATGAATACTCAAAAATTCATAAATAAAACTAAAGAAAGTGAAAATTAGAGTAAAGTTTCATTTTCATAACTTACTCACTTTTACTTAGTAGATCATGTCTTTTGAGGGTTTTAGTCTTTGTAAAGTGAAGCGAGTTAATCAAATGGGTATTAAGCATCATTAAGTAAAAATGGGGTCTTTACTTATGATTTCATGGTAATGAATGCATGAATGGAAAGTGATGTGATTTTAGGATTAATATAGAAACTTAACGCTTTCAACTAGTCAATCATTGAGCCTTTGGTCTGGTCCCAACAGAAGTCAGGGAAATACCCTGAGTGTCTTTGATTGATAATATAGAATGTCAAATAGCTATGGGGAGGGGAAATTAGTTATTGTAGCCCGGTGAAATATATTTACAATGGATTTCTTGCCTTCTTCTACCTACCCAATCATATCTTCTAACATTTTTTCTTCTATTTTGATCAGGTGCATTTGAGCTAGGAACCTTGCAACATTTTATTCTTTTGAAAGCAGTAAAAATATCTAATTCTAAACTTATTTCATTCAAGAATCCAGATTAAACTATTGGATTATTTTATTCTCTACCTAACTACTGAATTGTCATGATTAAAATTTATGACAATTCTTCATTGTCTATCTAAAACAAGTAAAATTGAAATATAATAAGTCAAGATTAAATTGTTCAACTCATCATGGATTATGCCATTTATTGACACTTTGCCATAATAATCTGCAAAAAGTAAAAGTAGTGGCATTTATACTTGCACACTTTCATGTTTTATTCATCTTTTTTCTTTTGGGGTATATTATTTTTTCTAAGTCCTTTGATTTTTATTTTAGGACTTTTACCCTTTTTTTGATATTTTTTTATTTTTTATTTTTTTACAAAATATGGGAAAACACCTAGCAGAAAGAAAAGTTTGTAGATATTTACACAACTATGATCAGTCAAGTCAAAATTAGGAATCCTATATTTATAGGTTTCTAAAATAAGCTTCACTTAGGAATGGCATTTCCTGGTGAGGTGTCAAGAACTTTGAGATCAGTAGCCTTCAACTTTAACCTTGATGATCCTATAATTGTCCTTTAATTTCTGAAGCAATTTATAATTATGATATTTTATACTGCAAAGCTTAGGGCCTTATCTTTGGGCTTCAACTTTGTAGATAAAATCTCCAATCCAATCTACACACTTGCAATGAATATTTACACTGATAAAATTCAATGGATCTAACTGGTTATTGATTAAGAAGAATAGTAGTGTTTCAACATCCTACCATTCACTGGTCCTTCTTGAAGTTCATTTCCATCCAAATTATTAATGAAAAAAGAATTGTTACCTCTGTAAGCATATATCACATAAGGTCTTTTCCATAGAAAGTCAAATTTTCCATGTTTACCTTTGTCCTATCTTCTTGAATCCCATCTCAAACATGATCTCCAATGAAAAAATAATCTTCTTTACTCCTTTTGTCAAAAATATTTTTAATTTTATCATCTAAAACTTCTTATATTTCATAAATTTCCTCCCTTGCTTGTTGGAGATGTATGGTTTCATTAATTCTTCGTTGAATATCATTGGTTTCCACCTGTGATTCCAGAATGATCTTCATGATTGGTACACCCAAGGAAGAGGCGAAAATTTCATCCATTCCATAAACAATATAATAAGGTGAAGTGCAAATAGACTTCTTAGTGGTGATTCTATCAGCCCATTAGGAATAGAATAGCTTTATGTTCCAGGTCTTTTTTTTATCTTGAAGTAGTTTTTAATGATATTGACTAAGCTTTTGTTTGAAGATTCGTCTAAACCATTACCCTGGGGATAATAAGCAGTAGAATGTCCCAAGGTAATATGGTATTTGTGATAGAAATAAATCATTTTCTTGGATTTGAATGCAACTGCATTTTCAGTAATAATCTTATGTGGGCATCCAAATCTTGACAAAATATTACTTTCTATAAATGAGATTATAACTAAATCAGTGGCTTGCCTAGTGGGAACAACTTCTATCCACTTGGTAAAATAATCTGTAGCAGTTAAAATCCATTTATGTTGGCCTCAGGATGGAAGGTGGATTTAACCAATGATTTCTAACCCCCATTGTTGAAATGGATTTTCAGTAGATATAGGCTTAAGAGGTGAGGGCAATAGTTTCTTTTTCCCTTCAAAAATCTGGCATTTGTGACAAGAGGTAACAAATTTCTTGACATCAAAAAATAAATTTGGCCAGTAGAAACTAGCTCTCAATATTTTTTCTACTATAATCTTCCAGTATAAGTGGTCTCCACAGTCACCTGCATGAAATTCCTCTAGAATTTTGTCAGCCTCTGATTTTAATAAACAATTTAGTAAAATCCCACTACTATCTTTCCAATAAAGTGCATTATTTAATATACAAAACCTCATTGCTTTTTGTTTGATGAATACGGCTTTTGCTTTAGTTAATCCAGGAGGACCTTGTAAATTTATGAGTACAAAGATAATATCAGAGTACCATGGTGAGTCTAGATAGGCCTCACTGATCAATGGAGTCTCCATCTCTTCCTGGTCATCTATTTGAGCAATTAAATTTATGTCTAGAGCATTACAATTAGATTCAGCCATCTATCTGGCCAAACCCTGTCCTTTAATGAGCTCTGTTGGTTTAATTTCCATATCATACTCAAGGATAGTGGCAATCCACTTTCCTCTCCTACCATCAAATCCTTCTTGTGTTAAAATATCTTTGACTACAGCATTGGGGACATATGCAATGATATGGGAATGGAGTGTGTAAGCTCTGAGATCTTTTAGAGCTTTGAACAAGGCTAAAGCTTGTTCTTCCATTATATTGTACTTCAAAGGTGCATCTCTACGTGATTTAATAAAAAATGCAATTGGCTGTTCAAAAACTTGATGTTTTTTCTACAATAGAACTGCAACTATGGTATGTTCTGAGGCAAATGAAAAGATTATGAAATCCTTTATATAACCTAGGATGATTAAGACTGGTGCTTTTGTCAAGGCCTGTTTTATTGATTCAAAATATTGTTTGGCTTTAACATTCCATTTTACTGCAAAGTCACTTTTAAGCATATTGTTGAGTTCTTTTATGATTTCAGCTAGGTTAGTGATGAATCTTCTCAAAAAATTGATTTTACCCAAGAATGCTTGAAGTTATTTAATGTTTCCTGGTGGTTGAATGTGCAAAATAGCTTCAAGTCTTGTAGGGTCTATCCTAATGTCTTCCTTGGAGATTATGTGTCGTAACAATTTTCCTTCTTCTAGTCCGAAAAGAGTCTTTTTAGGATTTAATGATATACCATATTTTCTACACTTGATAAAGACTTGTCTGAGGTGATCTAAATGTTCATCATTTGTTTTTGAAAAGACAGTAATATCATTAATATTGATAACTAAAAATTCATGGATTTCCTTGGAAAAGGAAATATCCATGGCCCTCTGAAAGGTAGCTCCTGCATTTTTCAATCCAAAAGGCATTTTCACATACATGAAAGTGCCCCAAGGAGTAGTAAAGGAAATTTTAGTTTGACCATCTTTATGAACTAGAATTTTGTTATAACCAGAGAAACCATCTAATAAAGAAATCCTTGAAGAACCTGCAACCCTCTACAAAATAAGGTCCATTTTAGGCAAAGGGTAATTATCTTTCGAAGACACTTTATTGAGATTTCTAAAGTCTATACACAGTCAAATTTCTCTTGTTTTCTTTCTGGTAGGCACTAAGTTAGAAATCCAATCAGAATACCTAATTGGTTCAATTATTTGTACATCAAACATTCTTTTAACCTCTTTTTCGATTAAAGGTAACAAAATTGGATTAATCCTTCTTAATTTTTATTGAAAAGGTTTTTGATTTTCTTTCAAAGGAATCTTATGTTGAATTATGTCTTTGTTGTAAATTTTTAGATCTTTGTAACCCCATGCAAAAAAATCTTGGCATTATTTTGAAATTTCTATATATTTAGCCTTTTCTTCTGATGGTAAGGATTTTGAAAATTTGATCATTTTTTATTTTTCATTTGTTCCCATGTTACATCCTTCAATATCAGACCTGTCTGGTTCCATTTTTGGCCTTTTGGGCACATCATTGGAATCAAACAAGTCTTCTAAGGGAGTCAAACCTCCGGGTAAAATGTTATGCTTTAAATCTATCAAATCTGGTTCATCTTCCATCATTTCCTCTATGTCTATTTTTTCCAACTCATATATATCTGATTGAGTAAATACAGTTGGATTTTTATATTTATGTACATCTACACTATTGATCTCACATTTAAAATTATCATCTACATTACATTCTAAATCTAGACTATCATCAGTGTCTATCTTACACTTTTGGAATTCTTCCTTTCTATTCAAAAAATTGAAAATCTGTTCATCTTCGAGGAAAATATGCTAGTATTTAACATTGTCACGAACAATGGGTCTGTGTTTTACTTCAGTAGTATATCTATTGGTTGGTTGAAAAGACAATTTACAAGTACTAGCAAAAGATGTTAGGCAATGTGCTTGCAAATTTTGATTTCGGGGAATAATAGCAAACTCAGACTCTAGTAACTCATCAACCAAGTCAATTGCTGCATCTCTATATCTAGCTAATCTAGGATTACGAACAGAATATTCAGTGTTTATTTTCTTAATAACTAAATCTGAATCACCCATGATTAAAATTCTTTTACCTCCTAAATTCCTGATAATTTGAAGGCCTAAGATCAATGCTTCATACTCTTCCATGTTGTTGGTGCATTTAAAGTTGAGTTTGAAGGCATGTCCTTCTGAATGACTGGTTTCCATGTTGGTGATCCATACTCCAGCTCTTGCACCTATCTTGTTCACTGAGCCATCAAAATCTAAATGCCAAAGGACTTCATGAAAGATATTGTCATTTTTTGGTTCAGGTTTTCTGTTAATCAATTCAGTTTGGATATTATCATTATCAGAGTTGCATAAAATGAAAGAGTCAAGGTCAGTTGGGGTTGAATAGATGGGATAATTTATGGACCTTTCTGCATTACTGACCATATATTTCATCAGAGTTTCTCTGTAAAGTTTTTTGGGTTGTCCAGATACTGTGATAGTAGCAAAACTCATGTCTAGTTGTAGAGATCCCTGCAACTTATCTCCCCATGAGCGAGAAAGAAGCATACCATACTTAGGTGGGATGTCAACTACTACAATATCCATGATCATACTTTTACCTGGGTATTGAACTAAATTGACACACAAATCTTTTATTAATCCAATGCACTTAACTTTAGATGAATAAAATAAGAACAAGTCTTTATATGGCCTAGTTATTTATAGATTGAGAGTTTCCATAATAGCTTTTGGCATTAAATTGTGGGAATCTCCTGAGTCTAACATTTCATTGTGTAATATCTGATCGTGAATTGTGAGACTAATGTAAAAAGAAGGGATTGCTCCATCAGCATGTGTACTGTTCACATCAGGACCAAAAATCAATTCGGGTTGATCATCATTTAGATTAATGGAATCCTCACCATCATTCATGTTTAAAGTTTCATTGATTGTTGATTTATACACGTCATTATTTACTAATTCTGTTAAAGGAATTGGTATTTTCAACTTGGATATTTTAGCTTCAATGTTGAATGTTGGTTGAGATTTACTAATCTGTAGAAGTTCATCCTTTGTGATTGTTAACTGAGTGGATTTTTCTTGAGTTTCAGTAGTTTTACCTTTAGCTTGAGTTTTTCTTTTATCTTCTGTTTGAGTTTCTTGATTTCTACTATCTTTGATTATTTTTTCAGGAATAGTTTGAGTGGCGGCAGATGCTTTGTCAAATCTGGAATTTTTAGCAGAAGATTTAGGATTTGATGATCTAGAGTCAGTTGGATTCTTTTTTGGATCAATAACTGTTGTTTTTGCTAAATTAGTGGCCTTTGTAGTATTATCATTTTGGGCATCTTTTGAAGATTGGGCCAACTCATCAGCGATATCAACAATGTTTGGACTAGACTATTTTTTAAGACTGGGTGGGTTTGAATTTTGCTTGTTCTGTCTTGGAATAATTTACAAAAAAATTATTTTGCGAGCCTCTACATTCTTTCTGTTTTGATTTTGTTGAGTTGGAGAATTTTTTTTATTAGAAGGCTCATTTGTTTTCTTTCTCCTAAGGATATACTGGCTATGAATTTCATTGATTGTGAAGTCATAACCTTGCTTATAGTCAAAGGATTCACTAGATTCTACTTTCCACTGTTGAATCCCAAAGAGTTCTTAATCCTCCTGAGTGAGGAAAATTGTATTACTCTCATCAATGCCCATAACTATGTTGATGTCTTCCTCATCGTCAACATTTTTTTGAGAACTTTTAGCGTAGTTCTCTTGAAAAGGGGGCCTAATGTTTTGATCTGGAGAATGTTCTTTACCTTTTCCCGGATTGTTGTTTTTTCTATAGTTGGGATTTATGATTTGGGGTTGGTTATCCCATTGTAGTTTTTTCTCAATGTGGTCTAATCTCTCAATTAATATTTTTAAATTTTTGGCAATAAGATCAAATTTACAATCTAAGCTTGAATTCTCTTCTTTGATGGTGACTCTCATTTCATTTCTAAGTCTGGATTTTTTGGCTAAGATATTGATTTCTACACCAATAGCATCTAGTTGCATCTGTTCTAAAGTTTCAACATTTCTTTCTCTTAATTGATATGTCTGGATCAAATCCATCAGGAAATTTTAGAAGCATTGAATAGGGGGTTGGTTTAAGATCAACAGGGATCGCATTATAAACAATGTTATATCTAGTGCAATAATCTTGGACAGACTCATTAGGAGCTCTTTTAACAACATCAAACTCGAATAAAATTTGCAGGGGATTCTTTTTCTTTTCCCATTTATTTAGGAAAGCTCTATGAAATGCAGCTAAATCTGCTATACTACCAGCACCTAAATCTCTAAACCATGTTTTTACTTTTCCAGTCAAGCTTTGAGCAAATAACCTCATTTAGACATCAGATTCATCTATCTCATAAATTTCACAAAAATCATTCATTTTGGTGATATTTTGTTGTGCAGTAGAAGGTGAAAAATTATCAAACAATGGGATATCCTTTTGGTAATTTTGGGGCATGTCATGGAGGTTTTGGGGTAAAACTAGAGGAGCATATCTTGCAGCCATGATTTGAAGTTTTCCTAAACTAGGATGTATAACAGTGACTATAGGAACAGTGCTAGATATGACAGCTGATGTGCTAAAAGCTAGATTTGAAGAACTTTGAAAATATGTTGATATATGTATGGAACTGCATGGAAAAAATTTAGTGCTTATAAAATTCGTGGATGCAATGGGCTGAGTGAATGATGGAAAAACTATCCTTGGTTGCAAAGGAAACTCAGGAATAAATGGTTCTGTGGACGAAATTGCAGTGGCTTGAGGGTATGATGAATATATGATCCTAAGTCGCAAAGGTAGCTCAGGACTGAAAGGTTCTGTAGGTGAACTGACAGTGGAGTCTAAAAATGAAGTGGTAGCATACAAAGTTGAATCTGCAGCTAGAAAAACTATGTTGTATAATTGAGAAACTAGAGGTTTAAATTGAGACAAAAAATTGGCTAATTTAATAGCTTCATCAATGTCTTTAATTCATGTAACATTATCCCTTTCTATTGGACTTTTAATTTTAGATTTGTCTGAATTATTGATGCTGAAATAATTTTCTGTTTCTCATTCACAAAAGAAGTAAAAACAGGGTCCATAATGGTTTCCTTTAAATCAGTTTCAGATTTATTTGTAAATAATGAATTTTCAAACTTGAAATCAAATTCAATATCGGCTAAACTCACTAATTCTTTGGGTACGTAATTATCTTTTCTCAAGGGCACTTCAGCTTCTAAACTATCACTTTGTTTTTTCTTTTTATTTTTACCAATCTGTTTTGGGTTATCTACTATTACAGCAGGCTTAGGATCTAGGTTAGACCTGGTATAGTAGGTTTTCCTAGAAGCCCGAATGTATATTTATTAATACCCACAACCTTTAAAGTTAATCTTAAACTACAAAAGATAGATTTAAAAATCTTCCTTCAATATTAAATTTAAAACTGGAGAGTGGTTAGTTCCCCAGTGTGGTCACCAGTATGTTATCACCCTAGTAATTCTCAGGTTGTGGGATGAGGATTTACAATTGAATAAAAATAGGGGTAAACAAGAACCTACTTTTGAAATTCAGGATCTAGCCTTCCTAAATTCCGAAGAGGGATCTCTCCTCAAGATTTAGCTTGATTTTGTTATAAGATTTTAGGCTAGTTATAATTGGACATTTGGTTTGGTTTGAATGATTGGTGGGAATAAAAGGTACTTCAAGGTAAACCATAGAGGGATCTACCAGACCATTGGGCTATGGTGTCAATTTTCTTGGCAAGCAGAGCTAGGAAATAAGGTCAAAAGAGAAAATGTACTAAGGGCAGGGTAGATGACCTTCAAAGGGTTTAGAAATAGTATTTTTGATGAAATGGTAAGATCTAAACAAAAGGGCAATGAAGGATCCTTAATTTATAGAAAATAAGATGAAAGAAATGGGTCAAAAGGGACTAAGAAAAGTTAAGAATTCTTAAGTCCGGATATTAGCAGAAAACATATCAATGAATAACTAGTAAAAAAACAGGGAGCTTTTGACACTAATCTTGTATAAAATTTCCTAGTCAATCATTTAAGACAGAAAACATGTAAATGCATGTATGGATCTTTAGAAAGATAAACAGTTAAAATAGGAAAATACTTGACTTATCTGATCAGCACAAGAATCTTGAGTTATGATGTCTGTTTGACATAGTTCCAGTTTGCTACTTTACAAATCGACTCACACAAACTCCCAATGTATTCAGAAAAAATGTCTATAGTAGTCTTGACAAATTTTATTCCACACTAAACACTTCATAAATTGAAGTATTTATACAAAATGTTTATTACAAAATATCCTAGAGAAATCTAGGAATAACTCTAGGAAATAAAAATATTTTTACACATTAAGAAGGAGAGCTGCTTAAAATCTTAGCAAGTTGTCCTCTTATCTAGAAAAAATAGAACTAATCTATCTAATCAAAACTGATTGTTGCATTGTTGTAGATGCTTGCTGGCACTTCTAAAAATATCTTTTTAGAAGATAGCTTGGAAGACAGTCTTTCTAATTACACTCTTCAACCTGTGCTTCACTTCTGATACTCTTTTACGCTGTCCATTTATTACTCTACTACTGTAAAATGAAGAATTACAACAGTAAAAATTGAGTTGACTGCTTTATTCTTGGATACTCTTTGACTCTACTTATTCACCCGATAGACTTTCATTGCAATATTTACCCTTTGATAATTGTAAAAATGAAAAACCTGACTGCATCGGTCCTTCTATGTTTGCATACTGTTATATCCAATCAGTAAATTCCTACCACTGCTCTGCACTAGGTATTTTCATACCTTTCAATTTCCTGTAACTCTCATTAGCATCAATGTATTTTGAAAAGTTTGGTTTTATAACAAACATGTGTTTGATCTCATTCTGTAAAAAGAAAAAGTCTTCAAAATATTGTAAAACCACCTTACTAGTTGGGGAACCTTGTGGTAAAGGTTTATTCACCTGTTCTTTGGCATGTGCTCTGATCTTTTTGTCATAATCAATCTGGATCATTAAATTTTCATGGAAACCATGTATATCTAGAAGACGTGCATGGCTTACCATTGTGTATTTGGTCATGAATTTTGTGATTGATAAGTTCATGGCTTTACATTTTTCTTCTAATTTGTTCATGATATTTCTTTTGGTTAGGACTTTCCTGATTTGCAGAATTGTTTCAGTCCTGTCATGAATGTTTAATGCCTCCAATTCAACTCTATTCTTGTTGTTCAAGAATCCAATAAGCTTTATAGCTTGTGATAGTTTATCTTCAAGCTCTATTTTATTTTTCTAAATTTCCACCAGTGCTGCTTGCAATAAATCTCTTTGCTCATAGATAATCTGTATTGAGGGACACTGTAAATGAATAGCTTGAATTATATTATTCCATAAGTATTTTTTGATGTATGCTACATGTTCACTGAATTTTAATTCTTTCTGTAAACTCTTCAATTGTTCTTCTAAGGCCTTCGCTCTCTATTCATGTCCCTTAGATGTGATTAAAGCATTCTTGTATGAGGATTTGAGATCTTTATTTGCTTTCTTTAAATTATTGATCTCATTGTTCTTAAGGGACATTTCTTCCATAGATTTAGCTATGTCTGTTGTACCTATTTCTTGTTGTACCTATGTTGTTGATGATTATGTGGCTGAGGTATCTATAGATTTTACTGACACTACAGTTTCCAGTACTCTTTTTGGTGCCAAGTGCTCTGCAAGTGTAGAAGGAAAAACTATACTCACCATTGGAATGAATATAGGAATATGAGAAATATTTGTTTCTTTCAATGTTTCTTTTTCTTTTATGACGGTCTCTATCTGATTCTCCATATATTTGATTTGAGTAGTCATTTTCAGTATTAAATGCATCATCTCATCCTTTTCTTTTTGCTGTTGTAGGATTTCCTTGGCTTGTGGATGTTCATTCTATGTAAGTTTCAATTGTTTTCTTAAGGCTGCAATTTCTTCATTCTTTGCCTTTATGAGTGCTTGAGCAACCTGAATGTTTGAAGTATATACTCCAGTCTGTATAACCCAGTCCTCCAAGGACATGATCCTTAGGTCCTTAGCATGTAAAGAGGCTTTGTCTAGACTCATCTGATTCTGTAAGTTAGACACAGTCTTTTGCAACATAGTTGCACTCATAGTTCTGGTTACTACTTTAGGACAAAGCATTCCTGTGGTGCTTCTATGAAATTCTATTTGATCCAATTCATGTATTGTATCTGCATCCACTTCTACATCTGTTTTGGTGTAATTTGAAACTAATTTTGGATCTGCAACTGTTGGTGTAAGGAATGACATGATCATCTTATTTTTGGAATAGTCGAAAGTTTTGAACAACCTATCTTTATTCCCTGGCTTTTCTTTGAGAAATTGGGAATAAACTTCATTTTTAATCTCCTAATTTTTCTCTTTGATCTGTTTGTATTTTTTCTGAATGTTAGAGTTTGTTCCCTCTGTTGCTTTGGAAGAGGAGGGAGCTTCTGAATTCACCTTCTTTTCAACCATTTATCTGCCTTGTTCCTGTCTTAGCACCTGCTCTTTCTAAATTTCTGCTAGAGTCTCATTTACAATTATAGTGGCTTCATCATTATCTATCTGTTGATCATCTATATCATTGATTTCAATAGCCTTGTCTTTCTTAGCAGCAATCATTTTTTCCCTTTTGTTGTAAATAATCTTGAATTTATTTTCTGCAATGGTTTCTACTCAATAGGCTTCTTCATTCCTAGTCCTTTTGTTTGAAGCTTCTATCTGCTTAGTGACTGTTATTTCTTGTGAATTATCTGTCTGTCTCTCCTTCTATGTATTGGCAGTAGGATCAATCAATGTATTTTCTACCCATTCCATTTGATTTCCAAATTTCTCTATTTTTGGTTTAGACTTATGCATGAATGGTGTTAATTTACATTTGATCCTTATGTTACTTAGAATTCCTTCTGGATCATAGTTCCAATAAGAACTTTGTTGGAACTTTAAATCTGACAATTTCATGACTATTTCTTTTAAGGAATCCCTGTTGTTTACTATCAAGGGACCTATCTAATTGTTTAGTTTAAACTATGTCTTTTTCTTGGCAGCCATAAAGTTTATAGCATCTGCATTTAGGACTTTCCTCAAGTATTTCAAAGAAAAAAACCCTGATGGTTAGAAATTTGGGCAGCTTATAAGGGGCCAGGCTTGCTCCAAATATCCTTAGTTCTGTATGATTTTCATATATGTATCAGTCACCTACTTTATAGTGTGCAGATAACTGTAGAATTATTTTTATTTCCTCACTGATTCTTGGTTGTTTTTCTTTGCACAATAAACTCATGGCTGGTCTAACAAACAAATCAGTGAAGTCCTTATAGTTGAATTCACTTCCATATTTTCTGAGAAATGAAGTCCAAAATACGAGTGAGAGAGGATTGCCTTCAACATCCTTTTTTTGTAATGTAACTGGAAACTTTTCTACTTGTAAAAATAGGAAGAGGTGAAATAGATATGATGAATATATAAACACTCCTTCTTCAGGCAACTTGGTCAATTGATAGTGCATATTGTCAGCAATGAATCTAGCAAAATTAAATATCATTGCAGGAGGTTGCCCTGGGGATAAAGTAGAAAGGAATCCTATAATTTATGGATCAGTGAACTCATCATTAGAATAACCTAGAATGAAGGAAAGCATAGAGATTATTTTCCTAGAAGCTTCAGGGAAATCAGAGGTAGAATAAGGTGGATTGACTTTTGGAACATCTACATGCATAGGCCAGAAATTTTGGAAAATCATAAATATTTTAGGAAAATCTAAATCTAAATACAGTTGAGTCAAATCTTCAATGGATAAAGAGACTACTGTTGGATCAAGTTTAAGTTGGAGTATCTCATTAATGGATTCTACTATTATAGAAAACATAACTTCTGTATCCTTGTTTACAATACATCTCTCGTCAGGGACATAATGTAATTGGAATAGTCTAATAAGGTCTTGAGCTGGATGAGTGATTGGGACCAGATACTTAGGCAAATTTGACTCCCATATAGGTATGTCATTTCCAATTTTCTTCACAAATTTCTCATAACACTAGTTATGGACTTCAAGCATATTGAATTCTAATGTTGCATCATTAATCCTGTAATGTAGATCAATTAGGGAACTGCTTTCTCCAGTAGTAATAGGTGGTTGTAGAGGTCTAACTACTTCGCTTGAATTTTTTGTTAAGGCTGGGGTAGGCTTATTTATCTTTGAAGGTTGAGGAAGTGGAAGCTTGCCCGAGGCAGATTTTTGGGCTTTTGGACCTCTAGTTTTAGTGGTTATCTATTTTCTTGTCATTTTGGTGAAAAATAAGCAAGATTAAATTGTTTTCTTAGTTAATTTGAAAACAGAGGCTAATTGAGAAGATCTAGGAGAATTTTGGAAATCTGGGCAAGGGTTTTGGGATAAAAAAACAGGTTTTCTAGATGTAGAGGACTGAAAAAGGGATTCAATTTCTCTCAGTTTTTTTTTTAAACTTTTAAATTGTGGAAATTGTCTTTTGATGGATGGAAAATGCTTAAAAACTGAGATTTGATGGAAATGGCAAATTCAGAGAAAAATTTGAGAGGGTTTGCCCTGTTTTTTCAAGGTTTGGGCATACTGGATTGGTAATTCTAATATATATAGCTCAATTTATTTTAATTTGATTATGAATTTATGAATTTCCAGGTTTGGAATATTGAGAAATACCTCTTGTAGGTATTGTGGTAGTTGAGAAGGGATTTTCAGTCGTATTAGCTTCAAACTGGATGCTGTGACCGAGTGGAAAACTTCAAAGTCTTTTAAAGGGAGTCACTGTGGTAAAATTTCGCTTCAGGGGGAAAAATTGACTATCAAAGGTTTAAATTTCATTCACAGGGTCTCGACGCATTTTTCATAATAGGCGAGTGGGTAAACAATACATAAAACAATGAGAAATTAAGGTAAAACCTTAGATATTTGTCGTAATATGTATCATTTATTGTAGGTCATAGTCAATGCCGGGAGTGGATTTGCTTTGAATGTGAAAACCATCGATGGTTATCGTGTTACTTTTATATGGTAAGCTGTTTTGGCCAATATAAACGCGATCAAATAGAATTTGGACACGTAACAATGGGTGGTTTAATGAAACTACTTTTATTGCGTGAATTTCATCAAAGTTCAATCGATCAGTTTTAGCGTGCGATATGAGACCCTCATCATTAGATTTGATTTCATGATGCGAATGGTAAAGATAACTTTTTGGAGTTGCAGCGGACATGCGACTGGTACTGATCTTTAAGATGGGCCGTTGATTTGATAGAGATGATCAATGGTCACGGCTTAACGCGATGGAGAATGGTGGGGCATGAGGCTGGTTCATCACGCTAAGTATGGACCATTGGATTAGGAATATAAATATGATCGGAGGGTGATGGATGAATGCGAGGGTGCTGGGTTATATATAAAAGGGGTTTATAGGGTAAAGTGAATGGGGGTGGGTTAATAGGAACTTTTAACCAAGGTTCAGACTTTTTTGAAAGTGCATATAACGGGAAAGAGGGGTAAGGTCAAACTTTAACCTCGGGTAAAGCTTGTGTAGGGATGGGAAAACGGTAAGAGTATTTACAAAGGTTTTAAGACTTAAATCCTTTATAAAATACTTAGGATATAATGAAATAAGTGGGATAATGTTTTTCAAACATGCAAGATATGTATGAAAGCTATTTTTTTTCATATTTTTATTTTATTATATAGTTTTAGATTATTTGAAGGTCCGAAACTATAGGGGATCAGGATATTTCATTATGGATAGTTTTTATGTCAAAGGGATAGTTTTGGGATTTAATTTAAACATGTGAATAATAACCTTGACATAAAAAGCTTATAATAAGGGGTTTTTTGGGATAATTAATAAAAAGGAGTTATATTAATAGGACTAGGACTTTCTATAGGGAGTTAATAAAATAAGTTAGGTGTTAATATGAAAAGGGACAATGAATACTCAAAGATTGAAAAATAAAACTAAAGAAAGTGAAAATTAGAGTAAAGTTTCATTTTCATAACTCACTCACTTTTACTTAGTATATCATGTCTTTTGAGGGTTTTATTCTTTGTAAAGTGGAGGGAGTTAATCAAATGGGTGTTAAGCATCATTAAGTAAAAATGGGGTATTTACTTATGATTTCAAGGTAATGAATGCACGAATGGAAAATGATGTGATTTTTGGGATTAATATAGAAACTTAACACTTTCAACTAGTCAGTCATTGAGCCTTGGGTCTGGTCCCAACAGAAGTCAAGGAAATGCCTTGAGCCTCTTTGAATGATAGTCTAGAATATCAAATAGCTATGGGGAGGGGAAATTAGTTATTGTAGCCTGGTGAAAGACATTTACAATGGATTTCCTGCCTTATTCTACCTACCCAATCATATCTTCTAACATTTTTTCTTCTATTTTGATCAGGTGCATTTGAGCTAGCAACCTTGCAACATTTTATTCTTTTGAAAGAAGTAAAACTATCTAATTCTAAACTTATTTCATTCAATAATCCAGATTAAACTGTTGGATTCTTTTATTCTCTACCTAACTACTGAATTTTCATGATTAAATTGTTTTACAATTCTTCATTCTCTATCTAAAACAAGTAAAATTGAAACATGATAACTCAAGATTAAACTGTTAAACTCATCATGGATTATGGCATTTATTGAAACTCTGCCATAATCATCTGAAAAAAGTAAAAGTAGTGGCATTTAGACTTGCACACTTTCATGTTTTATTCATCTTTTTTATTTTGTTTTATATTATTTTTTCTAAGTCCTTTGATTCTTCTTTTAGGACTTTGACCCTTTTTTTGATATTTTTTATTTTTTATTTTTTTACAAAATATGGGAAAACACCTAGCAGAAAGAAAACTTTGTACATACTTACACAACTATCATTAGTCAAATCAAAATTATGAATCCTATATTTATAGTTGCTAACACCCTCCAATGGAAAACTAGTTCAAAAATTGGAGATCTCTCTCCTCCACTGGTACACCCCTGGAGAACAAGCTAACTCTAAACAAAACTGCATTTTATATGAGACTGAAGCTTGGCCAAATGCCAGATAGTGGTAATGAAACTCAAGATAAACTCTCCCGAGTAGGAACTCTAAGTTCCCAGATGATGAGGGTGGGATTTTTGCTCAGAAAAACCCTTGTGCTAAACAACACTGTAAACCCTGCTAAACAACAAAAGCATACATAGAAATGTCACATGAAAATTTTAGATCTAAAAAGATCAAATTCAATAATAAAAATCCATGTCTTTTAATGCTTCCATCCTCTTCATTTTATACTTGGCAAGCTTCCTCACCCTGGGTACCACTCAATAATGGAGCTACTCTCATGCATACACTCCTCCTAAATGACGACACTGTCCTCCATCAATCCTCCATGAACTCCATAACAATGTTGTTGATCTGGTCAACATTGACCTAGTCGATAGGCTCTAGCCCCTGTTCACACCTTAGGGTGCTTTATTAACGAAAAATTATGATCCACTTTCACATGAGACTTGTTTTTATTCTTCATAACGACATTTATGGGTCTCCCTACCCACTTATTAACCTATCTAAGTGAAAAAAACAAAACTTTAATATTCCAATTAATTTTGGAATATTCAGTATAGTTAAGAGCCAGCTTGATCAGTTTAGTTATAGCTAGTGAATGGAATTGTCAATATTTGGTTACCAAGGAAATACAATGGCTTTTAAGTGATAACAAATACATAGAAAATATCCACAAAAGAAGAAAACAAGTTCCAAAAAGAGATAAAGTATATAAAATTGAACTTATTTTTGGAAGATTATAAGAGTAACTAGATGGGACAATGAATATTTTTTGGGTAAAATGTAACCTTGCCAAAAGCTTAAATTGCCTACTGCACCAGAGGCTCTATCTGTGATAAAAGAGTATATATTTTTATAAAGCTAATTTGAAAGAGCCACTTGCTTCATATTTTTGAACTTAGTAAAGACTGATATAAATATTCATAATTTCATTTTTAAAGATGAAATCTTATGGATTATGATCAAATGAGATTTTATTTCTTAGTGAGATATTATTTTTATTCAAATTCATTCCTCCAACTATTTTTATTTTGAAAATTTTTAGAAATTTTAAAAAACAAATCAGAGATAACTGGTTCTCCCAAGTGAATTGCCAAATGTTGTACTATACAAAACCCCTCATTTATTTTAATATAAATGGGGACCCTTAAAAAAAATTAAAAGTTTAGAAGCAATACTTCATTTTAGCATAAGTATTAAAAATTTAAGAATAAAGTATTTATCCTTTCCGCTTTGATATCAAAGCGCTCACCGCAAATCACATAACTTACAAGGCAAAAAAGTTATAAAAAATATAAGATTTGCGAATTGTGATATGCGCTTCAAAAATTTTAGAATTATATAAAATCTCCATTGAAAATGCTTAAAAATCCCTTGAAAAGATAAATTGTGTCGCACCTTTTTAAAATAACAAACTTATAACATTTCAGAAAAGTTGTGATGAGTTGGACTTGAGGAAACAGTAAAAGAACAATTAAAAGTATCCAAAATTTTGATAAAGTGCAACAACATGAGTCTTTAGTGCATTTCACGTTTCACGACGAGAAACCAAATGAAAATTTTTATACACCACAATAAGTTGCGATGTGTGATTTGCGAAGATCACATTTCGCAAGATTCATCGGCGGAAAAAACATAACTATTGATATCGTTTAAAAGTTGCGATGTGCGACATAAACACTAGTATGCAAGTGCATGAAATTATTCTTATTTAATCAATCCGTTATAATATATAATGACTTAGATCGTTATATTAGACATATTGCGTAAGGTGTGTAAGAGATTTGATAGAAAGAGTTATGAGTTATTAACATAATTTAATGGGCCCAAGGTTCAAAATATTGATATCTACTTGAAGCGTGTTTTAAATTTAGAGAGCCAAATTTTTATTATGATATTTTAACTCTATTCTCTATCCTTCTCTCTATTCATTTCACATCTGAATTTACTCATTTCAACTGAATTCTGGAAACCACCTAACGAGGTAAGAATAACTGGAATGGCAAACAAAGGCAAGACAATTACTCGAACACCCATTGCAGAAGAAATAGACATGCCTCCATTGTTCTCAGACACAACGTGCAACAAGGATTGTGCGAGTTCTTCATGCGATGCAATATACAACCTGTTTGAGGTAGAACAACCAGGAGAATTAGTTAAAATAGTAACAACAAATAGGGAAGTTTGATTACACCCATATTACTTTCAATTTACATGTTTGTTTCTTTACAGAATAGAAACGAGGCTAAATATTTTACCATACACAGATATGGTAAAGTGGGTCATTGAAAACCTTAACATAGCAGACATATAATTCAAGAATCCTAAGCTAGAGAATATTGGTTCGTTCACTGGAGAGGATTTACGAATAATGTATCACTTGCCTATGCTATAGAAGAATTAAGATAAAGCTTTAGTCCAAAGCTTTACGAAGAAGAATAAAAACCTCATTAAAGTGATAAAGGGATGGAAAGAAGACCAAGCAAAGCTAAAGCAGGATAAACATGGTATGTACCTGATAGCACAGTTATCGTCCCCTTATTTTTATGTAGCTGGAACGCTATGTAGGTTATTTTCTAAACCAGACACCACTATATTTTCGATAAAATGGGTTCCTTTGATTGACGTCAATTCCTTTATTATGAATTGGGAGACCATTTTGTCTGATAATCTGACTAAAATCATAATGGATTATAGGACAAATAGAGTATATTCCACTAGGACAATACCTCCCTTCTACATGAGTGCTTACGTCATGGATGAAATTTTATATTGTTCAATATTTCCTATCCTGGGATGGAAATCGATAAGCCAGGACACCACTCCAATTCATATTTACCAAAAGGAATTGTGGGAATCTGAGTTTTATTTTCATTTATATAAAATTTGTAATGGATTTATGTTTCCCATCCATCATATCATCTTTAATGAAAGAGCCCCTATCATTTCTAAGGAAGCTAGCACAAATATTTTACCAATTGCGAGAAGGTTTGCTGAAGAAAATTTCACTTATATCAGAGTTTTTGGGAGTTATTCTGCCCCCCATGTTTTTCCTTATTATGTTCCTGATAAGCTTTTATCCGAAAATATTGGTTATAAAATTTGAGTCAGAGGTGTGACCAAACAACTCAGAGATTCCAAAAAAGCTATTAGGCCTACTTTCACTATATAGTGTGGCACTTTTTCCCTTTTTACATTGGTCATGCAACCAAAGAGATTTCAAATATTCTTCATTAAAAATGGCTTCAATGTGAAAGAGACCATATGACCCTAATGATGTGCTTCATAATTTTACCAATAATCTTAAACTAAAACCTTTCGGGAATGAGAAGGACATGTTCGATGATTTATTTGAAGGTGTGGAGATGTTTTCAATTCTTTTGAAAATTGCATCTAATAAAATCAGTAAAGCGAACTTTGAAGCTTTTCAAGCATATAAAAGCAAGAGACTAGAAACATTTGCTTTGGACCTGTTATTTGTTGAAGATGTCAAAAGGCCAACTCCCAACATTTGCCTAGATGATGAGGCTAAGGAAATTTCAGAAGATTAATCTCAGGAAAAATAAAATCAAGAGTTAGAACAGTCACAACAATGCTCTCAGAATTCAAATCACTTTGACAATGAATCTAAAAGCAGGAATGAGAGTCTTGAGAAAATAATTGAGAAAGTGATTGAAGGAATTGAGATGAAAACTGAAGGAGAAATTAATGGAGCTGAAGCATCTTATAAAGAAGTTCATTATATGAAAAATACACCTCAAAAGATAGGGAAACTTGAAGAAAAGGATTTAAATAAATAATGGGAGAACTTTTCTGAAGCACTGGAAACACCACCACCACCAAACCCTAATGTTAATGAATCAGAAAGTTTCCAAACTCTAGAGCAGGCCTAGAATTTAGTGGAAACTGCAATGCCACTACAACAAGTACGATAACATCAGGATCAAGAGATTATCCTAGCCTACCCAATGTAGGAAATAATTTTTAAGATTGAGGAAATTCCTCCATTAGATGTTTTCTACATCCCAGGTCACAAAGTTGTAGTTAAGAGAAGAAAAAAAAGAAGGATTGATGAATGAGTAACTACCCTTGAGATCAATGGATGTTGTATGGAAGGATACTCATGCTAATCCTACTGCACATATCACTAGACTATCACAGTTTTCTAGAGCATATGCAACTGCTACCATTGACAAAGACGAACAATTCAAGCTTCTTCTCAAACAACATGAAGACAAAGTTCAAGAATTGGAGAAACTACTAGAATAGGAAAATTTCAATTCCAGTAAGTAGATTGAATTGAAGATGTCACAATTCCAAAATTACTTTGATAGATTAAAGCTACAACACTAGATACAAATTTGAAAAAAGGAAACTTAGATAGAAGAAGTTATGGATAAATTGAAAACTCAGCCTCAAACAGAGAAATTTATTAAAGAGGCACTTGAATGGAACACAAAATTAAAGCAGTAGCAATAATATTTATCTCATCAAATGTTAGTTACAAGTTCATACACAAGATTTTGACCCAATAAGTGGCTAATAAGAGGCTAAAATGTGAAAAGGTCCAAAATAATAGATCTGAGTTTATCCAATTGCAAGAGTGTGATGAAGGAAAGAAAGTTAATCTACCCAAGATTGATAAATTTCACAAAGAGATCATATTCAAATATTGGGAGATGCAGTTGAGATAGGCATGGAAGGAAACATGAAAGGCTACAAATCTGGCCAATGAAATCATAAAATCTGTTAATGGACAACTTCTAAAAGCTTAACTTATCAAAGAAGCTACATCCGAATTACTCCTGGAGCTCAAACCATTATAAGCACAGTGGAAAAAAAGCACAGAAATACAAGAAGAAGCTATTAAAAGGATAACCAAGTTTCATCAAGAAAATTACTCGAATTTTCTAATAAAACCATATCATCAATGCCATGCGCTACAGTCATTATCTGGTTCTACTAAAAAATCAATGCCAACACTTTCGAATGTTGTTTTTAAGGACCAGGTCATATCCGAGATTACAAAGCTAGCTCAGCTAAAGCCAATGGTAGATATTTTTCACCTCAGGGATCAAATGCACAAAGAGGATCAACCCACCTAAGCATGTTGTTATTTTTATTTCCTAGATTGTAGTTTAAGTTTACTCATTACGAGGAAGGTTGTTTCAAACCTCCTCCAATTTTTATGTAATAATATATTTTAAATATATTTATTTTAGTATTTATACCCTTCTCATGCATTTAGAGAAGGGTCCAGAAATTTGTCAAAAACAGTTGCAAAGAATCCACTTTTGTAAGTTTGTGAATTCCTTGATCAATTAATGGAATGAAAGATGTTATCTTTTGACATTGAGGTTGTTCAACTGAAGTTTCACTATTGTACTCATTGAGTTACTTTAAAGTGAAGAGGAGCAGAAAACTACTATCGGTTTGAATGAGTAGAACCTCGTATATATGGTACCTTTACATGTTATATTAAGTTTGCTTCTTGAATTGACAAACATCTTTTTATGTGTATTATATATGCAAGGTGTTATCATAAGTGAATGTTAAATGCACTTATGTACTGATATTTTTTTATGATTAATTATCTCATATATAATCAAACATAAGATTTTGATATATATTTCACGATTATTTTGATTAACCTGTTTTGTCAAAAGAATTAATTTTACATAACTTTCATCTCTTTCACCTTTTGAATAATATTCATTACCAATTATTGGAAGATATATTTTTAGATCGCATTAAGGAATGAACACTCCCAAGTATATAGTGGAATAGATATTTAAGATAAATGCACACGATAGATTAAATAATTTTCCATTTGCATGCTATAAACTAAACAAACCCTCATCATCCTTATTAGGAAGCTGGTCCCTTTACCCCCAGTTGTAGCCACCATACCAAATGGAAAAGGACTTTCTCTAAGGTCTGGACCAGGTGGTTATCCCCCATGTTGTTGCAAAGGAATTTTGAGGGCTCAACAGAATTTTAAAAGGGAAATTTCTCATTGAAAGGCATGGGAAGCTGCATTTGTGAGGAAATATTGGCAGGATTTGTTAGTGTTAGTCTTTTGATACTGCCATCAGTGATCAAAATATTCTCTTTTGCATTTTTATAGTAGGAGTCTCATAATATAACTTTTTAACACTCCATTAGGTCATGGATCCATTGATGGTTGGAGGCCACTTCATCAGTTTTCCCCTCATGAAAAATACTTGTTAGTTCTCCTCTCTATCGTCTTCAGTCATGATTCATTTTCACTTTGCAGTTCATTTTATTAGGTCATAGGGTTTGGTCTCATTAAGTTTAAGAGTTACACCATATTCAAATTAATGATGAAAGTGTCAATAAATATTAGCAAGGAAATGGGGATGCCAAATAAACTCAAAGCATAGAATCTAGAAAAGTCAAAGAGTTGTTCTTTCAAGCTTAATGTAATTTTCACCTCAAAACATGGTTTGAGGTGAAAACAGGGTACTTTGCTTTTATTATCATTTCTTATGTAATTTTATGTTTCCATATGTAATAAGTTGAACTTCAAAAGATGTTATCTCTGTAAAGCCAATGATAGTCTTTCACAACCCGCCACAAAAAGTCAAAGGGGCTTTTTCTTTACCTGTTTCTCAGAAGTGTTCTACACATGATTTTTAATGTAAATCATATTCTAAGCATGTTCATCAAAACCGGCTCGGAAAACGCTTTCCAATGGTGTATTACACTCCCAAAATCAGTTTCTGGATCGGAAAGTATGCCCAAATGAATAATGGCTCAAAAAGTACAACTCTGCCCCTTTTTTCCATTATTTCGCTAGCCTTTAACTTTAAATCCCTTACCTTTTTCTATATTTTTCTTTTACCATTAAGTCCCTTTTTCATTTTTAATTTATGTCTCCTACAATTCCGATGTGATGGCTCATCATCGATGCGATCGCATCGCACCATCACATCATCACATTATCGCATTCCCTCCATCGCTTAACTTCGTCGTTCATCTTCCCCGATGTGATAAAAACACATCGCATATCGTGATTCTGCTAGAACTTGACTCTTCCATTCCTCTTCTGCCTATGTGATCGCATTGCAGCATCGCATCATGTGATCGCTCTTCCACCAACACTTAACTCTTCCATTCCTCTTCCGCCGATGTGATCGCATCGCATCGCACGATCGCATCATTCTCCATTGCTAAATACCTCTCTCTCGACTTCCGCCGATGTGATAATCGTGCATCCCACCATTGCAACATCACTCCATTCCCATCACGTCGGCCTATTCTCCATCACGTATCACAAAATCAAACCATTTCTCCATCGTTTTTTCATCACTTCCATCGCTCATTGCTCATTCATCGCTCCATTTCCATCGATCGCTCCATTCCCATCGCATCAGCCTATTCTCCATCGCAACATCGTTCCATCACTCATCACATATCGCGATTTCCTCTGCCCAAATTATTCTCGTCCCTCCTCCACTTGCGATTGCGATCCCCAAGATGACCACTTCTTTCCACCCTTTTCAAAGGAAAAAGGGGCTTTTTTCCATTTTATGAGGCATATTCGCTTATTGGTTTAAAGGGGTTTTCTTCAGGTTAAAGGACAAAAAAATTCTGTTAAGGCCGTGAGCAAATTGTGAATACAGAGATCATTACACCATTAGCCATAGAACGGCAGCAAATGATAAATGATGGGGGCAGGTCGGTTCCATATTTGTTTCTTTCCATTTGTTGGAGTAAGTGTAATAGATAATTCTTCCAGATGGTCGGATATATAGTTTCCTCTCTTTCAGAGGTATATCAGTAGGTTTTTCTATCTTCATGTTTTTGTTTGGCGGCAGGTGAAACAACTCCTCTTTTTACATATTTTCCCCCTGAGGCTAGTCTATTTAATGTAATTTTTCAGTAGGTTGGAAGATGTTGGAATCACTGGGGCACTCTGAGCTTGATTGTACATATTTGTAACCAGTTTGGCAGGAAATTAATAAAGATTTGCAGCTATTTTTTATGGGATCCTTGTGGTATGGAATTTTAGCACAGTTTCTTCTTTTTTAATCATTTGTTAAATGTTTCATGTATTCCATCATTCATTCCATTGGTTTCTCTTGAATTTTTTCAAGTTAGATAGGTAGAATACATTGTTACAGTGCTCTTCCTTGGGAAATCATTCAATATTTTATGTTTTGTACTGTTTGAGAAGGATTCATCTCATATGCCCTCCTCAGCTCCTCAATAGTCTTAAACACTTCACTTAATTAAGCCAAAGGTGTTAAAGTCCATGCCTACCCTGCCCCATAGAATACCCTGCATTTCTGATTTAATTTCCTAGACTGAAACTGCCTAGCTCCATCTGATCCAACAAACACCAACAAATCTATCAAAACCTTTCGAGCTACTATACCTAGCCTAAATTATTTTTCCGCAGTCATCCTTGACTGAGATTTCTTACGGAGAGAGCCCTCTCCCTGCATTGTAGGGCTAGCTACAAGTTTAAGTGTTCTTTGTGGTTACCCTGGCTTGCCGTCCTTTAGCCTGAGGTCAATCTAGGTGATAACATGATCTAGAAACATATATAAAATTAATGAACCCAATATAAGCATCATTTGAGCTAATGATGAGGTTAGAACATTTTTTTATAAAAATACACGTCCCACCAAGATTTGGCACGTTGCTATCCCGAGACCTCAAAAAATGCTAAGTGCAAAGAAGTTGCAGAAGTTGCGTTGATGTATGAATATTAAAGATTTTATTCAAACATTGAAAGAGAAAGGTTTAGCAGGAATCATGGAAGAATCAATGACTGATATATGCACAGGACTAGTTGAGAAGCCTACAGAAACACCACTACAAACTAAACATCGTAAATATCCATGAAAGAAACCGACCGAAGAAGAGAGAATGAAGAAGAAACAGGACAAGAAACCCCCCGAGCAAGTAAGAGACATTGAGGAAGAAGTAGAGTAGGTGAAAATGGAAATGGATGGTGCAATGTTTCTATCACCTCTCCCACCAAAACCGGTAAAATATTCAAAGGATTTAAAGTATGGAACTTTTACACTGTTATTTCTAGAATCTGTGCCATTTTTTGGAGAAATCATTGGGAAAATTCCACATCTTATGTTCGTGGAATACGATTTTAATGACAGGAATAAATACCCATAGTTCACACTAGGAATATATCTAAAGTAGTTACACTACCCTAAAAATTGTGTGATGAGGTTAGAGTCGCAACAATGGGCAGTAAGATTGGCACAATCAGGGTTATTCAACATGTTGAATGTGCCACACTTCGGCAGATGTCTGCGAAGCACAACCTGCGTCAGAAAATTTCTCGTGTTGGTGCATGATTGATGCCTATGGATGGGAAAGAGGATCCCTATCGATGGAATTTTGATATGGATAATACCAAGACTCTCGTATTAAGGATAGAACCCCACAAAATACTTTGTTGGAAAAGACCAAGATAAAGAAATATTTAAAAATATGAAGAATAAGTTCATACTCACAAAAGGAAAGTGAGGATATGATATTAACTTAATAAATGACCAAGGAGTTTGCCACACAAATATTAGCTAGAAATATCATGATAAAGTGACAGGGTAATAAAGTCCCTGGTAATGAAGTCCCTGCAGCAGTAGTTCCATTAGCTCTGCAATGCACCAATGGCATTCAATAGAACTAGGTCACATACCTGTACAAAGCATTTCTAGACAACTTCTCCGAGGTTCAAGAGACAAGTACTACATTTCATTATCTATGATTAACTTTGATAATAACGATGTAGGCATGAAGAGAGCCAGAGGATTCACAGTTTCCTCTAGTAGCTTCTGATGTTTGTGAAGCTGCACGATATAAATTTTTGTGGTATACCAATCAACCGTCATGAGCACAGGAAAGCAAGAGGTTTTTTGTGTTATATCATAAGGAATTACAAATGTTGGTGAACCAACACCCTCGCCTATCACCTAGCCTATACGAGCAATATCAATCTATCGCAAAGTTCAAGGCTGACTTCCACATAATTTATATATAGGCTCACAAAGACATAAGAAATAAATGACATCCCCTGCCATATTTGGTAAAAAAATTTGATCTCTTTTCATAAGCACAAAAGTGGCACACAGAATGGATTATCCTGCCAGAGACAGAGGCAGAAGATAGTCTGATAGAGTAGGACACAATGCATCGTGGATAAGCGATTGGGAAAGATAAGGATAAGGATGACGATGAGATAGAACAAGAGGAGTAACATGACAAGGGTCATCACGATCCTCTTGGAGGCGATGAGCAGAAAAAAGAGTTTGAAAACACTGATAAATACCCTTGCATCACATAGAAGAGGAAGGAAGGTGTCGAAGATTCTAAAATACCCAAAAAGAAGCAAAAGGCAGACAGGACAACGAACACAATACCACTGTTCCTCACTGATGGAGACCTAGATCAGATTAGAGATAGGATACATGAAGCTATGATAGAGTCACGAAATAGATTAGAGGATCGCTATGACGCACTTCTAAAAGGTTTCGAGAAACATATTTTGGAATTAAATATAGTGGCACAGAAAACTAGACAACTAATACAAGCAAAGAAAAAGATTTGAGAATAAAGATTAGTGGATTCCACACTCGAGGCACGAATAGTGCAGACACATACCTCAACATTGAAGCTTAACTCCCTCGAGGTACAAAAATAGTTGAAAGGATGGGAATATTTGAACATGAACATCACAGTTATTCCAATCCAGATATTACATGAGCTACAACAAGAGATTTTATATGAGTTGAAGCAATGAGAACAACTCACTTCAGAATTGAACATTCACGTAGAGGGGGAGCGAGCTTCGCTGAAGTACGAGCTTGACCAGGCCATCCAGGAAAAGGATCAGGTAGTACAACAACATTAGAAATTGAAAGAAGTGGTCCAAGCCACATGACGTGAGGTTCCATACATTGATGTATGAGAAGAATAATTAGTGGAGGACAAGTTCTTGAAGCTCGGCCTTCCAAAAAAAATAGATATTCTAGTAAGATTGCATATGTACAATTTTAATATGAGATAAGTATCAATGAGCTGGAGATTAAGCTACAACCAACCATGCCATAGGAAGTGTGGGAGAAGAGGGAGGTCAACCTAAATACTGTAGTGATTGGCATGTCCACAATAGTGGAAGATTGTGGGAAGTTGCTGGATGAAACTTTACAGATTTGAACTTTGCTGCAAGAAGATCCAATTATGTAGAAGCTAGAATAAGAAATTTAGTAGAAGTAGAAGCATCTTGAGGAGATTCGTGGAATTGTGAAGACCTTACCAATATCAAAGAAGCTTGCCAAGATCAATGAAGGAAATGCACTCCAGAGGAAAATAGAGGAGATGAGGAAAGAAGAGAATGTTTTGGTAGAGAGAACCCAAACATGGCAGGATGAGGGTTTCCAACTGTCTCAGGAAGTGGATGGGAAGTTTCAAGAGCTTCGATAGAGAGAAGAGGCAGTGTTGGAGAAGACTACAGGACCAGTGAAAGAAGCACCGTTGGAAGAAGTGCACAACTAAGAAAAGGAGGTATCAGACATTATTCAACAATTCAACTGTGCCTACGACAACAAAGTAGCAAAGATTGAAGGAAACTTAGCTGAGCAAATTTTGATTAGTCATACGTGAGTGTTGAGGGCTTGTTAGGCACATCCCATCTTGGTCTATATTTGGGCTAATACTATAAATTTTCTTGGGTGGAGCGCTAAGTGGATCACACAATGGAGAATTTTAAATATACTATGTGATGTCGTAGGCACTCCGGGGCAGGTCCAAGCCCCAAATTTTTGTAAAGTGCACAATTTTGTAAAGGTTTTTGGGCCATAGTTACCTTTTTTAGGGATCCCATGGTATTTTCACCATGGTATTGTAAAGATGTATCCTTACTATTTAATGGTATATAAAGGGTTGAAAATTTATGTTTAAACATAATATATATAGAGATTCATGCGTAAATTGTTGTAATATATATTTTGTATCAAAAGGAATCCTCTACAGTCGAATGCATAAAGGCTCGGTATGAGCTTATAAATTAGTGTGCAGAGAGCTTACAGCTTAGTGCGCAAGTCGAGACTAGTTGTATTCAAATATTCATCATGACAAAGCAATAGTTTTGTGGATGATATTCTGGTATTTTTGTATGGTTGATGCGTATAATTGATTATTATTTGTTGTTTCATTCTACTTAAATGTAGTAATGGGTTATGGGTTTATATGGATCATAACCAATAGAGGAAGGAGGAATCATGTCTAGGGATATAATGCCCTTAGAGGTTTGGAAATGTGGTAATAATATCTGTATGGAGTTCAGGAAGTAGCTCTACCTAGAGCACAGTATCATAAAAGAAGGCATCCTCGAGTATTTCGCCACACATATATTTCCTTTTCTTAACCTAATTACCCCTAATCTCATTCCAATTTCCATTTTACCTTGCAATTTCCCTTCAATCACTTCGGAAATTTGGAATAAATAATTGATGCCTCTACTGCCGACATCGCGAGTAAAAGATGTCAGTAGACATTTGAATTTGTGAGCTGAACTTATTTAGTGTAGTTTGCGAGCCTAGGTGTTGATTTAGGAAATGTTGTTTTCGTAAATTCCATCCTTTAACTATTACTATTAACATAAATGTATGTATATGCATTTTATACAGCCACTGCAAGCACTAAATAATCTTTAGAATAAGGATGGTTACCCACCTAAAGCGTCGATGAACCCAATATCGCTCCCCTATGAAAATGCATACCATAAATGCATATAAACTATCTAGATTATAGAAAACAACACAATCAAATGGCCCAAAGCCCAGGAACAAACATAAGTCCAAAAGCACCCAACAACTGCAAGAAATGACATTTTGAGACCCTACTCTACTCACTCTCCTACACTAATTATTAATGAGTCCCACATTTCTCTTTTTAGTTTCCATTTTTCTACACAATCTCATCAAGAATACTTTTTCTATACTACACGACATCGAGAAATTTGATCTTGGTGGAAAAAAAAAATCAGAGAGGTAATTTTTGAGCTAGGCTTGATTTGCAAGCATACACATACATCTACCAAGAAATGATATATAATTGATATAATTTATTGGATCATCTCTACATCATGCTCATTTCCATCCATTCTCTCCACTTTAAATGAATTTCCAGCACCCTTCAAATTTCCCTTTTTTTTTCTCATCTTCTGAACAAGGAGTAAGAGCTTAGCTCAAATCCCATAATCCCCAATGGATTATAACCAACAGATGAAGGAGGAATCATGCCTAGGGAGATAATCACATTATAGGTGGGGTAATGTGGAAATTAAATCAGTATGGAGTTTTGGAAGTAGCTCTGCCTGGAGCACAGCGTCAGCAAAGAAGGCATCCTCGAAAATTTTGCCACACACAGAGGTGACATGAAATATGTCTTATTTTATCAAGAAGATGATGAAAACTATATTCCATGAGATATTTTGATGTATTTTGAGCCTCGAGTTATCAATGGAATAAAAAATAGTGAATATCAAAACCTTTATAACCGTGAAAATATTTTTTTTTTCTGATCTGGAAATAATTGGGCAAGTGGGTATCATCAGGGGGAACAAGTCGAAGAAGATATAATGGACATTATTGATAGAGAGGCAGATGGAAGTGACAACCTTAAAGGTTTTTTTTTTTGTGCCATTTGATAGCTATAGAAACGGGTTAAAGGATGGGCTCATATTTTTTGGAAGCTTTCAATGAGTGGTACATCAAAAATCTAGTCCAAACATACAACATTTTTCCAAACTTGATGGAGACTAGTGATGTTGTTGTACAGCATCAAAGTTCTCTTTTCACTCTCAATATATTGACCTTGAATTTTGACTGTGTTGTGGTCCTTGACAATAATTCTTTAAATAGAATTGTCGTGGATCACCTCCACTTACCAAACAAAGAATTTTACCAAAAAAATCCTTGGTGTCAACAGTAATGTTTTCCTGCACGAAAGCACTTCATTATCCAAGATATATGGATAATGATTTGGTTTCTTTGGTTGGCTCTTTGATACCAACACAAAGATTCCCATTAATGCGTCTCTATCTTTGGTTTCCCATGATTGCGCCTCTATCTTGAATCTTTCCTTAATAGAGGACAGTCCCTAATGATATGGATGTTGGATTATTAACCACAATGAAAGAACTACACTGATGTGATATCACAAGGTCCTTATTGTTGCATTGGGTTAAATGCAATATCCTTCAATGGGATTGGGTTTATCACTTGTGACGAGTTTGGAAAAGTATGCATCAGGAGACCCATATGAGAATTTATAGAGTTGGTAGTCATAGCCCTATTGATTATAAGAGCTTTAATTTCCTCTTACTTGAAGAAGCTCAGTTTCTTATCATTCCTCTAGCTGGAAAAGTTGGTTTGATTTTTTGGTCTAGTATGAGGACTGATAGTATTGGTAGTCCCATCTTTCTAGAGTTTTAATATATGAATAATTTGAGTTGAGAAAGTGTCTTTGGATAAGCAACCCCATATGAGTATGGATTGCATCCATGTGGTATTTGGGTATTCTTGTATCGAGGTAGGTAATAGGTGAGAATAAATTTTCATATCATAACATGAACTAATGTTCATCATATTGTATATATCCCATGGAAACTTGATTACCATGTTGAATTTAGTCATGGTGATTGTAACTTGAAGGGAATGCACCCACCTCTCTTCTCAAGAGTAGAATGACTTCTAACTCACTCCTGGAAAATTTCCTTTATGTAATAGTTGTCAGAAAGTGATGAATAAAATACCTAAAATGGAGTGCAAGTGTTGTTGATCTATGTCAAACTTGCAGTCATGTCAGGTTTTTAAAGCTTGAATATTTTCAAAATTGGATGATGGCTTATTGGAGACATTTTCTGAAGAACCATATTCCTTGTAAGGAAAAATTTACACCTCCTTCTTGATGGAAATGTTGATCCTTTTTCAAAGAGTGATCCTGAGTTCTACATATTAGCAATACCAAAACTTTTTCATCACCTAAAACAATATTATTTCTCTTCCTCAGCTTCCATCATATCTGTGTAAGTATTGAAATAATTAATCATAATGAGTTTTAGGATATGAATATGAGAAAGAACAAAATTTCCAGTTGGAATATTTCTTTTCATTGTTAGTAACAGACCACATATTGTCGTAGAAGGTGTTATTGGTTGAGATTCTAGATTTTGAGATGAAATCTTGAAAACTTGTACCAAAGACATAAAAAATAAAGAGACACCAAATACCATCGACATATATGCTAGAAAATCCATCATGGTGTGGCTAGTGATGAATGTGAACTGCTGGAAATGTAAGAAACACCAAAACTGCACCATGAGATACATCTCAAATTAGTCCATCACTAAATAGGACTAAAATCAAAGTGATCTTTATATAATTGTTAATCTAGAGAAAAATAAAATATAGATCATGTAAAAAGCCTCTCTAAACACTGATTAGAGATTTTCCGTGACGTTGGAGATTGTTTTTGTAAACATCATTATCTATATCCTCACTCAAGTTGGAACTAAAGGGTAGTTTTAATGAGTATTTTTTATAACATTTTGTCCTCTATCAGCCCAAATCCAATATGTGCACGAAACATGAGGAAAAATATCAGAGTTTAGAAAATAATCATCTCATGAGTTAAGGCTTGAGGGCCCCTTTTAGAAGGATGGAAAAATTATCTAATACCAAAAAAAATTTTGTTTTTTTTCCAAGCACATGATAGCCAAAATATTTTCCTTTTTCATTTTTATGTGTCCAATGAATATGAAAATTGAAAATATAAAGGGACCGCTCTCCTGAAGCAAACACAAACTTTTTTATTTACTAAAAATTCATGGATCCTAATCAATATAATATTATACATTAATACCTCCATTTTCTTTTACTATCTAGGAAATATCAAATTAGGAACACTACCCATCCATATTTCACCATCTGTGTCATAGATGGGATCTTTCTAGAGATACACGCTCTAGCCATCCCATTTATGATTCAAATTAGAAAAAAAGTGTCAATACCTTCATAGTCTTGGTTACCATGCTCTTATTTACATGAGGGAGTGGGAGCACTTGACACATCTCCAACATCTAAATTATTCAAAAAATATTATACCTTCATATTAGAAAATGACCCCATTATAAAATCCAAATACTTGAATGGGAATGTGGTGTACCGAACCTTTGTCTTCAAAAGAATCTAGAGTAAGTGCTTAAACCTCTTCATATGAGTATTTCCCATCCATTTCATCAAATATAATTTTCCACAAGGGCTGCAGTAAGGTCATCTCATAGTTTTTCATCAACTTCATCCACCATATCAAGTTTCTTAGGCTTTAATTCTTGTTATATATGGGGGTCTTAAAGTGCTTCATTGTTTTAGCGTGTGTAGGCATACAAATCTTAAATGTTTCCATTCCTCTTCCTATCACGACCTACAATATCAATGCCTTATAGGTGCATGTAAGTCTTCAATAGCTTCATCATTACATGCAAATATCCTTATTTTCCTCCATGTAAATGTAGAATTTGTTCGAATTCCAATACATTTTATAGCTTTATTACTCCCTATAAAATCCCTTATGTGTATTACACATCTACTTTTACGTATAAATATAATTTTTATTTTTCTCCACTTTAGGTCTCTCCTTCTAAAAATGATACTCTTCTTTATGATTAATCCTTGCACAATAATTACACTTCATATGCTTGTTGATTTGAGGATTACCTATTGAATCTTGGGAATTACTCTTGAAATTTGGTTCTCGAACATTATGGCTTCCTCAGCCACAACAATTTTATTCCTTTGAATGTTCTATCACATCCGTGATCTTTTCATCCTTCTCTCACTTTTCTTCTTCCTATAACTACAATCCTACAACTTCCCCAAATGAAGGCACTTCCACTCTCACTGCATAGAAACTACACAAGTTGGCATTTTTTAACCCTCCATCATGAAAATAACACAGGGGTTTGGAGTTTTTGGTTCAAACTCTATGTTTTTATCCCACACCATTCTAAGAGTGGAATGAGCATTACTCAATTATAGTCATTTTTATTCCGATTAAAATTCCAGGATATCAGATCTTATTTTCATTAGCATATCTTGTTGCAAGGATTATCTATTACACACCATAATCACCAAATTCACTTAGAAACAAGACTTCCATAAACCGAGGATGGAGGCAACCAATTATTTTATTCTTATCAATCTCTAATTACAACTAAACCATAATTCATTTCTTAATAAATACAAACCCATACAAATCCATTGATCTATTTCTAGTCACCATTGCAATGAAATAGAAACGTATTGTAGGAGTGCAAAACGGTCAAAACAAGATTGTCCACTACAAAAATTTCAAATTATTTCCAAAACTAGCCCAACTTGATCATAAATTTGGTCAAAAATGATGTTTTATATTACTTTCCACATCTCTAAACATATAACCTATATCCAATTTTGTTTTGTGGTGGTGTCGAGGGAGCTGGAAATTTCTTGTGCTTGTTGTAGATGAAAGACAGAGGCTTCATAATTTGAGACACTATTGATATAGAATGATTGAAATCATCCATTAAGGATTTCAAGACAATACTAGCTCTAGCAAATTTTGGGCACAAACCTGGTTTTAAATGTAACACCAGTTCATACCCTAATTTGGACACAAGCCACATAAAAATGCATCTTTTGTATACCCTACAACTATCAACTTCCTATATCACTATGTAGCCATCAATCCATCATTCAAACGAAATCCATTTGTTTCTTGAATCTTTAGGTTGAACACAAATATAATGGTTATGAAAATTTTTATCACCAGTCAAGTTACCCAAAGTAGTGAGCCTACAGTAATGTAAAAATTTGGAAAAACAACTATCAATTTTTTTATAGAAAAGAAGTAATGGTCCAAGAAAATTTGTTCTAGGATAATTTGCAAATGAATCAAGGTGTGAATCATAGGTTCTAGTAAGTTGGAAAAGATAAGTTTGTTTTCCAAGAAAATCCCTTATTTTGAAGGAACTCATATCCAAACAACTTGGATTCCTATGGTTGCTAGAAATATGAGAGCATGTCACCATGCAACATTAAGAAAAAATGTCTTCCAAAAGTGTTTCATGAGCAAGGAAATTTTTACTGGCTAATATTTGTACGTGGGCTAGTTTTCCGTGTTTTTTCCAAAAATAATTATTTGACAATTTCCATTTTTTGTACGAGTGATTCACCCAAATTTTATATTATAAAATTATTTTACCTTAAAAATCGCCAGTTTTTTATAGAGAATATATGAAATTGTTATAAATTTGAATATTTTTACACACATATCGCAAAACATTTTATATTTTTCATATTAGGGAGTATGAAGATTTGCCAAGGCTTCTGAACCTTAAAGTAATTTTCCACCCTTAAATTTTTCCATGTTCATGAAATCTCTTCAATAAACACACTTGTGTTCTCATTACTAGGATTTAAAATAACCAACTTCTCCACAATACCATTGTTTCCAACAACTGAAAGACACGTATCAAAAGAAGGTAACAAATTAAGTCTACCATGTTTAATTACTTTTCCCACACTGATTGAAATAAGTGGAACACATAAGAAATCCACAAGCATCCCAAGATCTTATGCCTCCAAGATTTGTTCCATTTCCCTATTTCTTTTTTTACAAGAAATTTTGGTTTATAATATCGTCTAATTCCCATTTGAGGATCATATTTCCTAAATCTTCTATCGCCATATTCATTTCTATGTTTTTTATAATTGATTTTTTCGCTCAATATTTAGTGTTTTAGCTTCTTATTTTTTCCCATTATGCACCACTCTGATGGATTCTCCTTATCAACCAAATGACCCTCAATAATCAAATATCACCAACATGTAACAATTTGAAAGCCCTCAAACATTGAAGTATATTTCTAGCCATGATTGCAATATAATAAAAACATATTATTTGAGTGAAAAGTGGTCAAAACAAGATTGTCCACCACAACTCATTCAAGTTCTTTCCAAAACTAGACCAACTTGATCATAAATTTGGTCAAAAATGAAATTTTTTGTATCACTTTCCACAACTCTAGCCATCTAATCCTATATCCAATTATATTTTTGGGGTGGTGGGGAGGGAGATAAAAATTTCTTATGCTTGTTGCAGATCAAACATAGAGGCTTCATAATTTGGGAAATTATTGGTGCATTCGAATTGCAATATGATATAGAATGATTGAAATTCTCTAGTAAGAATTTAAATATGACACCAAATCTAGCCAATGTTGGCCACAAACCTACTTTTAAAGGTAATACCTACTCTTGCCCTAATTTGGGCACAAGCCACATCAAAATGTATCATTTTCATACCCTACAAGAATTACCTTCCTAGATCAATCCCTAGCCATTAATCCATTATTGAAAGGAAATCCATTTGTTTCCTGAATATTTAAGTTGAACAAAAATATTATGGTTATTAACTCTGAAAATTCTTATAACTAGTCAAGTTACCCAAGGTAGTGAGCCTACACTAATGAAACAATTTGGAAAAAACACTCTTAATTTTTTTTACAAAAGAACCAAGGGTCCAAGAAAAGTTGTTCTAGGATAGGATATAAATTAATCAAGGTGTGAATCATAGGTCATAGTAAGTTGAGAAAGAGAAGCTCGCCATCAAAACAAATCTCTTATTTTTAAAGAAACTCATATCCAACCAACTTAGATTTCTATGGCTACTAGAAATATAAGAGCTTTCCACCACTTAATATAAACAAAAAATGTTGTTGAATATTGTTTCATGAAATCCCTTCAATAACCACACTTGAGATATCATTACTAGGATTTAAAATAACCAATTCTCCACAACACCATCATTTCCAACAAACGAAATTTTTGTAATGAAATAAGGTTACAAAGTGAGGCTACCTTGTTTAATTACTTTTACCATACTAATTGAAACAAGTGGAACACATAGGAAATGCACAAGCATCCCAAGCTCTTATTCCTCTAAGATTTGTTCCATTTGCATATAAATGACCCTTTTTCACCCTGTGACCTCACATTGGCAATGTGCTTTACTAATTAGAACTCAACCAATTAAGCTAACCCTTGGGGCCTAAAAACCAAGAGTTGTATACACATTTACGATTTTTTTTTCAAGTAATGTTGGGGTTAATTGTCTTTATAATTAGAATCTAGCACAGTTCTTTGGTTTGTAGCTTACCTTAAGGTCATTAAATGCAATAGATGATGTTATGGGGATTGAAACTCTAAATCCTAGCTTTGCATTTTTCCAAGAGAACAGGATATGCATCTATTTAATGTTGGTTATTTATTTTTTCCACATTGATTATACCATTTGATATTAGAGAGGCAAGATTCTGATTTGATCCTTAATACCACATCAAAAGTAAATTGTAATCTCTATAAATAATTCTATAGACACAACATGGGAGGAAATAATAGTTGGTGAAAGTGGGGTGTCGTTAAATGAAATTTCTTATATCTCTTTTTCTTTAGGCTTGTGGTGGGTTGTTTACTTGGGCCTCCTCTTATACTTTGGGTCTCTAGGAGGTCAGCAGTTCAGGAATAATTTTTGTTGAGCCAATTATAAATGTCGGTGGCATATGAGGTCATTTGAGCTTGACAAAGAGTATTGACTTGCTTGTGAGCAATTCATGATGACCATAATGTTTTTCTGAGCTACTGTAGCAAAATACTCTCATTTTGACACTCCCTTACCAAGGGAAAATATTATCTTGCCTCAGGATTGATGTTTTCCACTATAGTGTACTAAAGAAGCATTATACTCAAAAAAATGTAAGATAAAATCAATAAATTTTTCTAGGATCTCCATTCAATTCAGCAATATGTGGTATATTTTGAGATTAATTGGTGTTTCATAGACATTAGGACCTACTAAATTGTTCAACACCCATATGACAAATACATTTGTGTGTCCTGAACTTGGTCAATAACTATATTACAACATATATTTTTTGGATGGGTATTATACAGTGGTGCATTAATTCCTCTATTGGGAGGAAGAGAAGTTCCACTTGATATGATTTCAGCACATGTTTCAATTTTTTCTCTAATATAAATTTCTTATTTTACCATTTAAATGGTTTATACGGTACTTTATCTCTGTTTTTATTTAATTCACTTCTTAGTAATTTCTTGCAATGTTTTCATATAATATATATCCTTTGTACGTGGATATTTTATAGTTTATAGTAAAGAGAGAGTAACATTTTGATGTCCGTGTTAGTTGTTTTCATGTACTCTATCCTTTGTAGATGTATATTTATAATTACATTTAAGATGGAGAATCATTTTTCTCATAATTTTAGTGACAAGGAATATTCGCTTTATATTTTCATATTAATACACTTTATATTTTCATATTACTACAATTTATATTTCCAAGTTAACACAACATCAACCATTGGGATTTTTGGAGAATGGATTTGATTTTTTTTTGTAGAGGCATGGAGCTTTATTTTCTTAAACATTTGTTCCATATTTTCACTTTATTTTTTGCATCTTATGATATGTTTCTAGGAACATGCATATTGATAGTTATAAGACAATTAGTTCACCATGGTATGCTCTATGTACCAGTAGGAGACACCTTTCGGTATGGAATATTTAAGATTAAATAAGTGAAAGGCGACAATCCACATGGTTCTCGAACATTTTCCTATAAAATAAATATTAAAATATTTTGTTTAAAAAAATATTTTTATTTTTATTTCTATTTTTATTTTTATATTTTAAATGTCATATATTAAGTTCGTGAAATATATGCTTTATGTTTAAAATACATTTTAATGTAATAATCATGACAAACACTTAACAATGTTGCTTGTGTACTTGGAAGGAATGGTCGGAGCCAAAGTTTGGTTCACTTGAACTTCAGTGGGATACATCTTTGGTTCTAGAATGTTTGAGATGGAATAAGTAAAAATCGACCAATAGTGGCTAATTTACATCATTTTCAAGAAGCCTAAAAAGGTCAACATATTTTTTTTTCACATTTACAACTTCCCTTAGATTTGTTGGTTCAAGAAGGTAGAGCACTTTCATAACAAAAACAGGAAAAGTCAAGCAGTAAAAATGGTCCACTTTCCTTTTAAATGTTGACATTAGAATGAAGTTTTATTAGGGACACTTTTTGTTGGTTTTTTTGGCTATAAAAAGGTCTTCTTTTGGTTTTATGTCACTTACAATTTATCATATGTAGCATCTTGAGTGATGGGAAAGAATAATGTGTGACATTTATCTTTTAGAAATTGATGCTGAATGAAAGGATAAAAAGTTTAACCAAGCTATAGTTCCCTTTGGTAAAGACAGAGGAACATCTTAAAAAAATTTCTAAGAATAAACCATATAGAGAGTTTGAACATAAGTAATATATGGATTTTACCTTTGTAGATATGTTCTTTTTTATACCCAAGATAGCACAGTAAGAAAAATATTGATATTGTATAAATTGTTTGAGGACGTCATCGAGGTCATTTTTTCTGATGTCCTACCTGATTGATACCTTCTCGTATGTCAGGAAGGATTTAAATATGATTTAATATGTTCTTGAAACAAATAATTAAAATTATATATATTTAAAAGCTAAAAACAAATGGAAATTCCATCGTTTGATTATTTCTTGACTCTACTATGGGTAGGTTACAGGAAATGTGATTGGAAAAAGGATGGGGATACAATGCAGAGCATGTATTGGATATGATTCATTTGTTGATAGAGATCCTTGAGGCACCTGATCCATCGACTTTGGAAATGTTTCTAGTACGGATTCTAATGGTTTTTAATGTTTTGATTCTTTGACCTCATGGTTAGTTTGGGCAAGAATGTTTTTTAGGAATACCAGACAAGACATCGGTGGACAAGTAAACAATTTTTTTATAATTTCAATGTCCATTACATGATATCATCTCTTTATTGTTTGATTGTATTTTGAACGTTTCCTTTTATTTTGTTTTGTATTTTAACTATGAAATTGAAAATACTTGGTATCATGTCCATTTAAACAAAAAGCAAAGCTTGAAGATGAAATGTTATTAAACGATATTGATTGGAATCCTTATAGCTATTTTGTGTTCAAAAAATTTCATGACTACAAGAAAATTTTACTTTCCTATTTTTATTTTAGCACATGTTGTTAATATACTTGACCAAGTTCATGTTTTAGAAAATGATTTACTTTTTTTTAATAAAACAACAAGGATTAAATATTACACCTCATATTATTTGTTTTCACAAGTTATCTACAACTTGATATTTTTAGCATGTAAATTTGTTGACATGATTTTTCCTAAGATTTCCTAGAAGGTTGAATACTAAGTTCTTAAGGTGTTCTTTTCTATGGTTAAATTTTATTTTCTTCGTTTATATAGGTCATCTAGCCACATTATAGTAGCCACTATTGCCCAACTGAAGAAAAATGGTTCTAGCTTCATGCTTGTTATCAGGGGAAAAATGGCTTTGACTTGTTGATGTTGAGGTATATTGATCCATATTTTATGCAAGAAAGCAACATAATACATATATAAACATAAACATAGAGATGTTGCATAAACAATGCTTCATTTCATTAATATCATATAACAGAAATATGCTTACAGACATAATGGAAATAAAATAGCTATGGTGCTAGTAGCGAATATTTGAGAAGAGATGTGGTGGCGACAAACCTCTGAACTATGTTACAATGAGGCTTGAGGGCCTATTTATTATTGAGAAACAATGGAAAAACTCAAACGTCCAAAAACCTAACTCTAGGAGATGAAGCTCCAAAATTGTGGGTCCCATTTGGGTAAATTGGTGTTTTAACTTCCCGAGGACATAACTTTGGCACTCGATCTCTGTTTGGTGCGCTCAATAGCTCGTTAGAAAGATATATCCAAGGAGTAAAAATTTTTATGTGAGAAAAATTAGGCCATGGACCCATTTTTCTCCTGGATTTCCCAAATAACGTCGTTTAGGGCCTCAAAACCGCTCCAGAAGTTCAAGATCTGAAAAACTGCTAAAAATAGTAAGTTGTGCTGCAACTTAAAAACTGAACGAACTGATGATGGGGATTCAAATGGAATAGGTGGGTGGCCACCAATATCCACCTAGATCATTAAGGCCCCAAAATGGCTCCAGGAGTGTAGGACCCGAAAAACTACTAAAAATAGTAAGTGGTGCTGAATGTGAAAAGTTGCAAGAATTGATGGTGTGGGTCCAAATGGAATAGGTGGGTGGCCAAAGATATCCACCTGGATCATTCCTCCCTCCTTAGGAAGCAATGGTCCCCATTGCGTTGAGATCCTCCCTGAGATGAGGCAAATTCTATCGAACTGGGTATTAGATTTTTTGAAGATGTCATGGACTTGTGGGCGAACCTACTGGATGCGTTTAGTAAATTTGGTTTCTTTATCAGCCTTATATAGTAAATGTGTGGATTCTCTATGTGTATTTGCAGGAGGTATGGCAACATCAGGCGGCGGTGCATTGGGGGTCATATCAATGGAGCACTTGTCTTGACATTGTAGAGGAACCTTTGTGAGTGAGGAGAAGATGTCCTCGCACTCCTCCATCAATTTTTCCATCTATTGTAGCCGTGCAGGGGAGCCCTGTTTCGAGGTTGTGGCCACAATATTATTCTTTCCCTTTGAGTGAGTTGTAAGGAAAATAAATTTCTTGGTTTGGGAAACAATCTTACTGCATCTTTTTGTAGTAGTCAAAGGGATGATAGGAGGCAGTGCTATCTCCGGTATCCTGTGCAAGTTATTTCCCAAAGTAATAATAACAACACGAGGCCTAGACTCTTACATAGCATGCCATCTCCACAAGTATGGTTTTCCCAATAATACATCAACTACATCAAGAGGACCAACATCACATATTACCTCATCCATGAATGGCTTGATGTTGTACGGAAGGCGACACTATTGGCGGATGCAGCTATCTCTCCCTCGGTGTAGCCACCCGATGGTATATGGCTGTAGATGTGCTGTGGTCGGTAGACCCAGCCGCTTCACAACATCTGCTGAAATGAGGTTCTTTTGGGTTCCACTATCAACAAGAAATTGAGCGAAGAACCCTTCACCCACATCTGCGAATGAAAGAGGCACTCCCCCTCCTCTGGATCCTCTGGATCCTCCCTCTGGATCTTAGTGGTGGAAACAATGGCACTGGGATCTGCATCACTAATCTACTTCCCTTTTTCATTGCCTTTGTCTAGTTCTAACTCAGGATTAGAAAATGCATCTGATTCAGGTGCCTGACACTCGTTTGTGCTGTGAGTGGGGCTGTTATGAAATTCACACCATTTCCCTATGTCCTTATTTTGATTTGTGGTGTTGTTCTGAGTGGCACCGCTTTGGCCTTGCCCCTTGTTCTTTGGTTCGGGGGCACCTTTCGAATTCACAGATCCAAAGTCTCGCTTCTTCTGCTTAAATTTTTGCTCGATCTTAGCAGCATAGTGATATGCTATGCCAAGCGATGTAATTTCAAGGAACTCCATCTCCTCCTAAATGTGTTGTATACACAGCCGCGATACTTGAGCACCAAATGTCTCTCTGAATATTTAATACCCAACTTTGTGCACAGGGTATTGAACAAATTCATTAGTTCGTGCACATATTGATCCCTTTGTTGCCGCAGCGTGGTCCATTGGATGTATTTGTTCTCATAGCTCCCCATGGGATAATATTGTTCCTTGATGCCATCTCAGAATGAATTCCAAGTGGGTGAGGCTGAGAACAGAGAGGGTTCCCCTTTGTCCTCTTTCTCACGGTAGGTTTCCCACCAGTCTTTGACATGGGGAGCGGATTTGAGGAGTGCAAAAATAATCTCTTCTCGGTCAGAGAAGTCATGGACCAAGAAATACCCTTCTAGAAAATTTAACCATCTATCTACAATGTCTGCATCTATTTTTCCTTCAAATATAGGAATGTCAAATTTTATTTGTACCTTGAAGGGAGTGGCACCTCCAGAGTGGTTTTTGGATGTAGATGCGCCATAGGTGGGCAGTCATTGAAGGATCCGAGCAAAGTTATCCATCATCGCGTTCCTTTGTTTCTCGAGGGCCTCCTCAAGCAATATTTTGATAGGATCTCCTACTCCCTCGTCTTTCTTTTCTTCCGCCATGGGAGGTCATCGGGGTTTTTGAGGCTGATCTTGCAAGGGTTCAACTAGATTGAGCCCTAACTCCTTATACCCTAACGACGTTGGTGACATGGAAAGAAAAACAAAGAATGAGCAGACTGCTCTGATACCACTGATCCAGATTTTATGCAGGAATGCAACAAAATACCGATATAAACATAAACACAGAGATGTAGCAGAAACAATGCTTCATTTCATTAATATCATATAACAGAAATATGCTTACAGACATAATGGAAATAAAATAGCTAGGGTGATGGTAGCGAATCTCTCAGAAGAGATGTGGTGGCTACAGACCTCTGAACTATGTTACAATGAGTCTCGAGGGCCTATTTATTATTTATAAATAATAGAAAAACTCAAACGTCCAAAAACCTAACTCTAGGAGATGATGTGCCAAAACTGTGGGTCTCATTTGGGTAAATTGGTGTTTCAACTTTCCGGGGATGTAACTTTGGCACCCGATCTCCCTTTGACATGCTCAATAGCTCGTTAGAAAGATCTATCCAAGGAGTACAACTTTCTATGTGAACAACATTGGTCGATGGACCGATGTTGCTCCCGGTTTTCCCAAAAAGCATCGTTTAGGGCCTCAAAATGACTCCGAAAGTTCAGGACCCGAAAAACTGCTAAAAATAGTAAGTTGTGCTACAACTTAAGAACTAAACGAGCTGATGGTGGGGGTTCAAATGGAATAGGTGGGTGGTCGCCAATATCCACCTGGATCATTAAGGCCCCAAAATGGCTTCGGGAGTGTAGGACCTAAAAAACCTGCTAAAAATAGTATGTGGTGCTGAATGTGAAAAGCTGCAAGAATTGATGGTGCGGGTCCAAATGGAATAGGCGGGTGGCCACCGATATCCACCTTGATCATGTATGTCATATAAACTCATTATATTCTACTATTTTAATTTATATTCTAGTGTTCATTGTCTTTCATGTCTTACACTCATCATTGTATCTTCTTTTGTTTTCAGAAAAAGAGCTTAGCATTGATGGTAAGAAGTGGGAATTGAAGAAAGATAAGAGCAATAAAAATGGAGAGAAAAATGAAAAAAGAGAGTGAGAAGATAATTGGTCTAGTGATACCCTTAGATCCAATATCTTGTGTTAGCACTGCAATTTTTTAAAGTTTGGTCTCTATTGTAGTTGTGTCTTTGATCCTCTCTTGTCTCTTAACCTATGGTTGAAGGCCATGGAGGGCTAAAATTTATTAGTTTTTTATCATTTTAAAACCAAAATCCAAATTCCAACACTCAAATTTCATTTAAATCGACTTTAAACCCTCCAAATTCAATTATGTTATGCTTTGTTATCTCACCATTGGGTTCCTTTGTTATGCTCCTATAGCATTTAAACACTTAAAAAATCCTTCATTATGCTTTGGGCCTCTTTATTTATTTATCGCTTCTCTGCTTTAAAACCATCAATAGGACTTACTTCATCGCAAATCGCAAACTCTCGGTGCATTCACTTACTCCTACCTCCAAAATCACTCAATTCCGATAACATGAGGACCCATTTCCCTGCCATGTCACTTTGCTTATCGCATATCGCAAATCCTATTGATAACTATCCATGTTTCCCCCTCCGATTTCAAAATGCAATAATACTTTGATTACGAAATGTGATAATTATCTGATCCCTGATATGCGATAAGCTTCGATCCCCCATTTCAATTCCGCCCCCATAATGTATTTACTCTCCTCCAATCTATGATTGCGATTGTGTTATATTTTAGTGCACTTAATCCTCTTGCTTATTATTATTCCACTTAATAGCTTCTCCCTCTTATTTTTACATTCCCATGCCTTTCTCTTACTTTCCATTCCCGTGCTTCTCTTCACTCCCCTCCACTCTCATCTCGACACGTGGCCAGTATTAGCATGTTTTCAAAATCATATGCATGATTTCAGAAGTAGTTACAAGTTTTTCAGGAATTTTTGGTAGTACTTGTTTTAAAATATTTTGATATCTATCACAAAATATAACAACACCTCCTCAAAGCTCGAAGACAAATCTATTATCTTGGTTATGGTATTTATTGTTATTATAATATTGAAGACCTGTTAAAACAAGAAATTTTGCTCACCTGAAAGGTGGTTACCTTCCAGTTGGTTACTCCTTTCCGTTAGCTGCTCCTACACTTTTGCAGATAAGGGTACATGTGTTTTTTTCACTTGGTAGATTTCACTTTTTGTGGAGGCAGTTTTTTTAATCAAGCAAAGAGGAGCACTCAACCACCTCAACTTAGCTAACTTGAGCTCCATGCTTCCATTATCTGTTTTCATTTCTATTTTAGTTTTATTTTTATGTTTTGGATAAGCTCTACTATAGGTAGAGGGTTCTAATAAAGTCTCAGAAATATATTTTCACTTTTTATGGAGGCTTTTTACAAAACTATTTTTTTGTATATATAATGTGTAATGCAAGGAAAAAGGGTTCATGGGTTGTATTTTCCATGGTATACTGTGCACTATATTGAGTATATATTATATCGATACGCACTCTTGAGGACTCAGAAACAGTGTGGTGTGTGTATTGTTTTCCCTTTTTTTTTTTACATAATTTATCTGTCTTTCTAGATTTATCATAAAAGTTATATCTTATTTTTAAATTAGTCTTGTGAACCTCCAAGACATATGGATCTATTTCTGTAAGTCTTGTTCCAATATTTCCTAGTTCAATATGAATTGAAGACTGTTCATAAGCATTCCTTGAGTGGAATTGAATCATGTTTCATGTTCTTATAAGTCTTTTTATCTAGCATGCACGTTAAACTGTTTTTGTCAATCTTCATTCATCAAACATTCCTGATTCATGAGGTAATGTTAGTTAGAACAATTCCTTGTAATGGAATTCTTAAAATGTAAAGTGAGATTCTTGTAAGTCTTTTAAAATCATTCTTTCACCATACATTTTAGATCAATAATTTGTGTTACCATTTCCTATTAGAAGTGGGATTTTTTTTTACATATCCACTATCTGTCTTCCATTCTTCTAACCATCAGGCTACAAACTCAAACTTGCTACCATATCATGCACCGATGCCCTCATATGCGTAAGAGATTCTTATCTACTCAAAACCCATTTTAGTGTGTATGAGTTTCAACTGCTTTCCAAAAAAATAAAATAAAATTATAAGAAAATCCCTTGAGCTTAAGATGGGTCTAGTCAGGCGCTTGTCACAATCCAAGTGTTGATTCCAGCGCTAACATCTCACATAAGACACACACATAGAGATTGATGGTCAAGTCTTCAGAGTTGGTGAATTCAACTGGAATGCCTTGGAAGTACAATGATAGTGTTTTGAGGTGATGAAACATCATTTCATGTGTAACTTATAGCCCAACAAATATTAAGTTGGAAACTCATATTTAATACTTTAACATTTCATATAATATAATTTATGTGGTTGAAATTATTTATAGTTGCACTTTATATTGTTTAGCATTGTAATTAACATATTCAACTTTGTGATTTCATATTAGATGAATATGCACACATTTTATGACTTTTTAAAAATTTAGTTGCCAAATCATACTAATTAATTTATGTTGATTAATAATGAACACATAAAATCAACCTAAAACTACTAAATTATTAGTTTATATTGATTAATGATGAACACAAATAAAATTAATATACGACTAAATTAGTCATTTATAATGATTATTAATAAAAGTAAATGAAATGAATATAAACTACTAAATTAGTTGTTTATATAATGAATATGAGAGTACTCAAACAAGATAAATTTCTATTGCAAATGATAAAATTGTGATTACAAATAACGACTAAATTTTACATATATACGACTATTAGTAGCTAATTTATAATATCTTATATCATGACCAAAATTTACTCATATTTCTTTGATTATTAATTGGTTTCAAACCATGACTAAAATTTGCATATATATGACTATCAATAGCTAATTTACAGTACCTTATAACAAGACCAACATTTTGGTCATATTTCTTTTTTCATTAATTGGTTTTCTTGGATGATCATATAATAATATATTTTGTTGTATATTTGGTCATTAATTGTGGAAATTAATGACTAAATTAATGAAAAAATTTATGACTAAATATACTACTAGACGATAAAATTGAGACACCCAATTAATGACTAAGCTAAAAACAACTAGAAATTGGTCACACTATAAGATACTGTAAATTAGCTACTACTGGCCACCGATTGAAAATGGTTGTTTATATGCAAATTTTAGTCATTTTTTTAGTAATTAATTGGTCATTTTTTGTTAGTGTTATATGGCATGTTTCCTTGATTAATTAAAATTGATGAAGTTATTTATAAGTTTTAAGAGTAAGATAATACAAAAATACCACATGTCACAGTCCTTCAAGGCTATAGAAACCTCGTTCTGCATCCACCCATAGTCACTTCGGGGGAGACTATGATTTTCTTGATGTTCGTGGCCAAAAGGGATAGTGATCGGGGGTTTTTTTGGTCCGCAGTATAGTTCAAAGTCGGGTGAGAAAAAATCAAGCCAACAAGACACCAACCTTGAAGTTGCAAGAAGTTGATCACTATAGGTTTCCACTTGATTGATTCCACAACCTCCTTTTTCAAATTCCTTGTGGACCTCTATTTCATTACATTTTCAAACTAGATCCACCATCATCATGTATAATTAAATATTCATATAACATATATTTTACATTGTACAAACATAACCTAAAATTGTTTCCTCTTCCATAAGTATTTACACTATATCAATCATTGTCACTTCAAACACCAATGTTTCCAACCTACACTAATATTTTCAAACAATTTATCTACTCATAATTCTTAGCACCTTAATTATTTCATATATGAAATCAACCTACCTATGCCTTTAAATGACCACGTGAAATTATGCCCCTCAATAGTTTCACAGTGCTACATTGACATGAAATTCCAAAAATGAAAATCATATGTGTGATTATATCCCCCCATAACATTGGTTTGATCATATGTCAACCATGTCAAAAGGTTTATTCCATATATAAATTTTATTTATCTTGTTATACAAAAAAAATCATACAATCATATACCAAATGCTTCATCATTTGTCAAAATTATACCGGTGTGGGATCATCAACATTATACAAATGGTTTCAACAATATATCAACTTTATATCGGCATGGACGTCATCAACATTATTCCAACGAGTTCATAAGCATATGTTAACTTAAAACCAGTGCAGAGGTCATAAAATATACATCAATTTTATACCAATGCATGGTCATCAAATATATTTCAACATTATTTCAACAGAGGTCACATATATCAACTTGTATACCATCTCAAAGCCGATTAACCGTACATAGCATGCGATCAAAGAATGAAATGCATATCACATATAACTCTGTCAGTGAGACACGATCCTAGAAAATTCATCATCTAGTCCAATGAAGTAACCAATTGATTTATCATTCATGCGGCTTGAAAAGCCATGTGATCACTTCCCTTTTATTTTTGGATAATTTTCCTTTATAAAAAACATGTCATATGCACTCAAAACAACCTTACCCACATAAAAACCATCCTAAAAAAGGTTACAACCGAGCATTATAGGGTTTTCGATGAAGAAATTTAGAAACACAATAATGTATTTTCAGATTCTCCTGATCTAACAATTTAATCTCATGTTAAATACAAAATCATTCCACTTAATTCTTTGTGGAAATTAAACTGCTACTTGCAGAACACATATGAAGCAAAATCAATCGCGCATAATAAGATGTTTTACTGGGAAATATTAAAGCTAAAAAACCCAACTATCATATATTATGTATATCATGGAATCATGAGAAAATATCATACGAAGCTCAGGTCATAGAGTTTTCAGTAAAATATATAATCGTCTCACACTGTTATACAAAATTGGTTCACACATGCACCAATTTACTGCCTTCTCATATCCTGCCTCCACTGCGCAATCCCCGCTGAAGAAGAACCTGTGAATGAATGTGTGCAGATGCATTGAATACTCCACCATAGTCACAACTGATAATCCATCACACCCTTTCACCTATCTCTCCACTGGGTCTCCACTATATCTGACATGCAAGTAGTTAACTGTTGTATTTCTTCAGTTGCAAGCAAGACACTACTTGTGAATTAATTAACTAACTAATTCACTCATATTTCACTAGTGTATGTTTAGCTACAAATAGAAAAACTGAGTTTAACTAACTGAATAGAGTTAAACTAAATAAAAACTCCCATAACTACTCTTCCATCTTTGTTACAACTTGCCACAATAAGTTATAACGAAGTCCTCCATGCATGAGTCACCAACCAACCTAGGAATTACGTAATTCCTTGAGCTCACTGATGTGCCACATCCGTTCACTGAAATCAAGTGATCCAAGAGAATAAGTTATTATTTATTGTCTGATTATTATTAAGGGCTAATAATAATCGACATACATTCTATTTTTAGATTTGCAATCTATAAATATACTTTTCCCATATTCTAAAAATAGAAACTCATCTAAAGATATAGTTTTCTCAACCATCTAGAATCAGTATCGTGCTAATTTTAGAATATGCTCACCATTCTAAAAATATACATACACCTAAAAATCGCCTCTGTGGGACCCACCTAGTGAAGGTGCTTATTTTTCACTAGGATCAAGGATGATGCTTCGGGATGCGACTTTCACTATTTCTTGTTGCAGTCTTCAACACTCCCTCTCAACAAGAAAGGATTGTCTCTGCATGCGACATGAAACTCCATGCATTCGCCCTACAACCTTTGGATGCAACAATTTCGAAACTGAATAACCTCTAAAGAACTAAATCAATATAATTCATCTGTCATCAAAGTCTTCTGACATCTACTAGTGCCAAATGCACATGTCTTTAGGAACCACTGCGTTGTTGACCTCTGCACCCATGCACTCTACACTCACTTTCAACTCTGATCCGTGCTCAAGTATTTGACACTGTCACTTTTATTTTACTGCATCAATCCAACTGATCCTGCTACTGCTATACTGTGGGCTCCTTGTAGCCAGGTTCAATTCATGAGATCCACACCATATCAATGAATCTTGCCCATAAATCTCTTCTTGGAATTACTCATGCATGTTGCCCCACCTCTCACTTGGTGGTATAGCTGCATGCACTCCCTCTGCCCATCTTCCTCGAAATTTCTCTGCATGAGTGGTTGCTCCCACTCCATGATCCTCATCTTGTGGCTGATCCACATCCTGAGGTTCAGTCTTACCTACATAAAAATCATGCTCCCTCTCAAGCATCACTTGCATGGATTTCTCACACTTTCCAACAGTAGGAAGCTCCGTAGAAATCCCATCTACTTCAAGTTTGTAGAAATTCTTAACTCAAATCCCAACCTTCTTGGCTTGCCCTGTTTCTTTTTGTTGCAGGAAAAATTTTCCTTTGCTGAAGAAAACATCATAGCCTCTATCCTCTAGCATTGCGACTGAGATTAAATTCTTCTTTAAACCTGGAACATGCACAACATCTTTTAAATGAAAGAGTTTACCTGAAACCCTCTGAAAGGTAATGGTGCTAATGCCAGTCGCACTGTATCACCCATCATCACCCAACTCAACATGCATATAGAGATATTTCTCCACCAAGTCACTAAAAATTTTCTCATCTCCCGTCATGTGAAAGGAAGCACCACTATCAAAGTACCACCCCGATCCCAATGCACTAGACACCATGAATGTGATCAATTAGAATTTAAGCTCAAATTGTGAGGCAATGGCCTCACCAGTTGCAACTCCAGCATCCATCTTGTTTTTCTTCTTATGTGGACAATTTGTGGAAATATGTCCAAACTCGTGACAGTGAAAACAATTCACTTTGGACATGTTGTGCTCCTTGCCATCTTCTCCGGCCTCAAATATAGAATCGAATGTCTTCCCCTTCTTATTTTTCACCTTGGCAGAAAAATAAGAGTCCTCTTCATCATCATGCTTTGATGAAGAGCCATCTTTGATGTTCCTCTTTATCTCCTCCCGCACTAGATCTGACCAAAGTCACTCCCAATCCGGCAGTTTATCCCGTCCATTGGAAGATTCTTCAGAATTGTGCTAAATCTTTGGAAGCCCAAGGAGAGCCAAGCTCACTAAATCATCATGAAAAACACTGACTCCCACACTCCCAATCTCATCCCTTCATTGGAAAAGCTTTGTTAAGTATACTGGAATAGTGTCGTTCTTCTCCATCTTGATTTTTCTGAGTTTATCCTTTAGCGCCAACTTCCTATGGTCGTTGCTACTTTGGAAAATATCTGTCAAAGCCTTACACATAGCATATGGAGTGTCTTTCCCATAAAGGCTTGACACAATATGGTCTTTCACACCTTCCAATAGAATCCTCCTCACCCTTACTACTTTCTTTTTCCATCTGTCAAGTACTACAACATCTGCGGAAGTGGGCTTAGGAACATCTCTCTCGATGAATTCCTTCGAGCCATTATCTTCAAGCACCGCCTCCATCCTATCCTTCTAGGATATGTAGTTCGAGGTTCCCTCGAGTGCATACTCTAACCGCAACCCATTGAAATCCATTTCAATGTTTACTCAAATGTCGCACCAAGAAATTCTTGCAGCAAATTCAAATTGTTCCACCAGCACAAAACTAAGCACCGCTTCAATATTGCAATCTCTAGTGATTAACACTGCTCTGATACCATGTAGAAATTTATTATAAAAATAATGTATTTCTGGATTCTCCTGATCTAACAATTTAATATTATTTTAAATACATAATCCTTCCACTTAATTCTTTACGGAAATTAAATTGCCAATTGCAAAACACATATGAGGCAAAATCAATCGCACATAACAAGATGTTTTACGAGGAAAGCTTAAAGCTAAAAACCCCAACTATAATATATTATCCATATCATGGAATCATGAAACAATCTCATACAAAACTCATCTCATAGAGTTCTCAGTACAATATACAATCGTCTCACACTATCATACAAAAATTGGTTCACACATGCACTAATTTACTGCCCCTTCATAGCCTACCTCCACTGCACAATCCTTGCTGAAGAAGAACCTCTGAATGAATGATTACCTCCTGCATTGATTGTGAAATATTCATAAGCATCTCCAATTTGTGTGTGGATGCATTGAATGGTCCACTATAGTCACAATTGATAGTCCATCACACCCTTTCACCTGTCTCTCCACTGGGTCTCCACTGGATCTGACATGCAAGTAGTTAACTGTTGTATTTCTTCAGTTGCAAGTAAGACACTAATTGTGAATTAATTAATAATTAATTCACTCATATTTAACTTGTGTATGTTCAGTTAAAACTAGCACATATGAGTTTAACTCACTGAACTGAGTTAGATTAAATAACAACTCCCATAACTACTCTTCCAACTCTGTTACAACTTGCCACAATCAGTTATAATGAAGTCTTGCATGCATGAGTCACCAACCAACCTAGGAATTGCATAATTCCTTGAGCTCACTGATGTGCCACATCTATTCACTGAAATCAAGTGCTCCAAGAGAATAAGTTATTATTTATTGTCTGATTATTATTATTAAGGGCTAATAATAATCGACATGCATTCTATTTTTAGATTTGCGATCTATAAATAGACTTCACCCATCTTCTAAAAATAGAAACTCATCTAATGATATAATTTTCTCAACCATCTAGAATCAGTCTCCTGCTGATTTTAGAATATGCTCACCATTCTAAAAATAGACATACACCTAAAAATAGCCTGTGTGGGACACACCTAGTTAAGGTGCTTATTTTTCACTAGGATCAAGGATGATTTTTCTGAATGCCACTTTAACTATTTCTTGTTACAATATTCAACATTCCATAGAACCAAGAATCCTTTGAGGGCTAAGACTGCATCAATGAAAATATAATACTATTTCCTCCACAAAATATTCAATAATGGATATCATCCTGCACAAACTAGTCATCGTGAACGATAACATAAAACATACATTTCCTCTGCAAATTGGTGACTATGAACCATAAAAAAAACAACAATTTTCCTCTGTGGACTGGTCACTATGAATCATAATGTAAATCATACATTTCCTTTGCGAACTAGTCACTAGAACCCTAATGAAAACCACACACTTCCTTCATGGACTAGTCACTCTGAATCATAACAAAGCTCGTCCTCTATGGACTAGTCACTGCGAATCATAAAAAATATCATCCTCTATGGACTAGTAACTGTGAATCATACCAAATAATTTCCTATGTGGAATATTCACTGTATCCAAACATCATTATAAACAATAAAAAATTACCCTCGATAGACTAGTTACTTTAGTTGAAAACCACTATAACCAAAAAAAAAATTCTTCCATGGACTAGTTACTGTAGCCAAACATCATTGTAAAAAAACAAAATTCCCCTTCCACAAAGTAGTAATTGTAGCCAAAAATCACTATAAGAAAATCAAATTTTCCCTCTATGGACTACTTATTGTAGCCAAACATCACTTTAAGCAAACAAAATTTATCCTCCACAAACTGGTCAATATAAAAAAAATCATTGTAATTAAACTAATTTTTCTCTTTGCAGACTAATCGTTATAGTAGAAATAATTTAAAATAAAATAAAATAAGAAAGAAATTCCCTCCATGAACTAGTCACCATAGACAAACATTACTATAAACGAAACAAAGCTCATTCGTCGTAGACTTAAAATCACAAAAAATAATATGTCACTGTAACCAACTCACCCCATATTTCTTGTCTATTTTTCTTTACCATAGCCCAAGTCAGATGTATTTATGCATGTGTCTTGGAATTTAACTCCATATTTCAAGGGCTAGGTTGACCATATGAATTTTTCTTTCAAAAAGTAGTGTAGCACCATGTAATCTTAGGTCTTTTTTACTCTTGTGACTGAAATTATATTAACTAGTCCTTACCACCATAGTCTTCTATTTGTTCACATCACAGTAGCCACATCGCACATCTTAAGTGGTCCAAATTTCATCTAAAATCAAACCCATTGGATAGATAAAATTTCCATCTCTTCTTGCCACATCGAATCCCCTAGTGGCTCCATGTGTCACTATTTTGATGTCAACAAACTCCACATCATCTTGCAATATGACCGTCCCACATTCCATCATCCTATTGATCTAATTGGAGTGGTTAAAACTCAGACATATTTTCCTTCATCTAGTCATTAACCCATTGAGGATATTATTGATTGATCCAATACTTGCATGTTATTTAATTATGTTAGTGTGAAACTTGGTGCACTTGTGGCCATTCATCTCCCTATCTAATGGTGGATTTTCCCCCAACTTGCACATCTATTAAAAAAAAAATTTGGGTTAGCTCTATAGTTTGGCCTTTCAATTTTTCCTCCACCAATATTGATTTTCAATTGGCTAGAACCTCTCATCCAAGAGGAGTTTCTATGAGTAGAATATATCATTGGAAAATTATTTATGAGAATTAGGAAACCATGTTATTTGTAATATGTTTTGGGAATGTTAACTTCATAATAAACTCAAATAACTTGAAGAACCCACATCCTCATGTAGTGATACCTTATGAAAGGTCATGTTTCATATTGCTTCATGAAGAGTCCTCATAATTTTGTTGCATGCTCCAACTTGACATAAATGACATACTATTTTCATCAATGATAACACTATGTGCAACAAGATGATGGTTTCACCCCTCTATGGGTGTGTTGGAATTATTGAAGGAGGGTGGGATATAATTCCATTCTCATCATTAAACATGATAGAATATCCTTACACAGAGGTATAGGACATGATAGGACCCATGAATAAAGTTGAGGTGGCTGATGGCATGTCAGACATAGATGATGTGTACCTATGATATGGTAAGGTTGTATACATGGCACATTGTTAATATAATAGATTGTAGGAAAACATGGCTCTTGGATGGAAAAGTGGTTTATTTTTTAGTGAACCATGGCACCAATAAAGTATTCCACATGGCATGATAACATCACCCTAACATTACCATGGTGTCAACAAGGAACAATAGGAGAAAATGTCATGGATATTAGGTTAATGTGTTACCTAGATGATACAAGACATTGGTATCGTGGCACCACCTAACATGGGAAATTCCATAAGTTGTTGAAGATAAATTTGACATGAATGGGTGACAAGACATTGGAGACCAAAAATCCTAAGGGACATGGGTTTATATAAGTCACATGAAATAAAGTATTTGATAGGATCGCGAAGAACTAAGAGAAGTGATGGTTTCTAAATACATCATTTTTTGATCCCACTTGCCAACAAGACAACATAAAATGCATATTGTTGGCTTTTAACTATGCTATATTAAACACAAATACCATGGGAAAAACTATGGGTTCCCATAAACTTGGAACCTGAAAACCACCAGTAACTTGACCGAGTCAAGTCTACCTAAACCACCCTAAAAATTCCCACATTAAACTTGCTTGCCGAGATTGACCTAGTCCCAATCATTTTTAATTAAAATTAAGGGATTTTTTGGGCCTAAAATGAGCCTCCGAAGGAAATTATAAGATAATAGTGGAAATAATAAATTAATATTAGATTACATCATCATATTTTAGAGAGAAAAAAAGAAAAACTAATTTTCAACCGTATTTTCAACTTATCTCCTTATGGGTTTACTCAAATTTCGAGCAGAAACACTCGTTCGACACATACCTTGATTTCCCATCCAACGAGTACCCATATTGCATGTTTTCGATGGATCCTGCTACACGAAAAATGATAAATACATGAAAAATATGATTTCAATCACATTTTTCATGTATTTATCATTTTTTGTGTACTAGGGTGCATCGAAAGTATGCAACATGAGTACTCCTTGGATGAGGAATTAATTTTTTCATCCAACGACTACTCCTGCTCCAAATTTGAGTAAAACCTTAGGTGATTAAGCTAAAAATATAAGTTGAAAAAGTAGTTTTATTATTTTATTACTTTTTAATCTTTTTACCTTTTTACTTCAAAAATGGTGAATCATCCCCAATGGTTTGCATCATCATCTTGAATCTTATTGGTTCTTATAAATCTTATTTTGTTTGTATATTTTTCTTTGGATGCCCATTTTAGACGTCGAAATTTCCCTGAGCCCATATAAAAATGTTTCCATCTACCAGATGACATGGGTAACTAGCAAATGTATCTACTAATTATGTAGGAAATCTTTTCACACTAATGGTTTAACAATCATATCATGCTAGAGATATCACATTCCCCCCTTCAAGCCAAGATAACAATATACCTGCTACCGTGGTACCTCTGCAAGTGGTCCATTCCACAATTTTATCACTCCATGCAGCACTACACTGCATGTATGCCTAAAAAAGCATTAAGGCTTTACAAAAACGTGTTCTCTAGCAGAACATGCCTTGCTAAACATTAGCTCTTAAAAATTACTATGGGAATACACCTACCTATGTTAGGATTTCACAACTTGGATCAAAACCCTTAAGGTGTTCACACATCACACATTAGCTCCCTCACTCTATACTTCTCCATATTCATTATTTCTCTTGTACATACGACTAGTATCTCTATTGCTTAACATGATCCAAGCCTATTCATTCCCATGATCTCCTCAAATTATCAAAATCATGCTGTATATAATTCCAACTCTTTCTTTCTCTCATTTTCAAGAGGCATGCAAACTGCTCCTCCTACTCTTCTTAATGCATGGGTTCTACCTCGTAAAAAATATTTTAGATCATGACATGGTGATTTATTGTTACTTATACAAGACAAAATATCCATGCCTTGATGGTTAACCCCTCTATATATGATGCTCAATTTCACAAATTCAATGAATACAATCTTTGCACTTAAACAAGAAACTTTAAAAAAAATGCTCATCATGCATCACACCAATGTGAACATTTTTTCTTTATAAATTTTTCTTTCATTGAGTGGGATATTCATTCACATACCATGTTGACATAATATCATTTTCCTTAAATATCATGCAATCTAGCCTCTAGGTAAGAAGGTTGATCTTTGTTATTAAGCATAGAGAATTTTTCACACCAATAAATAAAAAGAACCTCTTCCGATGTCTCTACCTATATTTCTACAACATCATCAATGGTAAACATGAAAATTGGAAAAGGTGGAAGATAATTTCTTCTCTCCATTTATTTACGTGGATCAACTAAACTAGATCTCTTACATGCTAATCTCCTGAGGAAAGAACATTTGTAATTGACTATCACTTCATTCTTTTTCCTCCTACACTTAACCCATATGTGAGGTTCGAAACATGGCCAATACACACGACATCTACCTCACAAAGAACTGGCATATGTCACTCTATCTGCCTTTGACAATCATGGGATCTATCCCTGAATCCCGTTCACTATGTTTCTCTCCTAGAGTTATCTATTTGGTATCATTGTGCTAGTGATTTTTATATCTCTATCTCATGCAAATTCAAAAGCCATTTCCTTAGTTCCATCTAAAACTATGCCGACTTAGCTCACAACTCCTATTTCACTGCTATCGCTTGATAGAGCATGTGTCAAATAATTACTCATCCTAAAGAGGGTCCAAATATGGAATCCTAATGCATTGCTTCACATGAAATAATATTTCATATTAAAATAAAAATAAAACTACTTCTGCTATAGATTCATACTACATAATTCTATGGGCATGGGTTACCTCCATCTCATTCTACTAACAACTTCAGCATAGAATTGATGTTAATTGACTTGATCTCGAAGTAGATCTTAGGTAAGACACAATGAGTTTTTTGGATCCCATTATGGTGTTTTCTTTTCCATGTTGAATAATTGGAAACCTATGAGGAATTAGCCACATAACAATTGTAGGCCTTGCACTTCTTTGACAATATTCTTAGAATATGTGAATTGAACCTTGCCACTCTATGCTATACTATTATAATACTAGTGAAAACCACCATTTTTAACTCTATTTTTCTCTGAAACTTCTAAAATCAACCTAATAACTTTCCCTTTATGCACTGGCAGAGAGACAAATTTTCTAAGGACATGTCCCATTCTCTAACTTCAGATCAGCCATGTTTCTTCCAATAGCTTTCCTGATGTTTGATTAGATATCTTGCTCCACCCTTGGATATCTTTCTTCTGATTACTATTGTGAATGGCCCTTGATCTTATGCCTCTGATACCATTTGATAGGAACACAGGCCATCAAGAGAAGTAGTGGTGTCTAAAGACACCATTTTTTGATACCACTAGTAAGAAAGAGAACATAACATGGATATTTTTTTCCTTTGAATAGGATGCATTCGTAAATACCATGGGAAAAACCATGGGTTACCATACACCTACAGCCTAAAAACCACCAATAACTTGAAAAAATCAAGTTTAACTAAACCACCCTAATAAAGTGTTTGGTTTTTGGGTGACACATGATACCACTCAAGCATTTCATGCCATAGGATGATGCACCCTAATGTCGATGTGGCATGAGTAAGACATAGTAGGAGTAGGTGACATGGATGTTAGGTTGATGTGGCACCCAAAAAAGATGTTGCAATGGTATTATGGTACCACCTATCTTGGTAAATTCCACATGGCGTTGAAGAAAAAGTTAATTTTTTTGGGTGACATGTCATCATGAATTGTTTACCTCAACGAAATTTTGTAGTGAATTTGATAGGAAGGGAGAGAGTTCATATAAACCATGGGATAAAGAGTGCTCCAATCACATGAAAAAAATAAATGTGTCAGACAAGAAATATTTGGAGTGAGAAACCCTTAGGGATGTGACGCGGTGGCACTATGGTAGTATGACATGGCAAGCACCATGTTGGACCTCGCATGAGGTGGCTATTCCATGTAGGAACCACATGGTATATCCTTGATAATGACACAAGAGTTATGTGGCTGAAATGTAAAATGGGCATAACTTTCAATCCATGGGTGGGATTGAGGCCCTGAAGAGATAAATAGGATGGTGTCATCCAAAGTGAGTTCCACACAAATTTTGTGAGAAGGAATTTTGATACCCCATATTCATAATGAGACCATGGAGGTTGGGTTAATTAAAAGTAGCACCTCCCATTCATTTTGGTTTAGTCTGAGGGGGTGGGAAGGAGCATTACAATCTTGGCCCCATAGGTAGGAAATTATAATTCATAAATTAATTACAATACGATGATAAATTAGGGATAAAAATAGAGATGATTCTAAATTCCCTCAAGTAACGGGTCATATCCCTATTGATGTTAGATCTATCAATTGATTTATAAATTTATTGAGAAAATAAAATTGTGCATTGTAATATCGGACAAAAAAAGGATTATGATGATGCATTATTTTTCTTTTCATATTATTAGTGTGGGCTAATAATTTAAATTATAATCATATATGAATCATATCATTTTTGTTTTATTTTTTATGTATTCCATCTATAATTATATCTAATGAATCATATTGTTTTCCAATGTTAACTAATAATAATTTTTTTGATTGGGAGGATAAAATTATTCTTACATTAGAGTGAATTTACTTATATTTTTCATTCTATGAGAATGAAACACCCATCTATTGTAGCTACTACAACCACCCTCCAAATTTTTTCCAATGCTTTGATTCTAGAGCCCTCCCTTCTATTGGCATGAGATTATATTTTATTGTTGTCAAGTATTTGTGTTTTGATCAAGACCTATATTTTCATGTTGTGCTTGTGATGGAGTTGATCCCAACTTGATAATTTTCAAACACAAGATAACGCTTGAGTTGACCTTGCAGCATTATTGTGCTAGCGTTCAGAAATTGTGCAATATTGGAAGTTAGGCTAGCCCGAGGATTGAAATTGAAAAATCCAGATAGGTAGGCTAGCCTTGAGATTGGAAACTACAAATTTCTCAATGGTAGCCCATCCTTAAGCTCAAAAATTTTTCAAATCATCTCATCAGCTTAGAAACTGCACAATGCACTAAGTCCAGAAGTTTTCCAGTCGTTTGGAATTGTGCAATAATTATTCACACTATACATGAAAAGTTTCCTGAAAAGGAAGAAAATAAAAAAGTAAGAAAAATAATCCCTATAAAATAGGGAGTCATCATTAGTTTCCTGAAGGTGGACCAACTACTATTTCTGGAACATTCCTTGATGTATCGCTTTTTCCATGATTTTAGGAGTGTGCATCATAAACCTTAATATACCTAAATATATTTAATAAATGCCTCAAGATATAATTTGTACATTTGATATTGGAGATTTGGAATTAACAAGGAGATCAAGGAGCCTTCAGTGGAGTTTGCAACGCTTTTCTAGGCCATTTTTTCATTTGTTGTCTTTTGTTGTTCTTTTGTCGTTTTCTGTAGTTTTTATTTTGTGTGTGTTATTTCTCTCGTTTCTCTTCATGGTTAATAAAATTTTAACTTGTATTAGATTATATATGTGTTGGTTTATTTTTTATTTCTCCTTTTATAAGTGTCGCATTATTTTTCTTGTTTTTTCACACCTGCGATTGTCATTTCTAGGACTCTACATGCAGGTTTATTTTTCCTCTAACATGTTGAATTTATGGACTTGATTTACACTTATATATAGATACCTAGTCAGATATTAACTTTAAATTACACCATAAATCAAATATAATAGTTTCCCACACCCTCACCATGCATATCTACTAATTCCTTGAACAATGTTTGCCTTGCCCAGGTAGGAATTTCTCAAGTCCAAGGCTTGGGGTATTAGCTTGAATTGTAAGACTCCATAATATGCAGTAAAATGTTGAACCAAGTGTATATTGAAAATTTCTGGGGATCAATATTGATCGCTTGGCCACTGAGAATGCACAATTCTCAGTCTCTCCCTCACTCTTCCCAGGCTGAACTACTCGTTGTACAGTCTCGACCTTGAGGCTACATCACTGGCTACTAATATTTCACAATTCATATCTCCTGCAGCTAGTCCCTCTCGCTTAACCTCGGTAATTGCACAATTTTCCTCATCAGTCCATGTGGTTGTTTCTTGATATTTATTTGTAAATTGATTTTTTGATGCTAATATATTCTTTCTATGAGTGCCTTCTCCTTCTACAAGTATCACCATTGTTGAGAATTCCTCTTCATCAGTCACCGATATCATGGCACCCAATAGAAATGTTGCAAAGGATACCACAAAGAGCAGTATTGGGAAGGCATTTAAGAGCACGTTATTAAACATTCCAGTTTATCTAGATACTCAACTGTTCATAGAAAAGGAATCAAATATTACATGGCAGAAAGTGAATGAAGCATTCTCAACAAACTAATCTTACTCGAATATCGGTAGGTGTATGTCAACGTCCAAAGATTAGGGTTATCCAAGGTTGCATCAAGGTACCCAGAATTCCCATATGTAGATGTTGTTAGTTGGAGACATTCTTGCACATATTCAAAGAATATGACTCTTAGTAGTGCTAGAAGAAATAGGCTTGCTTAATTTCTAGAAAAATAGTACCATCTCATGTACCTTTTTCCCAAGCCATAATTGCTCATGGATTCATACTTGTATGCCACCAATAACTATGTGAGCACAAAGGATATTGTCAAAGTTTGGGTGAAAGAGTCAACAAAGTTCTCTTAGACACCCACCAACACATACAATACAAAATATATTAGGAGGGCATACCATCTCTTGATTGTTTTATGTTGTAGAATATATGGACAATAGAGCACTAAGGCCTTCCCCGAATGGTGGGAATTATTTTTGAACAAAGTTTTGAGAAAAGGTATACCATTCAACTAGTCAGAATTGTTTAATTGGCAGTTAAATATCCATGCAGCCAATGAATTAAATCTTCCCAAGGGTGGGTAAGCTATATTTTACATGTATACATACCTACTAGATTTAATATGTGTACACAATTCATTCCCTGACATGGATTTGGCTTGGACACCATGAGACCTTGTCATGCACATCTACTACAGACTTCTCTCAGAATGCAACCACAGAGGAGTATTAGAAAAGCTAACTAACCACTCCCTCATTATGTTATAAAATTTTATTTTCAAGGAATATCAGCCTTAAATGTCATGTGGGGTAATTGAAGCAGTCTCAGCGATAACTGATTTGTTTGCCTCACTAGATAAACTTTCCTTAGAATTGTTGGCAAATAGAATCTGCTACATCTTTTACCAAGGTATTCCACAGATAATATTTTCATGCAAGAAGTTGTGTATCATCTCCCCACAGGGACATTAACGACTTTTCATAGGAAGAAGAAGTAGAATTAAAAACACTTCCTATGAAAATTGGATTGTATGAGATTAATAACTTGAAATTTTTGGACTCGGAAGGAAAGGAAATATAAAATTTTGCATTTGGTACTATAGAATTGAATCTATACGATGCTCGTAATAATTGTAGATACCAATATGATATAATTCATTTCTAGTGCCTAAGAGGGAAATTTTACTGGTTGAAGGAGAGACCATGGAATAATTGTTATAATTCCTCCAAGTCCTGTTGAGAATGCAGCAAGATGATGGAGCTTAGTGAAATGAAGTCGCCTTCACTAAGTGGGCCCGCAGGCAAATTCTGGCGCAAAGTCTATTTTTAGACTATGTCTATTTTTAGACATACGGAGCATAATTTGGGAATTCTACTTGGAGATTCTTGGGGTATGCGACATGTCGGTAAAAATAGATGAGACCCTAATTTTTAGGACCCAGGCTATTTTTAGACTGATCTCCTAAAAATATGGAAGTCAAATATTATTTACCCTTAATAATATTTTGACTATAAACAGCGGTTTACTCTCTTGGCGCACTTCAGTTTGAGTCATGGAGGTGGCTCATGCAACTGACACAAGGAATCACGTGGTTCCTAGGGTTTGATGGCATCTTGCATGGTTGGCTTCGGTTAGACTTCAGTGGCAGGAGTTTTGGAGGAGTTAACGGGACAGATAGTGGAGTTGTGTTCTGTTTGTTTTAGTTGAACTAGTTGGGATTAGTTAACTAACTAATAAACTAGATATGAGTGGATTAAATTAAATAATATTTAATTTACTAAATATTAACTCATTAGTCAACTCAAGAACACTTCAGTTCACTACAGTGCATGATCAGTTCAGTGGAGACCAGTGGAAGAGGTAGATGAAAGGGTGAGTAAAGCTATCAGTTGGTAGATTTGTTTTACATGAGATTTGCATTACACTTGGAGGAATTGTCCATGACAATTACGCAATCAAGGGAAGGGGATTCGAACCTTGAACCTCTTCATATACAGGCCATGATTGCGTAATAGAGGCAAGGCAATTGGCGGGGAGTTTTGAACCTCGGACTTGTTCAAAACTGAGTCAGATTGTGAGTAACTTCATGAGAGAGTACTGAGTACTTGTGAGGAGTATTGTACTTGTTTGGTTACTTGATTTCTCCATTATAATATACACAATAGCTGCGGGGTTTTCAGCTATAGGCTTTCCCCATACATCCTGAGTTAATGTGTGATTGAATTGATGTGAGATTGCTTCTGTTATTTCCGCATGTGACAATTAATTGTAGAAGAAGGTTATGTGTTATGTATGCAATTCGAAATTGATATATGACCAGGTTAATCTTCAGTGAATAAGTGATTTATTCAGCTAATTTCTACAAGTCCCACTCGCTAATGAGTTTTGCAAGAACTTCACGGGTTACTCCACAGAAAGAGGTCACTCCAAAAGAAGTATCAGTTGAAACACGCAACCCAATGTGTCGAAGGGGTAAGAGGATTTTTTCATATAGCCCAAGGCGAGAAAAAATCCACCAGATGAAAGTGGATCGAATAATTATGAAATAAACCTTAGTACTAGAGATCATGAGGAAAGAGAGGATGAAATAAGAAAAACAAAAGAAGGCAGAAGAAAAATAAGAGAGGATATTGGAGGAAGAAAAGAAGAATAAGGAAGATGGAGAGAGGTGAAAATAAATAGAAAAGGAAACAATATAGAAACAATTCGAGGAGTAAGAAAAAATCGACAACCAGAGGATGAGAGAACACAAATGCAGGACAAGGAGCTTACTCAACGTATTGAAGAATCAATAGAGACAAAAGACATGGAGGTGGAATCAGAGCTGAAGAATGAAGATGTCAACCTGATGCCTAGCACATAGAAGGTCACCATTCATTCTCCACCTCCTCTAGTAGCAGAGGTAGATAGAAGCGAGCTAGAGGAAATTGTTCCTCTCGATGAAGGTCTGGTTAAGGACATGTACAATATGACTTGTGATGTGCTTCATAAAATGATTAGACAAGTGTGGAAGAAGAAATTTCCATATGACATCGCATCTCTTGGCTTTATTAAGGAAAGGGTGATTATGGCAGACACTAGGAATAATCCGAATTCCATTGTCGCATCCAACTTGGCCTTCATATATGTAGAAAATTTGAACATTAAGTATGTGATGGGAGAGAACAAGCAATTGGCAATGAAATTACAGGTTGTTAGAAAAGAGGTTGAGCAACTCTAAGAAGAAGCTCAGAAAACAACCCCTGCATATATCTATCTATAACTAAAGGTAGCAATAATTGGAGAAGTATCGACACTAGGAGAAACCATGTGGAATATTTATGAGGATTTGGTTATCATACATATGGAAATTTCCCACTTGCATGGCTTGCTACAAAAGTGTAAATATCATGTTAAAAATTTCAAGGTTGTACAAGTAGCCATTGTTGTCATGCATGAATGGTAAATGTGATAGAAAGGGGAAACACTTGAATTAGGAAACAAAACAAAGCAAGAGGCAGAGTTGGAGAAAGAAAAGGTTTAGATGCTCATCCAAAATAAAAAACAACTCTCCTTGTTCATTGCGAGAATTGACGCCTCATATGCATGATTGTATAACAACGTGGATTTCTTGGTGAAATCACACAAGATCAAATAATTTGGCTCACTCATTAAGGCCAAACATAGGAACTAGGTCAAGCAGGAGATTGAAGGAAAATTGGAGAAGTTCAAACAAATCAGCACCAGGGGAGATCTTAAAGTGAACAGGAAAAATTTGTAGAAGTACATGGGTGGCTTTTTCCATATCAACACAATGTTTCTCATTCTAAATAAATAAGTACAAAATGGTTCCAGGTAATTATACCCAGATTCCATGGAGGTTAGAGTCCTCTTCCAGCCTGACTCATTGTGCAGTATATAGCTTGGCACCATTACATGAAAAATAAACAAGAAGTGGATGTTGCTGAGCTAGATTCTCCCCAAACTCAAGCATGACATGTTTTTGTATTATTATGATATGTAGTTGACTCTACCCTATTTTTTATTTTATGGTTATGAGTATATTGAATATTATTTTGTAAATAATTTATAAGTGAAATTCCAAGTTTCAATTATGGAATATGAAGATTCACGATGTAATGTAATTGAAGAGTAATTTGTAAATAACTGAAGAGGCGTGCAGGAAGTGCAAGAGTCACAAAGGGAACATGAAGAGTCACCCATTTTGTTATAAATACATCCTCATAACTCATCTAAAGGGATTTTTGGAGCCAGGCTTTTTTTCTAGGCTTAGGCTTAGAATCAAGAGGTTGGCATTTTGTGATAGTATTGGCTTCTCTATGGCTTAGAGGGAGTATATTTCTTTGGAGGAGCATGTGCTTACTTCATGTGCCACTATTGGGGCTAGTGGTCCGTCAATGGTATATGTATGATTGGATCTTTCTCTTTAATAAAAATTTTAGAGCTAACATGTTTTCATGGATATGTTGTGAATATAGTAGGACAATTCTTGTTGTATTTTCAATGTAGTTTATTTCACTTATGCTTATTCTTATGAACTGTTTTGTTTGCATTGGTGCGAAACTTGTTGAATGTGTGTTATTGTATATTTCCATCATTGCTAACTTGTGAACTATCTCATTTGTTCCTTTCAAGCTGCGTATTGTTACAAGAATATAATGGGCTCACACACTTTACATTCATGTGTTAGAACTTTCATGCATTTCACTTGAATTTCTATAGATTCACGGACTTGTTCCCACCAAAGTCACGATACACCACTCTATGTGTTATTGCATCCAAGGAACATCATTAAAACCCACTACATGGGGAACCAGGCCATATTCTGGATGGGAATCCTAAACCAAATAGTGTGAGGCCTAATTTGGACTTCATATTAGGGAGATCCCACGAATTTTTACGAGTCTAGCACCGTCAACACCATCCTTATAGAATCTATTACAGCAATAGAGAGGGCCTTATATGAGAAGTGGGAGAAACATAATTTCTTAAGTTTAATGTTTATCAAGAATAGCGTTGAAAATTTTATTTAAGGTTCTATTCCAGAATCATCTATCACTAATGAATTCACTAAGGAGGTTGAAAAGTAATATGTGGTTTCAAAAAATGCACTAGCCAACACCCTAATGAAAATCTATCATTAATGAAACTTGCTAGTAATAAGGGAGTACATGAACAAATTATAGAAATAAGAGATATAGCCACTTAGATGAAATATTTATAGGTCACTTCTCAAAGTATTTACTTGTCCAATTTGCAGTAAACTCCCTACTGATAGAATAGGATCTATTTAAGATTTTCTATAACAGAAATAAGGAGAAATTTTCAATTAATGAAGTATCGATGATGTGTGTTCAAGATGAAGGGAGATAAAAGTAGGAGAAACTAGAAATATTTAGTCTAGGGTCTCCTCGAAGGGGACATTTAGGAAAAGGAAAGGGTGATCACTATAAGAAAAATCATAAAAATGTGGAAAATAAATTTGATAATAAATATCCTATCAAATTTTTATATTTTTTTGCAGAAATAAAGGCAACATCAAGAAAGAGTGCTCCAAATATAATGGTTGGCTTGACAATAAATGTAATCTATTTATTTATTGTGTTATGAATCTAATATGGTTCATATTTTTCATAATGATTGGTGGATTGACTTTCATTCTACAATCCATTTTTCCAATACAAGACAAGGTGTAATTAACCAAATGAAACAAAAAAAATTGAACACTTCACCTCTTGAGGAAACAATATGTGTGCACATGTGTAATAAGTTGGGACCTTAAAAATTATATTGAAATCTATCTTTTCCTTAAACCGTGAAAGGACATTTTATATTTCTTATCTCTCTAAGATTCTTATTTTAGTTTGCACACTTTTTCCCCATAGTTATAGATTCAATTTTATTTATTATACTTTATCAAATACTCACTTGTTGATGGTGATGGAACAATTGTTAATGGTTTTTATAGACTCCATTTAAACCTTTCCTTTATTCCAAATTTTGAACTTGCAATGGAAATGTCGGCACTAAGAATGGCATTTTGAACGAAAAATTATCAATGCTTTGGAACAGGAGATTGGGACACATCTCTATATAGAGAATTAGAATAATATTAAGTGATGGAGCCCTTGATAATCTCCATTTCTCTTATTTTTGTGTTTTTGTGGACAACATAAAGGGAAATAAAACCAACAAAATTAAGAAAGGTTCTATGAGGATTTTAGAAATATTAGAAATTGTACATACTGATATATGTGGAACATTTCCATCTCCATGTCTAAATTTCTAGAAATAATTTAGCTCATATATAGATGATCACACTCTATTTATGTATCTCTATCTACAATTTGAGAAATGTAAGGCAATAGATGCTTTCAGAACTTATAAAGAAAAGGTAGAAAAAAAAAAACTAGAAAACTAATTAAAATTATGAGATTAAACATAAGTGGAGAGAATTACGGAAGGTACATGAGTAAAAGTTAAAATCAATTCCATTTGTGAAATTTATTAAGGAAAAACAATTTTTTTCTCAATACAATATACCCATATCACCCCATCAAAATGGTATATCTAAAAGGAGAAATCATACATGAGTGGAGCTCTGTGAAGCATGATTGGTAGCTCCACTCTCTCATTATGTCTATGGAGTGAGGCTTTGAAAACCATTGTATATGTCATAAATAGGGTTCCCACTAAGGAAATACCTAAAATACTTTGAAGTTATGGAATGATTGGAAACCAAGTTTAGGACATGTGCACATATGGGGTTATCATGTTGAGGTTAGGATATATAATATATTGAGAATTTTTTTGAATTAAACATAAATAATGGTTTTTTCATTGGTTATGTAGAAAGGTCCAAGGGATTCAAGTTCTATTTTCATTACCATACACCTAATATCATCGAAGAAATAAATGCAAAGTTTCTTGAGGATAATGACATTAGAGGGAGTAAGTGACCTTAAATTTTTAATTTTGAGGAAATGGAGGCTCTAATTATTATACCTGCAAATATGGATTGGTTAATTGTAATTAAATAAAATCCATAAGATTTCATAATGAAAGAACAAAAAACTAATGAAATTATATCCCATGAGGATCAAGTTGTCAATGAACCCATTATTAAAATAACAAAAAATGTGGTTGAAGTGATAGGATTAAGAATATCCTCCAAATTAAGGAAACTTGAAATTTCTCTTGTGTATCTCCAAGATTCAGATCAAGACAATGGAACTGAGGAGGTTCCAATATCATTTTCACAATCCATGAGTGAAGGAAACTCTAAGATTTGGGATAGTTCTATGTTTGAAGTGTTGGATTTAATGAATAAGAACCATGTCTAGGATTTAGTTGAATTTCCTAAGGAAACCAAAGCCATTGGTTGTAAATGGGTCTACAAAAAAAGGAGTCATATGGAAATATAGAATGGTATAAAATTGAACTTGTGGCCAAAGCATTCACGCAAAAAGAAGGAATTGATTACCAAGATACCTTTTCTCCAATTTTTAAAAAGGACTCATGTTGGAGAATCATGATATTATTAACTCATTTTGATATAGAGCTTCATCAAATGAATGTAAAAACAAATTTCCTTAATGGGGATCTAGAGGAAGATTTTTTACATGAGTCAACCTTAAGTTTTTCCTTAATACAAAGAGAAAAAAGTGGTTTGTAGACTCAAAAAATACATATATGAGATAAAAAATCTTCACGCCAATGGTATTTTAAATCTCATAGTGTTGTTTATTCATTCAGTTTTACGAAGAACTTTGTGCATCAATGTACATACCTTAAGGTCAGCAAGAAAAAAATTATATTCTTGGTCCTATATGTGGATGATATTATGCTTGCTAGTAATGATTTTGGCTTGCTACAAGATACAAACATTTATTGAAATAATACTTTCTTATAAAATATATGGGTGAATTTGTCATTAGCATGGAGTTTCACAAAGACATATCAGAAGGGTTATCAAGATTGTCTTAAATGGACTACATTAATAAGGTTCTAAAATCATTTCACATGAAGGAATGTTCACCGAGTGTAGAAAACATTGTTAAAGGTGATAGCTTTTGTCTTAATAAATTTCAAAAAAAAAATTGGAATGGGAAAAGATGAAGACCATTCCATGTATATGCATATGTCATCTGAAGTCTGATATATGCTTAAGTTTTTCCAAGACTAGAAATTGGATTTTTAGCTGGAATGTTAGTTAGATATCAAAGTAATCCAAGAATTGATCATTGAAGGGCTACAAGGAAATTTATGCCATATTTTCAAAGTTCAAAAGACTACATGTTTGCATATAGACAACCATGCCATTTAGAAGTAATTGGGTGTTGAAACACATGCTATCCAGGATGTCTTGAATCTAGAAAGTCTACATTATGATATGTTTTCCTACTTACAGAAAGTACCATCTCATGGGGAAGAAATAAATATAAGTTCATTGTTTCTTCCATTACAAAGGTAGAGTATATATCATTTTATGAGGCTAGCCCACATGTTTATGGTTATGGAATTTCATCACAAGGCTTAGAGTTTTTGACTCCATATCTAGGTCATTAAGGATTTATTACGATAATTTCTCTATAGGTCACTTTCCTAACAACAACAACAATAATAATAGCTTAAACAAACACATTGACTACCTTGTTTTTAATGAATGTTTTTAGAATATTCAGGTGAGTATTGAGAAAATTAGCACTATGTTAATGATTGTAGATCCCATGAAGAAAGGGTTACTGCCTATGTTCTATGGAGAACATGTGGAGCATATGTGATCCATTAAATTTTTTGATGCTTGATTTTTATGTAGATTTGAGAGAGAATTATATTTAATAATTGCAATTATGTTTTCGATGATTTTTGGTATATCTATGTTAGTGTGAATTCCAGTCGCAAGTGTACAAAAAAACCTCACTTTATTTGTGCACAACAAACAACCCTAACATCAAATGTGGATGTCAATTTCCTTATATCTGTAGTAGGTAACTAGAAGAAATGGTACAAAAATATAGATCTATGCAATTAAAGACATTAAACAAAAACAAATAAGAAAGATTATCTCCATACATCCAATGGACAAGACAAGAATTTATAAAAAAAAATTATATTATGACACCTGGGAAGGAACATAGAAAGATGTTACTAGTTCCCATAAATGGGATGGGTTCTTGTATGTCCTCAGTGCTTCAAATCCAAGATCTCTCTCTCTTGATGCTGCAGAAAAATGAGACAAAATGGAACTCAAAGGGAGCTCACAAGAAAAAATTAGAAAAATATGACAATGATGGAGGATCAAAGTCAAAACAAAAGTATAGATCAAGAGGTGATCTCAAAGCAACAAAAGGTAGTTAATGAATGTAAAACCCTTCTATTTATAACAAAATATTGAGTTAGTCTACATATTGGGGAAAAATTAAAATATTATTAACCAAATATAGATCCAACGTTTATGGAATATTCTATTATTTTTGTTGGAGGGAAAAAGGAATTTGAATTTGGTCAAATCCATTTATTTAGAAATAATAAATAAATATATGATTTATTTATTATTTTAAGAATGTGGTTAAGTAATAATTAAACAAATAATTATTTATTCATTTATTTATAAATGATTTAGTCAAATTTAACAAGGAATACTATTAAATAATGATTTATATCATTATTCCTAGAAAATAATAAGATAAATAATGATTTATCTAATTAATTTTCATGTTTTGGGTTAAATATGACCAGGAATATTAATTAAACAATGGTTTCGTTAATTATCCCTAGAGGAAAATCAAACAAATAAGGATTTATTTAATTATTCCTCACGGGGTTTCCTATTTAGACCAGAAATAACATAATAACTATGGGTTATTAAATTATTTCTCATAGTGAAAGCAGTTTAATACGGTAAAATTGGTCTTACATGGTGTACTTTAGTCCATCTAATAGTAATAGGTTAGATGACCAAAAATTGGTCTAACAGATTACCCCCCAATGTGCTAGCATTGGGAGCTAATCGTATGACCGAAGTACGTTGTAAGAACTCAATCACTAGACATCGAAGGGGAGTGAGAGAGAGAGAAATGTAAAGTGGACTGAAGCGAGAGAGGAAAATACCCTGAGGAGGTGAGACTTACAGGTGTGACAAGTCTCTTTTATGTGTGAGTATCTGTTCTCAAATGAGGCGAGGGAGGCATACCTATGCCTCCTCAGATGAAAAAGTACAAATAATAATGGTGCATTCAACAAACATGAGATTGAACTATATCATACATGCTAGCATAGAAATGGGCCAGATAAAAAAATGGATCCCACATAGATACTGTGCATGGGGCAACAACCAGGACTTGTACAATAATATCTGAGTACATGAGATATAAGTACAACCGAAGAGGCCCTGTAAAATAGGAAAGGGTTGTAAAAATATGAATGATACATGTAAACTAAAACGGTGTTGCAAGAGGTTGAGTCCAAAACCATCAAATCTATGGAGCTGCATCGAAGGCTATAGTAAAGATTTCATCCAAGTATGTGGGGGGATACTTGAAGGGCCACCCCCTCATGAGGTCTGAAACATCTCACACACACCGAGGAATCACTAGTAAAATTTGCTGCATCACTGAACCATCAAGTATAAAGATATCTATCATGCCATAAGGAGATGGAATTGAGAAACAATCAAGTCAAAGGGAAATAAAGGGTCCCTTTTCCTAATCCAAGGCACCGAACAAGAATGGAAGCTGGAACCAAGGTACACCGGCCTCTAGAACTGTCTTCTAGAATGAATAAGATGATGTCAACATAAAGAGGTCTACCATAGGTGAGGCAATAATGAATCCTCAACTAAGGCAGGAGGGATAATAGTAGAGCGTCTGATAGACTAACACCAGGGATGATGGTGAAATGGGGGATACTGAGTAGCGAGCTGACGACTTCCATTTTTAGAGCATAAAGGGCATGGATGACCCGGTAGATATTGACTTGACTCTGGAGGGGATAGGGGAGAGTATGACTGGGGGGGAAATATGCGATACGAGAGAGTTACAAAGCAATGAATGATGGAAGACTATGACGGGAAATAAAGGCAACTCAGGACAGACTCCATGGATGCGATGATGACTCAACTCAGATGCCCTAAACAAGGGCAACTCGATGATGCTGCCACATAGAAGTGGCCCGGTGGGGACCATAAAAACATGAGTAAAAGGTGGTTACTCATGAAAATCAACACAAGTGTCAGCAAGTATGAAGGAAATGTGGTGCCCCAAGTACAATTTTCACAAGTGAAGAAATTCGATTTTGAGAAGCAGTGAAGTGACTTTTCTAGGAAAAAAGGCTTCAGGGTGTAGTATCAAAACACCAAAAATGAAAGGATACCCATTTGAGTGCTCGGTGAGAGCTTTCTAACAGTGCTACTGGTTTTTCAAACCGAGCTACAGTTTGGTCATAATTGGCAAAATAAAAATATGGGGTTTCTCTTTTAATAAGGCATTTCACCTCTAATTTGATTCATTTTCAAGTGTAGCCATGGTGAATGTAGAGAGGAGAAAAGGCCCTAAATATTGCGGTGATCGTAGTAGGTAGACCGACTATTGGAATCGAGATTTGTTATTTGCAGGTAAGAGGCCTAACCATACTGTTTCAATTCAATGGATTACAGTTTCATATTAGGCACCTAGAGCTCAGGAACAAACCCCTGCTCTTCTTCATGGTCTGGTCACACTTTTTGGGGCCTTTTCTGCGACCTTTCTGAGGAAATGGTCTGAAAAGTGTGACCTAATAGAGAGAGCGGTTTTAATGTTTTTTTTTTTTGGCTGAGAGCTGGGATTTATGGTTATGAGACAATATTTCCTTTCTTTATGTTAACAAACATGATGGTTTTGTGGAGGTATGGCAGAGTTGAGGATCAACTAGAGAGAGAGAGACTTGTATACATTACATTCTATGATCCCAGGGGATTATGGAGTCTCTGCTGCGTTGGCTAGGTCTGGGGTCCTTAAATTTGTGGCAAAACCATTGATGAGGGAAGGAGACCCCTTGTTGGCTCGGATAGTCATCTATTGGGATCTAGATAATGAGATATTTATAGTGTAGGGGCATTGGATCAAGCTGGCAGTCGAGGATACATATTTCTTGACCCATCTCCTGCCATAGGGAATGGTGGGAAACACATATCCATTGTTACTGAGAGGGATGAAAATTATGGAGTTTGTAGAGTGTCATTTTTTATTAGGTGTCAATGTGAAAGGCACGCGGATACTGATCAGAGGTTTAGAGAGGCTAGAGACTTGTGATATGGTCGCAATGGTACTGTGGATCTTGGGCAACCAGGTGCTCCACCACATCACTGGGGGGGCAGGTGATGCTGGTTGAGGGAGTATTGAGTGGGAACTACGATGGGTGGGCCCAGATGATGTTGTCATCATTAAAAATATAGATGTCATTGTGCAAGCAGTAGGTGAACCATGATTGTGAATATGGCATAGTGCCTTTCTCTCTCTTCTTTGAGAAGATATCGACACTTTGGCCTTATATACAGATCCAAGATCGGTGTCCGTGAGAGCCTAGGATGTGCCACTTGGGGTGGCTACTGTCTAGACGAGGAGGCAGGGCAGTCGGATGGGTATTTCAGCCTGAGATTTTTGCGCATTGGGATCGTATTCCATTGTACATAGATGACTATCCCTATAATGGGATGAGCAATAATGGGCACCCGGACTTGCCACTTCCGCCAAGTCGAGCATGGGGCCAAATGGTAAGTGAAAATTTGTTTATCTTTTATGGTGCATTTTAAAGTTTCATAATATTGCAAGTGGTACCGATTCATTGACACTTATACAAATATAGCACCAATGAAACCGGCCAGGTATATGGGATGGCTCGCAGTGTCAAGAGTTGCAAGACCTAGTGGATCGAGGGGAACACAAAATGAGGATGTTGTGGCCCTCCTGGAGGATATATGTCATAGTTGTGAGAGGTTGCTAACTGGAGTTTCTAACTACAATTGGCAGGACCATGACGACCAGTACATAGAGCCATGTATTGGTCTACCGTTAGAGTGGTAAGGAGTCATGCGGCACATGGAGATGATCGGACATGGGATGCATGATCTACAGGCTATAGGAGCTGAACCATTGGCTCGGGAGAATCCACATAGCGATTAGATGTATGGGCATGAGGTGCCCCCAGTTTTGGTTTTTTGTAACAAGCTATGGGTATGTCGTATGTATCAGAGTTAATGGACACCAAGATATTGTAAATTTTGAATGACACATATTATGGATATGCATCGTTTTATGGTTTATAGTTATTGTCTTATGTTAAATGCGTGTGATAAATGCAAATCTAGAATATCATTTGTAATGCTATCTACATAGTGATTCTTGGCTCTAGGTACATGAATGAATGTAATTATTTCAAATTCATGCATTAAGAGCTTCAGTCGTAAATATCTTCTAAAAAGGATAGGATTATGCACACGATAAACACCATTCAATTACATGACAAGCAACAAAGAATCTAAACGAACATGAAGGTGAAGTATGCGATAGTCAAGGGCATCGGATAAAAACCTATCACCTCATCATATTCTGTCTAGTTATTGGTTGCAGCAGCAATGCATACACCGTTAGAGAGGACAAGTGAATGCAAGGGGGTGAAAATGGCCCATGTGACTGAGGCTAGATTTCGAGAGTAGCGACTTGCACCATCGGCATGGCCAATATACGATGTGGATGGGAGATCCATCTACAGAGTGCCACAAGACAATAAATGAGAGTATGATGAACAATGCTGGAAACCTGAACGCAAGGTATAAATCAAGTAAGCACTACTAGGGGGAATGTTATGGGTAGAATTTCTAACCCCCGCACACTAACTACTGGATGGTGTGGGGGAACTGCCTTGGTCAAATCTTGTGTTAAGGTTGCGAAAGTCACCATAGACATGAATGATGCCATTTTTCTTATGGGATGGATAGATAAAGTCATGGGTGGTAAATGCTTCCATAATTTTATCATCACAGTAGAAGATGCGGTGAGTGGTGGAAGGATGACCACATGACACAACGAAGATACCTAACTCATCAACATGAGAAGTGAGGGTCACATGCGCATTTTCATGGGGGATGACAAAAGAACAAGTAGACGAAGGATCCATCGATGTTGAGCCGAAGGTGATCACTGAAGGGAGGTCAGGCGAAATAGATGGGGATGCCCCAAAGGGGCCTTCCACTATGGATCTCATAGATGATGACAAGTAGAGGATAGTGGTCAAAGGCTCCATCATCTGGACATCCAGAGGGGGGATTTCAATGGGATTGGATGGCTCCTCTGGTTTTGCCAAATAATAACACACAAGTAAGGGAGAAGAAGACTCATTGTGCTCAGCCTCGTATTGGAGAACCACTTCCAAGGAGGTGTGGAAGTCTGCGAGGCGGGGATAGAGGTGAGTATAATGGCCATGGAGATCACACAAAGCACAAGGGTGGTTTATGTGCACAGTCTTGAGTTTCTTGGCTGAAGTCGATAAAGTAACATGGACTTCTGGGACATCAGACTCAGGAAACGTGACATTGACCATGGGTTTGATATGAGGCAATTTAGGAAAATGATCAGTGGCATGACCGTCAACATCACACAAAGCACATGGGGGTGTACGCTTTGGAAGCTTACAAGGAGCAGTTGTTTTCAGGCAACCTTGTCCTTAGGTGACTTTTTTCATGATTTTCCCCCCTCAGCCGAGGCATTCACAAGAGTACTAGGTTCATGTTAAGGTGGTTGAGGCACAGAAGAAAAGGGAGTTAACATAGCGAACGGTTGGACTGGGGTCAAGGAAGTGTAAGGTTTGAACTAACCAGGCGGGGTATTGGCTCGGGGATCAATGTACTAGATTGGGATCCCCATGGTAATGTTTAGAAGGGTCAAGATAGCCATAACATGTACTAAACATACTCCATAATGGGGAACAAGAAACGATATCTGACCGTAGGGGCAATGGCTAGGAAAAAAATCTCCCAGGTGGTTAAGGTTAGGGGGAACCATTCCAGGAGGATAAATATGATCATGGACACCAACTATAGATGAAGGGCATTAGGGAGGAGGTCTCAAAGGCTGAGTCAAAGTACTAGAAGCAGGTTAAAATGGTTGAGGCCGCTGACTAGTCGAGCCAGACCTTTTGACGACGGATCGAGATGATTACATCATGCAAAACTTTGACAAGTTAGGGTCAGAGATAGGAGGGGCAAGACCAGGGAATGAACCAAGAAAAGAGGAATCTTTATAGACTATGGGTGAGACACTAATCGAAGGTTAAACTACTTTTTTACTGACCACCAAAGAAATAATGGACTCTAGAGAGGTCTGGGACTTCGATTCGTAATATGTCAGCTGATCGATTGTGATGATGTTTCCATTATGAGGAAAGCACATATTACGGTGAACCACAGATGGGAAAATATACACTGCATAAGTGTAGCTACGACCTAATAAAATTTTGTAGTCTAAGTGGGCATCAATGACTTCAATGTCAACAAAAACAGTTTTGTCCACAAGAGTAATAAGACAATTGCAGAACATGCCAAGGGGATAGGAAGAGTGGCCATCTCACACATGGAGGGTGATAGTGGAAAGGGCTAATTCGGGCGATCCAAGATGTTTCCAAACAGAATCAAACATCACGGAGGTGGATGCCACCTGGTCAATGACACATCGGGAGACGTTGGAAATTCGGATCTTGACAGGTATTTGGAAGGCGATGGATGAAGGAAGGGGTGGATGCTGTAACTTGTCAACATCGAAGACTATCAAACAATCATATGAAGGATCCAAAATTCCCATATCAGTTAGTAGATATTTTTGTTTTGAAGGGCATGACAGGAGGACCTCCAGCGTTGACATGGTGGTAGGGGATTTCACCAAGTCATCTACTATACTGTAGGTGTGAGCGCCTTTACTGAAAGTAACGTTTTGGTGTAACATTCCTTTGGGAATCTTGGTATGTACCTCTGACTTAGGCTGAGGGATCTGTAAAAGAACATTGGGTGTCGAAATTGGTTTTGTGGGACCTGAAGATGGGGTATCGGTTGGAGACATAGTGGGAGGGTTGGTGTACCGGCATGACCAAGTCTGAAGGTTGAGATCGACGGTATTTGCCTAGTTGAAATTCATCATGAGGATCTGGTAATAAGAGGTACCATATGGGGGAGGTTGAGTGGCCACTTGACTTTCAGGGGGTTGGGTAGCCACATATCCTTGTTGAGGGAAAGGATTGGTAAACATAGCCGGTTGGATAGGTGCAACATTAGGAGGAACTAAAGAAGAGGCTTGCTATCCTCAAGATGTTGCTTGAGCTTCCCATATTAGATGCATCTGAGGTAAAAGGGGACAATCATGGATATAGTGACCATGGAAATCACAACAAGAACAAGGTTTATTCATGTGAAGAGGCATATACTGCTTGGGCTAAGTGCCCTATTGCTGGGTTGCAGTGTTAGATGTATTCCCTTGGGGATTGTTTCCTAGATTACCTAAAGCGGGTTGGTTCTGGTTTCCCTTCCTCTTCTTTCTAGAAGTGGGAGGATTATTTGCACTCTAATGTGTACACACTTGACCCTGGGGGGGGTGGCTGCTCCTGCGGAGCTTGAGAAGGCATGGGAGGCAGAGGTGCTTGTGTTGAAGGAGCTTGAGCATGAAGCTGTAGATACAGATATTAAGGAGGTCAAGAAACATTGGGGTAAACAAGTTGGGAAAAAGAAGGCCTTGGCATCAGAGGATGAAGTTGGGCAAAGGCGTGAGGCATGCCTTGTCCTGGATGCATGCTGATAGGAGGGGAAAAGTACTGGATGAGCTAGCCCCTCCCTGAGGGAAACCATAACCCATGGAAGGATGAGTGTACGGATGTGAAAGGGATCAAACGATACCTTCAGCGGCATGAGATGCCCCTGGTGCGTTGGTACCACCAGGTCTAAGGAGATCAGGTAAGACAATATAAACATAACCACATTGCGCGTAGATCAAGTCATATTGCAACACAATTTGCGGGGCTTCTTCCTTGGTTTGAGGAAAGTGAGAGGCAACATCTTTACCAATAGAGGTGAAAAATGGATCTGAGAAATGAGTCCATGTAGACACGGTCTTCGAAAGTAGGTGCTCGACAGAGTCTCTTCCTTCTGTGCCATTCTTGGACATGGTTAGATAGGCGGGTGGCAGAAGTTTGATGGAAAGGGGTCAAAAGTTTGGTATCGGTGTCATAGCAAAGGGGAAGCTATAAGTAGGATAGATAAAACTTTTCAAGAGTCTCAAAAGTAGTATGAGAGGAGGAGGCCTGGTCAATGTACCACTTGGAAGCTTCTGTAGTAAGTGTGCATTGGAATAACCGAAGATAGATAGATTCATTAGTGATAGTGTTAGACGAACACCACATGTGGAATGAACGAACATGGTTGGTAGGATCCTCTCCAAAATTTCCTTCAAACTTAGGGATGTCTAAAGGAAGCTTTCTTGTCATATCATACCAACCTGGATTGTGGTGTATGGAGTCATTAATCAACTCATTGAAATCTGGAAGACTTAGGCCTGCCATATAAGGAAGCAAGGGAGAAAGCATAATAGTTTATGTTGCAACACCACCAGTAGCATTTCCAGCATTAGGGCTAGAGCCACCACCAGTGTTATGTCCTGAACCAGACATGATGAAGCTGAAATTTGGAGGAGAGTCAGGGATAGAAACAAAAGGGGAACCCGATGAACCAGAATCAGAGTCTGTATGAGGACTCGAAGGAGGAAAAATTCAAATGCTATGCGATGGGGTAAGTCTTCCTAACAAAAACTAAGGATGAAGGCCTTCGAGTATCTAGGATAAATGCCTTGGGGGTGAAATGATGGAAAAGGTACATGTAAACCAATAAGGAGGAGAGGTAAACCTGGGCACGGAGGTGCAAATAAATTAATTACAATGTTTAGGTCTTGGCCTGGCGGTGTAAACTAGTTGCTCTTCACTTTAGGGGTATGTGTGTGTGATAAATGTGTTAATTTTAATCAAGCCTAAAGGTGTGTAGAGAAAAAATAAAAAAGATGTTGCATAGATGTAAATAAAACAGAAAGAAACAGTAAAGGAAACTGAAATAGACAGTAAAATAAACAGTTAAAGATGCATGAATTTAAACCCAAGGAGGAGGGATTCCCAACAACTAGTCTATGGGTGGGAGAAATATACTCAAGCACACACAAAATTTCCAATGGATTTAAGGTCAAGAGGGACAAGGACCTAAAGGTCAGATATGTTGGAAAGAGGTGCAGAAAACAACAAGAAACCAACGGGGAAAATTCTAAAAAATAGATGGCAAAAGGCTACAACCTAAGGGGAAATGGAGGGGACCCAAAAGGAGGAACAAAAAAAAAATGAAAAGAGGTGTTTTGGATGGATGAATAACCGATATGAAATGGATCTAAAAAGGCAGGTTCAGATCTAAGAATATGGCTGAAAAACACTCAAATCTTCGAAGACCTGCTTTAGCTAAACTCCTCCTAAAAAGGTAGAAGTGTACTGAAGCCCTAGGGGGCTTGGTTCCTACTTTGACGAGTAAAAATAAGCAAGTAAAAGTCCAATATAGGTGAAGACAGAGGTTAGAAAACCATGAACACTACCCCAGACAAACCCTGAAAAATCACACAAAAATCCTACAAAAAGTACAAGTTGCAGGTTTTGAACTATTTTCCACTGAGGTCGCAGTTTTTGGGTAGTTATCCACTACCTGGGAACTGAGGTCGCAAGTTTTGGGCCAAAAAGTGTAACCAGCACTTCTGGTTATCTATGGAGAAAGTTTCAAAAAAAAGTGTTGTCTTTGCTGTGACTGATACATGTTACCTGCGCAAAAGGCCCAGAAACATACAAAAGTTAGAATTTTTATTGTTTTAGGGTTAAAAAAGGTTGAAAATAACATCAAGGAATGAAAAATAAGAAGCTGAAGAGAAAAAATAGTGGTTGAAACAACTGGTCATGCAAGGATCTGAAAAATGATAGCAATCGTAATTAAAAGCCCTTGTGGAGCCACGAGTTGTTAGTGTGAATTCTAATCACAAACGTATGAAAAATAATCACTTTAGTCGTGCATAAAAAACAACACTAACATGATCTTCAGTAGGTGATCATAATAAATGCTACAAAAATCCATATCTATGCAGTTAAAGACATTAAACAACAAAAATAAACAAGAGTATCTCCATACATCTAATGGACGAAACAAGAATTAAAAAGAATTTTTATATTATGATGCCTGGGAAGGGAACATAGAAATATGTTAACAGTCCCCTTCAATGGGTTAGGTTCTTGTATGTCCTCAGTGCTTCAGATCCAAGATCTCTCTCTCTCGATGGTGTGAAAAACCTAGACAAAATGGCACTCAAATGGAGCTCACAAGAAAAAAGTAGAAAAATATGACAATGATGGAGGATCAAAGTCAGACCAAAAGTATAGATGAAGAGGTGATCTCAAGGAAATAAAAGGTAGTGAATGAATGGAAAAACCTTCTATTTATAACAAAATATTGAGTTAGTCTAGATATTGGTACATAGTTAAAATATTATTAACCAAATCTAGATCCAACATTTATGGAATATTTTATTATTTTTGTTGGACGGAAAAGGAATTTGAATTTGATCAAATCCTTTTATTAAAAAATAAAAAATAAATAAATGATTTATTTATTATTTTAAGAATGTGGTTAAGTAATAATTAAATAAATAATGATTTATTCAATTATTTATAAATGATTTAGTCAAATTTAATGATAGCAAAATTGGGGTGCAAGCGTCAAGGAGAGCTGTTCATTCTTCTTTCAGAAATTTCCTTCAACAAAGGAGTCTTCTCAATTTTCATATTTTAATTTCATTCATCAAATTCGTGGAATTTGATTAATGAAATACCATAGTCTAATATTATATCACCCCTCACTTAATATGGCCTATGGTTCCTTTTAAATAAAGCACTTGAAACTATATTTCCCCTTTAAAAGCACTTTAACTATTGCGCAAACCTTTTTTTTGCAATATTGGGTTAAAGGTATATGGACCAACATTCACATCTTTTTAAAGAAATATCTAAACCTTTAAGATTATACTATTTACCACTTGAATGACTGTTAAATCTCTGACATAAACCTTTAACAACCCTTAACTCTTCCGGGCCCACGAACCTGTCATATTAAATAAATATTTAAGTGTTAAAACTGTTGGGCCATACCTTGAGTTATACTCCATGCAGCTTGCCGCACGATTACCCTTGGATCCAGTGCTTAGCCGATCAGACGAATCTCATCGAAATCATGTTTTTTCAAGGGCTGAACGTTAAGGCTAAAAAAAAACGTGAAATGGGTGGTTTTACAAACATGACGTGGAGAAAACTTACTGGATCATGTTTTTATTTCTAAAACCACTCCTCAACCCAAATTCCATGCGATACTGATGGTATCCTCCTCCTAAACCACTCTCTAGTAATCCGATATTTAAATAGTGTTCAACTCGGAATTTCATAGCATTTTAGTGCATTTCTTCACTTCGTCTTCTCCGCTTGGCGTTGCACTCGATCTCATCAATTCAATCCAATCAAACCACAAACCACCAACATTCTATCTCAACTGAGATTACTGTAATAGACAGAGTTTAATATTCCTTGAATAAACAGGGTAGGAATATGACTTCACTCTTCCAATAGAGCCACTATTCAACCTTCTCTAAGTTTCTTATATAGAATGAACACATTCGATTCATTCACTGAGAATTAAAAGGCATACAAAGAGAAACTAGGAGATTTCACCTAGAATTGGCTCTCATTCAAGTTATACACAGAAAGCACAGATTCAACAACATTCAGGAAATATGCGCCTTTACACAGAGGTTGAGTATGTTAATTACAATCCATTCAACACACAGATAGCCAATGAGCCTAAAATCTATTCAACAGAGAGCAATGCTTCTCAATTCAATCTTTCACTGCCAAAATCCCCCTTACTCTGTATCGGGGGTTACATTTTATAATCTTCTACATGACTCTTCGGTTCCTTCTTGAGGACTAGTTTATTCTTAACATAAAAATCCTAATTACAAGCTTATCAAATGGCCTTGCAAGCTGAAGAAAAACACCTGAGAAAGCAGTTTGCAAAAGGAAGAGGTGATTTTCGAGGAAAGGGAAGTCAAGGTGGTAGAGGAAGGTCTGTAGCACCAAGGGATGGAGCTAGAAACAGCTCAACTCAGAATGCATCCATAGAAGGTGATGCAAGGGGCAGAAGGAGTTCCTACAGAGGAAGAGGAGGCAGAGGTAGAGGAAGAGAAGTGAGGTGTTACAGATGTCACCAACTGGGAAATAAACACTATGAATGCCCATAGAATATGGGTATCGGTCAGAGAAATGCAATTGTTGCTCAGATTGGAGAAGAGGCAGCAAGGCTGTCAGAAATAGAAGAAGTAATTCTGCTAGAGAAGGGAGAATCTTTGGTGGTCAGGAAGGTTTTGTTGAAGCAGACAAAATAAGTTGTTGAACTAGCACAAAGGAAGACTTTGTTTAGAAGTGTGTGAAAATTCCAAGGGAAATGTTGTCAATTGGTCATTGATAGTGGCAGCATATAAAATCTGGTCTCTACAAAGGTGATAGAGAAACTAAAATTGAAGAGAAGGGAACACCCAACAACCTAAAAGGTGTCATGGCTTCATAAAGGACATCAGCTGATTGTGAAGGAGCAATGTGAGATAGAATTGCAGATGGGCAGCTACAAAGACAAGGTCATGTGTGATCTGATGCCTATGGATGTGTGTCACATACTGCTGGGCAGACCTTGGCAGTATGACAGAGCAACAGTACTTGATGGTAAGAAGAACACTTAAAAGTTGTTTAAGGATGGAGTGCATCACACATTGATACCTATGGAGGAAGGAGAACCATCAAGCAAATAGTCTAATCCAAGGACTTTATTACTGAGTGGGAAAGATTACTTACAGTAGATTGAATAGGAAGAGGTAAATTTTCCTTTAGTTTGCAAACCTAAAGTAGTGCTTACTTCCACAAAAATTTCTGATTTTCCAATTGAAATTCAAGAAATGTTGGAAAATTATTGTGATATTGTTGTGGATGATTTTCCTGATGAATTTCCACCTGTAAGAAAAATCAGCCATCAGATAGATTTGATCCCAGGATCAAATCTACCAAACAAAGCAGCCTACAGAATGGCTCCCACAGAGAATGAAGAAATCAGAAAACAAGTGCAGGAATTGGTTAACAAAGGTTTGGTCAGAGAGAGCTTGAGTCCATGTGCAGTACCTGCAGTGCCGAGTCCAAAGAAATATGGAGGTTGGAGAATGTATACTGATTCAAGAGCAATCAACAAGATGACAATCAGGTATAGATTTACTTTACCTAGGATTGAAGATTTAATGGACTGTTTGAGTGGAGCAAAATATTTTTTCAAAATTAGATTTGAAAAGTGGATACCATCATATTAGGATAAAGGAGGGTGATGAATGGAAAACAGCCTTTAAAACAAATGAAGGATTGTATGAGTGGTTGCTAATGCCTTTTGGGTTATCAAATGCATCTAGTACTTTTATGAGGCTCATGAATGCAGTGTTAAAGGAATTTATTGGTAAATTTGTAATAGTATATATGGATGACATATTATTTTTTAGCAAAACAAAGGAAGAACATTTAAGGCATCTTAATTATGTCTTGAAGAAGTTACATAAAGAGAAGTTGTTGATAAATTTAAAAAAGTGTTCATTCATGAAAGAAAAGATGGCATATCTGGGTTTTGTTGTTTCTGCTGAAGGACTGAAGATGGATCTAGAAAAGGTCAAGGAAATTTTGGAGTGGCCTTCACCAAAAAGTGTTTTTGAGGTAAGAATTTTCCATAGACTTGCCAGTTTTTACAGAAAATTCATAAGGAATTTCAACAAGATTAATGCACCCATCATTGAAACAATAAAGAAGGAAAAACAACCATTCAAATGGACTGCTGAAGCTGAAAGGAATTTTAAGCTTTTGAAACAGAAGATAACTGAAAAGCCTATTCTAGTTTTTCCTGACTTTAACAAACCATTTCAAGTGAAGTGTGATGCCAGTGGAGAAGCTATTGGAGTTGTGCTAAGTCAAGATGATAGGCATGTAGCATATTTCAGTGAGAAGCTAAATGAGACAAGAAGAAAGTATTCCTCTTATGAGAAAGAATTTTATGCAATTGTGCAGGCATTGAAGAAGTGGAGGCATTATTTAATGTATAAGGAATTTGTGCTATACTCAAATAATCATGCTTTACAATATATTATGCAACAGCCTAAATTGAATCATAAACATGAAAAATGGGTTGAATATCTCTAGAGTTTTAACTTTGTTTTGAAGCATATAAGTGGCCAAGAAAATAAGGTAGCTGATGCTTTGAGTAGGAGAAACATGCTTGTTCAAGAAAACCAATTTGAAGTGGTAGAATTTGATTTTCTTAAGGTACTTTATAAGACAGATTCAGATTTCAAAGAAGAATTTGAAGCATGCTGTAACCCTATTTTGACATATAGGTTTCAGTGGTTGGATTATTTCTTGCAAGAGGGCTTATTGTTCAGAAGAAACCAATTGTGTGTTCCAAAATGTTCCATGAGGGAGAATTTAATCAAAGAAAAGCATAGTGGTGGACTTGTTGGACATTTTGGTACTGAAAAAACTTATGAGAAGTTGAGTCATTTTTATTATTGGCCAAGAATGAGAACTGAAGTGGAAAATTTTGTGAAGAATTGCAAAATTTGTCAATATGCAAAAGGGAGAAGCTAGAATGCAGGATTATACATTCCATTGCCTATTCAAGACAGGCCTTGGGATATGGTGAGTATGGATTTGGTTTTATGATTGCCCAAGACACAGAGAGGGAATGATGCAATATTTGTTTTACTTGACATATATTCCAAGATGGCACATTTTATTCCATGTTATAAAACCAGTGATGCTACTCATGTTCCTAATTTGTTTTTCAAACAAGATGTTAGATTGCATGGGTTGCTTGAAAGTATTGTTTCTGATAGAGATACCAGATTTGTTGGCCATTTTTGGAGGACGTTGTGGAAGAAGCTTGGTACTAATCTAAGCTTCAGCTTAGGTTATCATCCTCAGATTGAAGGGAAAACTGAGGTAGTAAATAGAATTCTGGGCAATCTTTTGAGAAGCCTTGCAGGAGAGCATCCCAAATAGTGGGACCATATTTTTCCACAGGTAGAGTATGCATACAATGATTCACCAAACAGAAGTACAGGACAGAGCCCATTTCATATTTTTTATGGAATGCACCCCAGAGGAGTGTCTGAATTGAGAAACTTGGGAAAGGCAGAGTTGAGGAGTGGTAATGGAGAAGAATTTTCTTTAGAGGTTCAAGCAATACATGAGCAGGTAAAACAACAGCTACAAGGTAGCAGCATCAAATACAAAGGCAGAGCAGATTTGAACAGAAGAGAAGTCAATTTTGAAGTTGGAGATTTGGTTTTGGCACACTTGAGGAAGGAAAGATTTCCAAAGAAGCAATATAACAAATTGAAGTTCAAGAAGATTGGACCATGCAAGATACTAAGAAAATTTTCTGCTAATGCTTATGAAATTGAATTGCCTCCTGATGTTGGGATATCTCCAATATTTAATGTTGCAGATTTGTACAGGTATGAAGATGACGGCACAGATGAAAGACCAGCAGATAGAGATCAGATTGAGTGGGTAAAACAATTACCTAGAGCACAGCCATTACAACCAGAGAAGATCTTGGACAAGAAGGTTTTTAAAAGGAGTAGAGGACAAGAATATTTCCAGTATTTCATCAAGTGGAAGGACCAGCCAGATGAAGATGCTACTTGGATGATAGAAGTTATGTTGTAGAAGCTAGGCCGTTCTGTGAAAGAGCTCATGGACAGGAGTCCATGAAGAAAATTTCCCTCAGGAGTCTGATGCAGAGGCATTGGTTACTAGCTAGCAATGTGAGAGAATTTTCCACATGTTGTGGATAGAAGAGTTCAAAATTGTTCAAGGAAATGTACCAGCAAAGGTGTCAATACCTTAGCTGGTAGTTACACTTAAGGTAGATAGGATTAGTCTAATAAGTGAGGAAGCTGAATAGTTGATTTGTGTCAGGCTATTTGGTTTTTGTTCATAGAATTATAGTAATATCTTGCCTCTTCAACTGTCTTAGGAGACAAAATACCCATCTCATCCTGGATCTCCAACTTGAGACCATTCACATACCTGGCAACCTTCTTTGCTGTGTCCTGGATTTTTCCAGCTCCTATACTTACTTTATAAAACTCTTCTGTGTATTCTTTCACTATCATCAATCTCTATCTAAGGTTATTCATTTGTCTAAATAACGTAAGTTGATAATCACTAGGCAAAAAATTACCTCTCAGCTTTACCACCATTTTGGTCCAACTCTTGATTGGTTTTTTACCAGCTCTCCTTCTCTCTGCTTGCACTCCATCCCACAAAAGTGTTATATGTCCCTTCAACTTTTTCACTGCAAACTTGACTCTTTTGTCTTCACCCATTTATTCATAATCAAAGCACTTGTTCATCTCATTAATCTAGTCTATCATTTCTTCTAGATTCAATCCTCCTTCAAAGCTTGACACTTCAAGTCTAGGCTTGGATGTAGACCCCAAAACAAATTTAAGGAGTCTCATCTCAGGAGGAATCTCAACATTTCCTCCTGCCTCTTCTTCAGTTTTAGGTTCACTGACATCCTCAGGATCTCTTGGGTATCCTAATTTCATTGCTTCCAATCTGGTTTGGAACCACTACAAGGTCTCCAATACTTCTGCATCGGCAACTGGCCTGCCTCTTCTCCTACCAGAAACACCTCTGGCAACTCGGACAGCCATGCTGGAATTCTTCTTCTGGCCTTTGGAAGTCAACTCAGTCTTTGAAAAATGTCTTGAAATATGCTCTGATACCACAAATGATAGCAAAATTGGGGTGCAGGCAGTAAGGAGAGTTGTTCATTCTTCTTTTAGAAATTTCCTTCACCAAAGGAGTCTTCTCAATTTTCATATTTTAATTTCATTCATCAAATTCGTGGAATTTGATTAATGAAATACCATAGTCTAATATTATATCACCCCTCAATTAATATGGCCTGTGGTTCCTTTTAAATAAAGCACTCGAAACTATATTTCCCCTTTAAAAGTGCTTTAACTATTGCGCAAACCATTTTTTGGAATATTGGGTTAAAGGTATATGGACTGACGTTCACATCTTTTTAAACAAATATCTAAACTTTTAAGCCTATACTATTTACCACTTGAATGACTATTAAATCTCCGACATAAACCTTTAACAACCCTTAACTCTTCCGGGCCCACGAACCCGACGTATTAAATAAATATTTAATTGTTAAAACCACTGGGCCATACCTTGAGTTATACTCCGTGCAGCTTTTTGCACGATTACCCTTGGATCCAGTGCTTAGCCGATCAGATGGATCTCATCGAAATCACATTTTTTCAAGGGTTGAATGTTAACGCTCCAAAAAAACACGAAATGGGTGGTTTTACAAACATGACATGGCGAAAACTTATTGGATTGCGTTTTTATTTCTAAAAATGCTCCTCAACCTAAATTTCACGCGATACTGGTGGTATCATCCTCCTAAACCGCTCTCTGGTAATCCGGTATTTGAATAGTGTTCAACTCGGAATTTCATAACATTTTAGTGCATTTCTTCACTTCGTCTTCTCCATTTGGTGCTGCACTCGATCTCATCAATTCAATCCAATCAAACCAAAAACCACCAACATTCTATCTCAACTGAGATTACTCCAATAGACAAAGTTTAATATTCCTTGAATAAACAGGGTAGGAATATGACTTCACTCTTCCAACAGAGCCACTATTCAACCTTCTCTAAGTTTCTTATACAGAACAAACACATTCGATTCATTCATTGAGAATATGAATTCAAAGGAAGACAGAGAGAAACAAGGATATTTCACACAGAATTGGCTATCATTCAGGTTATACACAGAAAGCATAGATTCAACAACATTTAGGAAATATGCGCCTTTACATACAGGCTGAATACATTAATTACAATCCATTCAACACACAGATAGACAATGAGCCTAAAATTTATTCAACAGAGAGCAATGCTTCTCAATTCAATCTTTCATTGCCTAAATCCCCCTTACTCTGTATGAGGGGTTACATTTTATAATCTTCTACATGACTCTTCGGTTCCTTCTTGAGGAATGGTTTATTCTTAACATAAAAATCCTAATTACATAATATTAGTATAATTATATGAACATAAACCAAATAGCCTGACATGAATCAACTATTCATATTCCTCGCTTATTAGACTACTTCTATCTACCTTAAGTGTAACTACCAGCTAAGGTATTGACACCTTTGTTGGTACATTTCCTTGAACAATTTCGAACTCTTCTAGCCACAACATGTGGACAATTCTCTCACATTGCTGGCTAGTATCCAATGCCCCTACATCATTTAACAAGGAATATTATTAAATAATGATTTAAGTAATTATTCCTAGAAAATAATAAGATAAATAATGATTTATCTAATTAATTTTCCTGTTTGGGGTTATTAAATAGCGGTTTAGTTAATTATCCCTAGAGGAAAATAAAAAAAATAAGGATTTATTTTATTATTCCTCATGGGGTTTCCTTTTTAGAGCATAAATAACTTAATAAACTATGGGTTATTAAAATTTTTCCGATAGGGAAAGAAATTTTACAATGGTGAAATTGGTCTGACATGGTGTACTTTAGTCCATCTAATAGTAGCATGTTAGATGACCAAAAATTCGTGTAACAATCTATCTCTTGAAATTTGTATACATAAAGGAGTAATGAATGACATAAGTTCTCCATTGGGACAATAAATTTGGACGTTGAATAGGAATTTTGTTTCATATTTATAAATAATTATGCCACATAAAGTGTTTATTTAAAGTAATCAATGATATAGTGATACATGGAAGGTAGTATTCATCTAATATAGTTTTTACCACTAGGATTTATTCATTGAAACCCTTTCTTCAGAAAGGTAAGATAATCAATAATACACACACACACACAAACACACACATTATGTCTGTGTCAATTTGGGCTAAGTGGGAGAATTTTAGAAATGTTTTTTATTTTGGCCCAAACTACCCCAAAGCCATATATATGATTATGTAACTTCCCATGAAATGTTGGTTATGACTAGCAATAACCACCCCATTAACTCTACATTAGTTTATGATATTTTTTTGAAATGTCAATTTAAATATGAGTGGATTAGTGTAGGTTTTAACCCTATACAGAAATTACCTGCAAATGAATTCTTAAAAGAAAAAAATAAACAATGACAATAACATAAATAAAACACATATACACATAGATTTTCCCATGGATCCCGAAACCAAGACTACCATATTGATTTTTCATTATATTCCTTTCAATGTTACAATACATATATATACATTCCTAAGCATTCATAAACCTCAATCCATTAACCCTGGATTAGAACATAACCGTAGTTCCCTTAACCAGATCTACAAAATATCATGGAGAGAAAACCATCATACGCAAAATCATGTGCAAAACCCATGCAAAAAAACCATAGGTTGGTCCTTCCATGTAATGTAGGGTCTAAGAAAAAATTCGCAGGGCATTTCCCTCAACTCCATGTAGGGGGGCTACCGCCCACCTACAAACCCCCCAACAGGGGGGTGGTGACCCCCAACGCATGCAACTAGTCACGGAAAGAATATAAAAAACACCCAACAATTAGAAGGGTCGACCCTGATTTTTATTAGAAATGATTTTTTTTGTGATACCATCCTTTAGTGAAATACGTATTGGATAGATCACAATATCTCTCTAATATATTTGAAATTATTTCCTACCCCAAGTCTAATAATAATGGCAAAAGTTAAGTTCCATTTAACTCTGCATTAAATTTTAAGCTTAGAATTTTACCTAGTGGTCTAGTTATAAATCTAATTCTCAAGCCTTATATGATGTATTAATTAGCTTCCAAAGGGTTTAGGTCAAAAGAATTTCAAAAGGTATTGTTCAACCGTTGGGTTTCACAATAATTCCTTAATCTAGGTATTAATACAATAACATATGATGAACTAGTTCCTTGTGGAAAGGGATTGATTATTCTCAATTCTCTATATTGAGTGAGTATGTAGGTTCTATAATTGGGTTCTACACAAAATTGACAATATATGGTTTTTTCTACAAAATGGAAATTATCATAAATAACAATGGTCATGGAAATCTTATAATATTTTTTTGGGGGGAATTTTATCATTTCATTAGATGTGAAAATAAGTTTTAAAAATTCAAAACTCATGTGACATAGTGAAAACCAATATTATAAAGTGTTTTGTAATTAATTTTTACCTTCTTAACATGGTGTATAGAGACATAAGATTGAAGCATAGTTGTAATAATTTGTAAATGAGACAGTGTTTCCATGTCAAATTCTAGAAATGGAAACATATTCTATTCTACAGTTGTTTTGTTCATAAATTCATGAATTTTAAATTTTTGTTGGATTTATAATTCATGAGAATGATGATTTTATAGCTAGAGGTAAATATTTTTGGAGGGAAAAGAAGAAAATTACTTTTTTTAATTGTATTTTCAATTTGTCTCCAGAAATACATGTAAATAATTTTTGGATGTGGAATTTAAGTTCAAACCTAGCAAGCACCCATTCTACATACTTTTGAGTAGACCCACGAAAAAATAAATGGAAGTACATGAAAAATGTCGCCCACATCCTTGTGATCATTGTGACAAGAATAGTCCAATAGACAAATTTTGCAAGAGAAACAAAATTACAAGATTCAAAATTCACTATGAATGGATTGATCCTTGGTAGTGGTCGTTGATATCCAAGACATTATGTAATTCTTCCCAAAAAAATAAATCTTGGATAAAGAAATGTATTAAAGTTGAAAGTGAAAATAAAATGGTACTCCCAAGAGCATGAAAGGGGGAAGTACAAAGATGAAAATATCCTACACTTTAAGGGAAGAGTTCAAAATCAAGTGAAGAATGCTTAGTAAAAATTTGAGTAGTTCTAAAGTAACAATTGGTTTACTACTCAAAAATGTTTTGGAATAATTATGGTTCAATATATTGTAGTTGAATCATACACAAGATATAGTTTCGGGATGATGATCGGCAACAATATTGTGTCACTATGTTCTCTCAGATGGTCATTGGACTTAGGATAAGACAAATAGATCATTTTGCATTGTAGCTTGGAATTTGATGGATTTGTTAAGAATTTTTAGTGACGAGTCAAAATTAAAGCTGATTCACTCTCATAAAATTAGAGTTCAATATATATATTTGGAATTTTCCAAGTAGTTCTTCATGGAGGCTCTATTTGGAATTTTTAGCATGAATACTTTGAGGTGGTGCTAGTTTATGTTGCATTGTTGGTATTATTACCCTAAATTATGATTGAGATGGAGAATTTTATTCTGTCACTCATATAAAATCATGAACTCTTAATGTATCACCTTTATAATTTTACATATTAGAATATAGTTGTTCTTCTAATTGTGTTTTCAAATTCTTATTTTTCCTCCTCATACTTATTTATAAATAAAGTGCCAGAATAAAATCAATTGACATAGTTTTATGCTCGTATTACATATTTACATATTTTTAACATGCATAGATTAATAAAAATGCGAGAATAAAATTAACATATTTTTAACATATTTACATACTTTTAACATTCATAGATTTCCTTCATGGAAGGATGAACATGGGAGAAAATAGGAGTGTTAGTAGGGTTTCAAGCTCTATGTTCCATGGAGGTTAATTTCCTTCCATGGAAAATTACAGTGACTTTCATGCAACTAAATGAGTATCCTTAGTTTTCTCAAGGGGTTATTCTAGGGCGAGGGTTTACTCTAGTTAATATGTTTTCTCTCTGATGGTTTTTTGCATGGCTCTAAGATTTCTAAAAATCATAGGGTTTGTCTCTCCCTAGTTTTACTTTTTTCTCTTTCTAGTGTTTTCTCTCCTGTGATCCCGAATATGGAGGATATTCTCCTGGAATAATTGGATGATCATTTGGATAGGGAGATATTTTTTTTTTAAGGCCTAGTACTAGTTTAGGATTTGGTGTTGGTTCGTGGTGACTGCTTCTGGACACGGGATTTTGTGGGTCACTTTTTCTGGTAGTTGAATTTTGTGTGGAAAATTTTCACAAACACCCTTTTTGCCCGAGATTTGACCTAGATACTCCAGTGGTCTCAGGGGATGGATAATGCTTTCTCTTCTATCCCTTCTCGATATTTTTATCTTTAGTTGGCTTTTGTGAATCCTCCCTATGGTGGGGTTTTTACCAAGGTTACTTCTTGGGCTTTGTGTTTTCTTTCCTCCATCCCTATGCTTTCCCAGTCCTTGGTCCCCTGCAAGAACACATATGGGGGTCCTTCTCCCCCAAATTTTCATGGATGTTTATCTAGATTCTAGGTTGAGTCTATGGTTTTGTATCCTTTCTCAGTTTCTTCTTTCATTGAGGTGGGTTATGTGGTTTCCCTATTGAAGGTTTCTCTTTCGAGGGTTCTGAACGCTGGTGGTCATGTTTCAAATATTTGTCAGATTTTAGAGGGTTTTTCATCATGGGTTCTTGGGGATCCTAAATCCTCTGGGATTTCAACTTTTGACTCTCTTGGTAATCTCTCAGTGATTGCTTCTTATCAAGAGGAGAAATTATTTTACCAAATAAATTAAGGGTTAGTTATCTATGGTCTTGGGCATTTATATTGAGAAGAACTAGGTATTCAATATGAGTGAACTAGAATTGGTGGGGTGTTATAGAGGGAGACATTATTAGTGGAAATACTATCAATGACTGGGTTCATAAGGAATGAGGGAATAACTACAACATATACATTCCATTAAGGTTATTTTTTGCGACTAGTTTATCTTTTTCTTCTCATCCTAAGAAGATGTAAAGTGGGTAATGGATAATCGTTGGGGCATTGGCTCTTTCCCTCTTCCGATCATGACTCTTGAAAATTTGGTTATCAAGGCCCTCAATATAATCTCTGATATCAGCTTTCATTTGTCATTGACTGTAACTTTCATAGGGGTATGGGTCATAATCCTATGAATGTGTTTGGAAAGAAGGGAAAGGGAAGAAAAAAAAAATTTCCAAAGAAAAAAATAAAATTGTTTTGGAAAGAGCTTCTAGTAAAAAACATTCTGCTAAATGGGTCCTTGGAGAATGCATGCCCCTAGAGTGGCGTCTCTATGATCCTACTCTCCCTAAATTTTTGGGGACTATCCAACCCATTCAAACAATAGGCTTTATGTAGATTACTTGTTAACAATCATGTTTCAGTGCCTCTCCTTTTAGATACTTTTGGGGAGGGGAAATTTATTATTGTTTTCTTGAAACAAATTCTTCTTGGGTGGGATTTGTCTTTTCTAGAAGCCAATTGTCACTCGGGTGGTCTAGAAACTCGCTGGAATACTTGTTATATCAAAATTCTTAAATATTAGGCAATGTATTTGAATCTGGTGAATTCCTTTTGATCCTCATATTTGGGCATAGATCTTCTGGTCCTAAATTTTTATGGTCCCCTACAGGACAAAATTAATTTTTGGGAGGTTCTTGCTAATTCTTAATTTCTCACTACCAAGAATTTTATTATAGGTTGTGACATATTTCTCTATTGCGATTTGAAAAATCCAGGGATTCACGATACATGTTGATCCTAATTCATACCTCTTCTCAATCTAAATGAGGTCTCATCATCTTATTAATGTTTCTCCAACTAAACATGAGCCTACTTGGAGGAACAAAAAAACTAGTCTAGCCATGATCACCAAAATATTAGATTCGTTCCTTGTTTTTGAATAGATTGTGGGTGCCCCACCCCTTATGCAGTACTGGATAGGTGAGGGTGGACGTTCAAATCATTCTCCTATTTATTTATAGATCAAATGATAGGAAAGGAAACCTATAGTCCCTTTCAAGATCTATGCTACATCAGTAAAGGATGAGTCCTACATAGAGTTGTTCAAATCCTCTTGGAAATTTTGTGATCCCTTGGTTGGATCTCCTGTAGCTGCATAGTTTGAGACCAACATTAAATTTGGAAAATAGGCTACAATCTCCTAGTAAATTTCCAAAATATCTTAGGATTATTTTCAACTTAGGGCTATTGAAGAGGCTCTCAAAATCATCTCTGAGGATGAGTAATATTCTTTCGAATCGTTGGAAAAAAATCCATTTCTTTTGAGTTGGATGGAAATATAAAAAAAAATCTAAATGACCGAGAGGCTTTCTGACATCTAAATAGTTTGGTTTTCTCACTTTATGAAAGGGATGAGAACTCAAAGTTTTTACACAAAAGGTAGAAGAATGGGAAACATGATATAGAAGTTAGAAAATCAGGAGGATAATTAAGTTTTATCATTTCAAGATATGAAGGAAATGTATTGTTCTCATTTTAGTTTCCTTTTCAAGTCACCACAGGGTACCTCTATTCCTGAATTCATCAAGACAACATTTCTCTTCTGTCATGATGCATTTTTAGTTGATAATGAGAATTTGATGGAGGTGGTTTCCAAGGAATAAGTTTTGGTGGTTTTATCTAGTTTTCAGATGGACAAGAGTATAGGCTTATATGGTTGGTCGGTTGAGTTCTTCATTGATATTTTTGACATCATCATTTTTTATATTCTTAGGTTGGTTTAGGAGTCGATAGATTCAGGTATGATCCATTAGTCCTTCAACTTTACCTTTATTACACTAATACCCAAGGTTGAATCCCTTATCTCATTTGATGAATTCTACCCTATATCAGTATACAACTTCATTTATAAGGTTATTGCAAAATCCATTGCCCACATGCTTAAGCATATTCTTCCCAATGTGATATCTAGGCAACAATTCACATTTTTGGATGGCAGACAGATATATGAGGCGATAGGGGTGGCTTAGGAAGGGATTCATGGCATGAATATTTTTCATTTAAGAGGGGTTATTTTGAAAATAGACCTATCAAATTCCTTTGTTAGGGATATATGGTTTCTACTTGCACATATATGGTTTCATTTAAGATTCACCAATTAGATTATGAGTTGTATTTCCTTGATTTATTTCTCTTTTCTAATAAATTTGTCAGCATCCCCATTCTCCACAGGTGAGTGTGGCCTTATACAGGAGTATCTATTGTCCCCACTTTTATTTCTCTTGATTGCCAAAGGTCTAAAAAAATCACTGGTGGATTTTAAAAGTAGAGGATTATTAGTGGTCATCTTTACAGGTCCATGTTACAAAATCACCCATCTATTATCCATAGATGATATCTATATCTTTTGTAATGGTTCACACATGGATATCTGGATTAGTAAGGACTCCCTTGCCCTCTTTGAAGCTACTACATTTATGATAGTTAACCAGTTGAAGTCTTCTTTAAATTCATTCGAACTTAATGTAAATGAGTTAACTCACATCCAAAATATTTTCCCATTTGAACTAATGACATTGGATGAAGGTCTTAAGTATCTGTGTTTCCATCTTAAACCAGACTCATATAAGAAAGTAGAATAGAATCAAATTTTAGTTAAATTAGAGAGACGACTCAACAACTAGAGCCTTCATTACTTATCTAGACCCGGAAGGTTGGTTCTTGTCAAGCTGGTACTAGATGCCATTCCATTCTACTAGATGGTTTTATCATGGATATCTAAGAGTATTTTAAAAAATATGAACAAAATTTGTTGTAAGTTCCTTTGAGTTGGTTCATCATAAAAATATGTTTTTCCTTCAGTCAAATGGGACCATAACTTCCTCTCAAATGGCTTAGAGGGTCAGAGGTTGAAGCATTTACCTCTCTTCTCAAAATATTTCATAGTTAAATTGGTGTAGAGAATCATATTATCTTCAGTTATCTAGTTGACTATGGTTTCTCGGAAGTATATACACACTCTCTCCATTAAAGATTGGATCTACTTACAAATAAAAATCATGCAAAATTTTTCATTAATACCGAAATTTGTTATCTCTTCATTTCCCACTATTGGAAATCGTGAGGTATGGAATATCGGGAATGAATCATTCTTTAGGCTTTGTATTTATCCATATTTTGAATGCAATGAGTTTTTTTTCTTACATGTGGATCTTTCCATTTGGATTCAAGATAGGGTACTCTTTTCCTTGTCACATATTGGGAGGAAGGATGTAAACTTCTTGGTCCCACAAGGGTGGCTATCTCCTCAACAACATGGATTATCACAAGTTTTCAGTAGTATATGGACAAATTATATAAGGGCCCTAGCTATTAGCAACATTATGATTAACGATGATGAAGATGAGATGGTTTGGCATCACTCGACAAATGGATAATATTTTCCAAAATTGATATATGATTTCATTAGTGTTTACCATGTTATAGAGAATCAAGTTGGATGGTGGATAGACCCTTGGGGAGATAAATTCCCAACAAAAAATTCATTATTTATGTGGTACATATTGGACAATAAGGTCCCCAAGTAGGAATTTCTTCAAAAAAGGAAGAGAATAGGTCCAAGATGATGTTGTCTTTTCAAATCTTATGAGGAGTCTATGTAAGATATGTTTATTTCCTGCCCTTAGACTAAGGATTTTTGGTCATTCTTCACAACCAAACTTCGTCTGACATGTTATTGGCAAGGGAATTCTCTTACATCATTATGGGAATAGTAGTGCTCATCTCATGATGCGAAATTATATAAGGTAATTCCATTATTAATTTGTTGGGGCATCATAGGTTTCTCGCAACAGATTTATGTTTTGTGATATGTTTACTTCCTCTTGGACCGCTACTTCCAAGGCTTTAGTTATTTTCAACCTCCTTCCTAAGCAAAAATCACCTTAGTCCTACATAGTTATTTTTTAGGTCCTTATCAATAAATCAGTTCCGTGGGATTTTTTTCATGGGGCTTCTCAAGGTACTCCCTATTCATGCTGAGGAGGGGCTCTACTTATTCTTAATGAGACTCACACTTTAATGTTGAAGATGATTATGGGTGATGGTACTAATATTTTTGTAGAGTTTCTCGCTCTAAAGATTCTCTTGAAATTCACCGTTAAAAAGTTATAGTCTTGCATGTTTATGGATACTCTCAATTGGTGACCAAATGGATCGATCACAACTTTCAATACAAAAATATGCACTTATTTCCCATTATGACTTAATTCAAAAGTCTCAAATCAGTCTTCAACATTTTAACCATTTTACATATTATCTATAGGGAATTAAATATGTTTGTTGATGTACTATCAAAATGGGGTATATTAATGGATCCTAGGACTTAAAAAATTGTAGAGGAGCATAATTAAGCTTACAATACTTTCTATCATCATCCTTTTATGGACATGTATCTAGGGGACTCATTTTCATTATTAATTTCTTGGCTTATGTTCATTTCACATAATTATTTTAATGTCTATAACATGTTTGTTTTGTTCTCTTTTTTATTGAGAAGCTATGAGCAATATGAGTCTGCATGCTTTATAACTCTCGTAAGCATATATGTTGTTATTATTATTTTTTCTTTTTTTCTGAAATTTGGCAATGCCACACACTACTTCTGTCTTATAACTAGAAATATATTCAAATGTTTTGCCTCATCTATGTAAGATATTTTTTGAGATCCATATACCAAAATGCATGCATGCCAAGTATAAACAACATGTAATTTTATATCCTTTGGATAATGAGATTATGTTTTTTATCTCTCCTGAACCTATAATATCTTTCATGTCCATTTTGTGCTCTATAATTTATCATATATTTATATTCATCAAAACGAATTATTGAAATATCTTTGAAATATTATAAAAAGTATTAACGCGTGTTATAATATCTCACAATTGTTTATCAATAAACAATGAAATTATGTTTTTTACAATAAGGAACTTATAATCCCTTTCATTTCATTTTTGAACTCTATATTTTATCATATATATCTATTCATAAAATTGAATCATTAAAATATCTTTAAAATATTATAAAAATATTAACTTGTTATAATATCTTACATTTATTTTTATTAATAAACAATCCTTTACATATATTTATATTTTTAGAGATATAAATTAATTCGTACCAATTCAAAATAAAATAAAAAATATTATTAAAAAATAAATATATTATTGGACTCTAAAAACATGATAGATCATGTGTACATATGTACAATTAACATGAAAACTATATATATGTCATCACATATATACAAGTATACATATGTTACTAACACTAATAATTTACTTTTATGCAATTTTTATAACATCTATGTATATCTACTATTAACACTAATCTCATATATATATATATATATATATATATATATATATATATATATATATATATATTAAATTTAGTTTTATTATTTATATATGAAAATATAAGGAATATTTTGGAAAGTTATATCACGATATGTTATTATTTACATATTAAAATAAGAATAAGTCGCAAAGTTATATAATTATAATTAGCTGTGAAGGACCAACTAAGGTCAATTTGGAAATTGCAGAGAAATTACAACGAAAGATACTTAAAATTATAGTTATAGTGTTTTATTTTATTTCCAAATTATAGTCGATGCACTTTCTGTTTTCATTATCTTGCTCTCATGGAGCTAAGGATCATAGTTAAACAGTGCAATTCTCCACAATTCCCAACAGTCTCAACCGAAAAGTTATAATAGACTCTTACACGTAAATGACACTTCTATCTGTCTGTGTAACCAAAATAAAAAACAACGATATCTATGAAAACTTAGCAATGCACTAAACACCACTTTAAAAAAAAATACACAAATAAGGCATGTCCCTTGAAATCATAAATTAAATGACACTTCTATATCTAACCGAAATAAAATAAAAAAACAATATGGATAAAAACGTGGGATGCATTGCACACCAGCTGAAACGAAATATAGAGATATAAGCACGTCACATATTTATCTGCTTTGAATGTTGAAGTGTATCCTTGTGAAAAAAAAGATAAATACCCCTCAAACAAAATATAGAGATAAAGGTCTGTCACATGTTTATCTGTTTTTGAAGGCCAGAAGCCATCCACGTGAACAAAATATTGGAGAAATGGTATCGATTTTATATGTATATATACTCACACATACACATTTAAGTTGAAGGGTATTTAAATTGTTGTTATAAGTTTGGACTATGTCCTAAAATTGTTTTTGTTAGGCTAAGAGTTCATTTTTTTGGGAAGCAAGGAAACAGATTAACTGTCCAAGACCTAAAGGCATGTAGTAGAAATGACATAAGTGAAAGCTTGCCCCCTCATGGACCCTCAAGGTAATTCTAGGTGGCATGGTTTTCCTTGAATAATAGTGATTCATCAACTTGTATTTTCTAATAGGATCCAATGAAAATTGTCCCCACTATTAATTTGACAACTAAATTATGATAACTTTAATTTTAAAACAAAATTCTATACCATTTACATTAATTTACATTAAAACAATGCAATTCTATAAAATATTAGTCCAATTTAATAACATATTTTTTTTTTGTAAGCTGATCTAAGATCTATTAGTTAGAAAAATATAGTACAGTGCATAGTCAGAGCTAAGGAATTTAGCCTATTCCTGCTCGCATTTGTCTCCAAAATAGAAAAAGAAGGGGTTGCCCTTGACAGGGAAACCAGCCCATTAATAGTCTAAAGAAGTCTAAAATAGCTAGCCTTTCTTAGGTGTTGTTGAAAACTCAAAAAATAAAATATATCAGATATGTCTAAAAGATAATTGTGATGCATAAGCCACGACCTTCAAGCTTTGATGGCATATTCATTTTGGTTTGCTTCAGGTCCTGCCGATTCTTCTTCTGTCGTTGGGCATCCATAGATGCGTGTTATTTATTCCTCTTCCTCAGTCAAGACATGCGGAGCCTTGAGTGGAGCCTCGTTCTCATTAGCCCTTCTCCAAATTCCATTAGCTAAAAGATTCCAGAGGTTTGGAATGAACATTAAAGAGGTTTTTATAGGTAGGCACTCAAGCTTCGGTGGAGGAGGTGACAGAGTGCGAGGGACGGTCGACTAGCAATATTTATGCTTGACTCTAGGCGGCCTAAGTAAGGAGGGGTCATAGCTCGAGATGAGGGAGGCTTCCACACCTAAAGGAGCATAGGGTGAAGTTTCTAGCAGGGCATTGGAGGTGGAGGAGGGCTCATTATCACTATCGAAATTCCTGAGTCTTATGTCGCAGTGCAGTCGAGCCAGAAGAGAGCCTCTGACATTGCCACAGTAGGGTTTGTGGCATTGGCGAGGGGCCATGGAGCTACAAGTGAACCTGGAAGCAGGGCAACAACGAAGATGCAGAGGGTGGGCAATGCTAAGAGGGAGAGCCGAGATGGTAGGGATAAAACACTGATCGCGGGTGCAACATAGGAGGAAAATGCTTGACAGAGGGAGCGGGGGAGGATTTAATAACTTGAGCATCAAGCAGAGAGCCCAGGTGATGGAAAGTGAAGGCATTAACTGCCTTTGGTGACGACACGAAGGTCGGGATCCAATTGGATTTCCTTGATGGTGGCATTTAATTGCCACTTCGAGCTGTAAGGAGCTGGCAGCCATTCATGGCATCGTTTCATACAGAGAAATGTCATATGCTGCCGTGGGAGAGTGAGCCTCGTGCGTGGCATGGTCGTTGGATGGCTAGCGTGAGGTGTCACCCCAAAAATCAACTTAATAACCAAAAAAAACTAGTAAAAGGTGGTAATATTCGGCCTACAAAAGTGTATTTTCAATTATAATTTGTCACTATTATATAGTTGTATTTCTCTTTTCAAATGGTAATCGGAACTTTTCAAACTTGTGGACATGTTCATTGTTATTGTTGTTCATTTGAAAAGCCAATAACAAGGAGGAAATTTTAGATAACAATGCCAAATCTGGCTTTCTAGATTTAAGAGTCAACCTACTCAATAACCTACATCTTAAAATTAGTGTGCAGTTAGGAAGGAAATGTGGTGCTGTTTCCCACTAACGAAGAGAAACTTTACTATTAATTTCTCAACAATGTCCGCAATTCATTACATATCGAACGTACACATTACATACCATAAGGGAATCATGTCTGGCTGGACACTTAGAAGCTGTTCGGGAATATCTGCTCTTTCCCTACTCCGAAAATTCCCCGCTTAAAAAATATAGAAACCCTACCGTTACTTTATTTTCCATTGCCACAATTGTGCTACAAATAAATAGAGGCTCGGCTTGACTCTTCATTCAAGATTGGCATAGGGAAGACCCAATTATACCGTTAAAGAGAAAAATGGCCGAAAGACAGAGAGAGGCTGGAAGGATGGTCGCCGTTTCGATTCTTGTCACTCTTGTTCTTTTTTTCATCATTGTTAATGTTGCGGAGGCATCTCATGATGCTGCTCCTGAAACACACCGAACAGCTTCCGGTATGCGTGGTTACATTTTATGTTTTTATTTATTGGATATCTCGTTTTAACCACCTATGTTATAAATATTGTTTTGATGGGCTGAGTGACAGGTGAACAAGGCGGCCATACAGTAATTCCTCAAGATCATGACATTCCTCAAGATCATTGTCATGATGTAACACCGCCGTGCGGGGAGTGGAACTGCCCGCAACCAGATCAATGCCAAAATAATGGTGCTCTGTGCTGTGTCCCTGATACCTTGCATGCACGTCCTCTAAATTAGTTACAAGTTTTTTTTATTATAACTTGTAACAAATAAATTTGATTAGAGCATAATCACGATAAAGAAAGAATAATGATGTGCCATTATGGTGTAATTTAATTTCTAATTTACAGATGGTTTTGCTATAATGTGTAACAAATAAAAGAATGATTTGTTCATTGAAATGTTGTCCTACGCAGTTATTCAGGTTTTTTTGGTAAAGTTTTGTAATGCTTATTTTATGGAGAAATGTTCATGCCTCACAATTCGCTGTCACTATCAACACTTTCATTTCTAAAATTTGAATATATATAACGGGAAGAAGAATAAACCTTGCACAAATCAACTTTAACTAAAAATAAGCCACCCAAATCTGACACAAGTAAACTGATTTATACCATATGAATTAATTCAATAAATTTTATTCCACTCGATCATCTCTTCATATTTACTTATGATGGTTTTGGTATTCAGTCTCATTAGTCAATGTGGATTGATGCAAGTGCTTGCTCACTGAATACAATAATTTGGGTCTCTCTTCCAATTCTTTTTATGAGGAGAGTAATGGTCTGATCCATTGAGTATCACTCTTAGATACCCATGATACGATCCATTGAGTATCACTCTTAGATACCCATGATACGAAAGGATTTTGATGGAGTTCTCTCTTACATATGGTAGTCCAAATATATTTTGTTGGGTGACATGAGGATTCAATCTGCTACAGAATTCAATATCTGCTTCAAGGATTGCATGTGAGAGTTTCAGTTTAGCTCTCGACTATTTATTTGTGTTATCTTGAGGAAGTTTCCTAACCAAAGGAACTGGTCTGCAAATAAACAATGCAATTTTTGTATCTTCTTTTTTCCTTCAGTAACGCTTACAGATTTTTCAGTAAACTTGTTTATGGATTGTAAGGTTATAACACATATGTGCAATTTTATTGGGAAACACTTTCTTTTTGTTGGTCATTTCCACTATATTTGCATTCCTGGAAACTCTTTTGTCTCCGATGAATGCTATATTGGTCGAACATGTTAGCATCTGGCATTTGGTAACCAGCAGCTCAACTACCAAATATTTATTTTGAATATGCACGATACATCTTTCAAAAACCACGAACCTGACATTTTGAAACGATAGAGTACTCTGACAACGTACACCCTTTATGAAAGGAATAATGTAACCCACTCTGCACAGTTAAAAAACAATTACAACAATATGTATGAGAAGTAATCAAGTATACTCAAAATAAGAAAGATGAGCATAGTAAAAAACATCTACCCAAAATACCAATAAATAAAGTTTCAAAGACCCAGGCTTCAAAACTCCTGCATTCACTTCATTCAAATGGGGATTTGACATGATGATCAGACAAGTTATTGAAGCCTGCCCATGTGACATAAGGCTTGGTAGAGCTAAAACCAAAGGAAAATGACCATGACTCCAAAAAATAATACAAAAGTTAGAATTAGAAATAATGCCAACAACCATGAAGGTTAAGGGCAATATCACCATAAGCATGAAGAATTTTCATACGAATTATTACAAAAGGTTCAAATAATATCAAAGTTCCCCTTAACATGCATACTTCTTTAGGATCATACCATAGAATCATATATCATCATATATGCAAATAAAAGTTGTAATCTTTAAACAATTGAAACCAGCAAAATTCCAACAACACGTATTTCTTTTTATATGATAAACATATTTTATATGATAAACATCTAATATATGTAACAGCATTCTTGCTGTTTCTTAGCTACCATATTCCTAGGGTTTTAGCGTACAAGCTAGGAGCATTATCAGAAGTTGTGGTTTTTTACTTGTTAGCTGTATTATCTTGCCCAAAAGTTTATACTGCAATTGGCATAGACGAACTGTTGATTAAAGGGATAAATTGGATAAAATCCAAGTTAGCACAAGTCAACAAAATAACATCAAATGCATGCATGTTTACCTGGTCAACATAATATGTGTTAAAAATATATTATTCCGTAGAGATCTTCAATGTCCTGAATAGCAGTGCATTTTGAACGTAGTCTTCACCTTTATAGGGGAAAGAAAAATTAGAATGTTGTCTCAATACAAGTGTAAGGAAAAGCTTTCCTAGTTCAGTATTATATCTAAAATTTCATAACTTTGTTCGCTTTCATTTCCAGCCATTGCATAGTTAGAAGTAATACGGAAAATGATCAAGTAATCAATGGCCAACATTGAAAAATAAAACTAGCAAGAGGAAGAAATTATGGAAGAAAGACATACAATAACCGGATAACCCATTCTTAAATAACGACGACCAACAATTATCTACATACTATAGCTAGTTTTAATTTCTTAGACACTAAATGTAATATGTACAAATATGTAAAAAATAAAATTATTAGTTTAATAAGAGTCTCATATGCTTGAAACCTTTCTAGTTATTCTTGCAAATAATTGACCATAATCTGCATTTGTTTGTGGATGTGTTTTCATTTATATGCATATATAGGTATCTACAGTTTGTGATCTTAAAGTTCATTGGAAATTCAGTGTTATCCATACAAATCTCTTAATTCTCTGGTACAATTTTCTGCATAATCCTTATTAGGTTTTCTACATAATCCGTGTTAGGTTGCATGCATTAGCTTGGCATTCAATATCAAATTTCGAAATTGCAAAGAGTTTGAACTATAAAGGAAAAGTGGTAAGTAAATTTAGGATCCATCATCACTTTGGCAATTGTTTGTGACAAGCTTAACATTTGTACCCCAGATTCTCAATCGACGGAGGCATGTCTAAAATGGTGGCTTAAGAGAGGGGAACCTGTAAGATTTATTCCCATTCCTTTTTACTGGAATATACGGATTACTCGAAATAGGAAAATATTTAATGGCATATCAGGTAATCCTTTCACTACAGCTTTTCAGATTATCAGTTTATGGGATCATCTGAAGATTAAACAAAAGCCTCCCGCTAATATGTCAAAGTGTTTTTTCCCCCACAAGGTATGTTACCCTGTTGGATACATTGACGGGGCCTCCCAACAATCTATCTGTGGCTGTGGGGCTTGGCTTCTATTGTCGCCTGAATATCATTACAAGATTTACTGGAATGGTGGAGTGGGAACTATACAAAGGCTGAAGTTCTGGCTCTTTGGGGGTTATTTTGGTTTGCCAGTCAGTTCTATATGGATAAGATATGGATTATTGGGGATTCTAAAGTTCTAATTGATCACATGAACCAGAAAGCTACTATCAATGAGGGATCGATTGCTCACTGGCTGGAGAGAATTAATGTATCAAGCGACACATTCTCTGTTATTTCTTTCCATCATATCTATACGGAGAAGAATGAAGCAGCTGATTGATTATCGAAAAAAGGGCAGCTTTGGTGAAATGCATTACTAGCTTCATAAGACGGATGGTTGTGGAGCAACAGGTCTTGTTAAATTTTTGTGAAGGATTGGGCTTATTCTTGGTTTCTGTTAGTTTTGCATAATTCAAAGTTTTTGTTGACTTTTTTTGTTCATGGCTTAAGGTATTAGCTAGAAGATGTAAAAACTTTTGACTGAAATGATGATACTACTGAACTTAGCTCTTAGAGGGATTGGCTCATGTGTGCATCCAGGCTCTCTAGACTGTGTCAGTGTGATTCAATCCACTTGAATCTAAGGTAGCTTTCTGTAAGTTGGAGAAATGTAATTTTTGGAACGAATATGGCTGTATCTAGTACTTAATATAAAACCAGAGTATTTTTCGTGCTGAAAAAACGTAAATTAAGGATCTTCAAGTGCCATTGTCCCATTTAATTCGAAAATTGACGACTAACCTTAGCTCTTGAAAGATCAAAGATGTTGAAATATCAACACTAACGGCTCATCAAAGTCTGCAGATTTAGAAAATATGAACAAATTTAACATATTGTATAAATTTGTTCAACTAGTCAGATACGCAACTACAACTAGATTACTTCTACATCAACGCCTTGAAATGGTCCATCTCTAAAGGAAAAAAAAATTGCAGACTGGAGCCTCAACCATAATATGGTCATTTAACCAACATGACAAGGAAGTATTTCCCGAGAGGCAAATCAACACCTTATCCAAATAATTATATTTCTAGAAATTGAAGTTCAATAATTGAGGTGAAAACTTAAAAAAATAATTAATAAATATAAGTATATTGTTTCTTAGGAAGTAGATGCAGTTTGTAAGACGAGTTGAGTTTGACAAGTACAAAAACTAAAAACTAAAATGATAGAATACCCAAAGTTGAACCCACTAGGTGCAAGGCCACCCTGCACAAAGACTTGATTGATGAGAAGAAACATAAAATAATGTTAAATGGAAACCAAAAAAATGTATTAGAACATTATTTCAATCATGAGGAAATAATATTGTCAACAAAATTAGCAGAACCAACCATGATCTAGTAGAGACTCACCTTCTTTATAATATTCATAAGAAATTGATCAATTTCCAACCTTGCATAGGAAATTTCACAGGAAATTGATTAGTATCCCAGCATGCACATGAAATTTCACATGAAAAAACAACAAAGCTAAAAACATTTTCATTCAGTTAAGCATCAACTACTTTGATTTATGTCAATAAATTAGCATGAATGAATATAAACCTAGTGCAAGTTTGTCCATCTCCAATGTTTGGATTAATGTTTCCAAGCATCCCATAAATCTGTGCCATTTCCAGCTGGTGTTGATAGTTGAAAATGAGTTAAATAACTTCACTTCAATGTCAACAATGTCATTCATATTTTTAATTGAGGACAACAATCTGAGAGAATCATAAATGGTCTCTCACTTTGATCATGAAACACTGACAAGAATGTCTCTCACTTTGATCATGAAACACTGACAAGAATGTTTAACAATCATGGTTGAGTGGATTAAAAAAAAATAAAAAACATAAAATTAATTATATAGGAAGTAATGTTTTTATTACTTCCAAGTTGCTTTTAGTTTTCAGTGTGAGACTCTAGGTGTAATTCTAGAAGTAATTATTTCCCTATATCTGCGAGTTCTTTTATGAATCATAGATTCACCTTTTTACGATCTTATCATCTAGAAATTTGTGATTTACAACAATATATGTAATTTGTTATTTGCTCAATAAGAATATAGTGTTTGGTATTGTGTGTTTAATTTCTCTCTTTGTTGTCTCTCAATTTTTCTAACATGGTATCAGAGTCTGTACTGACTTGACTCACTTAAAAGAGGGCCAAAAAAATGTGAGAGAGCCTTAATTTTGTTGCTTTACAAATAAATTAGGTTAAGGGATTGTGGTGTGCAAACTATTTTATTCTTGTATGTAATAGTAGCTGCCATTGGAGAAATATTGGAAATTGCAGTGTGGGTGAATCTGTATACAACAATTTTTTTAGAGTTGAACAGTAGAAAAATTGTGTCGCTACAATACTTTTCATGAATTTTTAGAGCCTTATCTACAACATAAGAATAATATGTGGCTTCTGAATCATGTTGCACACAAATTCTTTGGATGATGCATACATTACAAGATATTCAAATTAAATGTTCTCCTCCCATATCCATCCTATGTGATAATAAAAGTGCCATCAATATCTGAAAAAATTATGTTATGCATTCCAAAACAAAGCACATTCTTATAAAGTATCACTTTTTATGAGAACAAGTGCTTGAGAAAAAAGGTTAAATTGGAGTATGCTCCCTCCAAAGAACAAGTTGCTGACATATTTACTAAACTTCTTACCAGAGAATAATTTGAATATCTCAGAGAGAAGCTAAGAGTTGTCTCTCCCTCACTTATCTGATCAATTTGATTTCAGAAGATTAAATTTGGTACACAGTTTTCATGACGAATAGTCACGTATATATGTGAGTTTCACTCTATATAGTCGTGCATGGCTCCTTATGTCATAAAATCCATGGGTCAACCTTCATAAAAGTCTTTGTCAGTAACATCTATGGTTTGGCATTGTTGCTCAACTGTTGTTGGGTATATTTTGTGGTTTTGGTTTACATTTCCTTTCATTTGTCTACTTGATGAAGATGCTTTGATAAATTGGTTTTTGAAAATGTCGAGGATGCATAGGTTTAAAAGGAGCATTAGCCATGCTAGATATAATGCATTATTGGAATTTTGTTGATTACTAAATTGTTTTTGATGATCTCTCTCTATTGAGGTCCTTTGGTCTTGGTTATAATGTCATGTCTATAATTTGATGTAAGGGTCATGTTGAGACCTTCTATGTAAATATTTTCATATTCAGTTATATAGGGACTTGTTCAAATTTGTAAACCCACTTGGTTGGGTGCTTGAATCAAATATGTAACCCCACTTGGTTGCGTAATTGATGTATGCATGCATCCTTGGTGATAGGAAAGGTTTTAGAGTCTTACAAATATGTTTTGAAGTTACAACATGTGGTCATAGGGAGTATGGTCTGTATAGTGCAGCGCAGATCTCAACATTCCTATATCGATTCACCCTTTGGTCTTGATGTCAAAGGGGGAGAGTAACTTGGTGTTTGAATAATGCTTATGATTGATGTGTTTATTAGGTATCTACAAGTTGTGGTGATCAAACACAAACATGGTTGCCATCAAGTCCAAAGGGGCTGATTGTTGTCATTATGATGTAATAGGTTGTCCTTGATGATAACCTACACGATTAATTTCCTTTTGGTAGAAACCTATTTGTTGAAGATGTAAATTGATTTATCTATAGGTTAGTTCAGATGTGAAACAGAAAGGAATTACAGTCATTGATAGAGGAATTATGAAGGTAAATTTTCAAGATTTATACGTAGGTTTGATGAAGGGAACCCAAGTATACATCCATAATTATTTTATACGTAGTTTTGGTGAAGTAATTTCATGTATACACACAGGTACAAAGAAGCAAAGTCGTGTATATGTTGGTGCACTAATTTTAACCATACCAATGGTCTTTACCATGGTATTATCCCACAATATTGAGCGGAATAATAGTTATTTGATCACGTCCAAGAATACCACTGAAACTTGTGTAGTTTTTGGATCATGGTATTTGCTAAAGCTCAATCTATATGAGGAGAAAATCATAGTGCAAGGGTGTCCATGTGAATGAGAATTGAATGAATACTTTAGTCCAAAGTATATCTGCATGGATTGAGCTATATTCGAATGATATATTAGATATTTTGATGCACTCATGCATCAAGATCTCTAGACCTGAAATGACTATGTATTTGCATGATATGTTTATGAGTTGTTTAGATCTGTGGTCTGACTTATAATTTCTCAAGTAAATGATATGATGTGAGCAATTTCTCTTCTTTGAAGTGTTACGTAGTCCTGTAATATTCACAGATTTACACGTTGATTTGTCATGGTGAAAGCATGTATACCCATGGGTTCATTTCAAAAAAGGCACACATGGAAGTTAGGGTTTTTCTGAAGATTTCTAAAGAAAATGTTTAGAATTTGTGTTGTGTTTCTGATGTTTGTCAATGAAGTCTTCATGTAGATGTGGATTGTTTAAATATTGTTTATACTGCTAATTGATTACGTATAAGGATGTTTAGTGTTTGGTTGATTGAGAAAGAATGATGTTGTTGATTGAATAAGGGTTTTGTAAATCTAACAGAGTGTGCCTGAATGTATCTGATTTGTTCTACATCAGTTCAGATCTCTAATTTCAATATATAAAGATCTATACTCAATTTTTCCAAATAAAAGCACTTGTACATGTAGGTTACCATAAGTGAAGTAGCGAATACAGTTTATTGTATGAATGATCAGGGTTGAAGTTGATTATGTCTTTCAATAAAAAATTATGGGTTTAATGATGTGATATGGTTACAGTGATCTCACTATTCTATTTAAAGATTTGTCTATGGTTATTAACATTGTTCTACAAATGGTGTTGTGTTAAAGCTGTTGGATCAAGTCTGAAAATTTAAGAAACGTGGTCTGCCGTGGTTCTAAGGGTAGAAGACTTTAGTGTCGAAGTCGAAGCTTCCTACCAGTAGAAGATGGTGATCAATTTAGGGGGTTGAAGCTCCCTTCTTGTAGTAGATGGTAAATGAGATCACAGGGTTGGAGCTCCCTTCCAGTAACAACTGGAAAACAAAATAATTTTGCAGGTGGGTGCCTGCGTATTGGTATGAGTCTGCATCAGTACCATATTGTAAGAAGTTTTCTATATAATAAATATTGAAGACAGAGATGACACCAATGGTGGTTTTCTACCGACTTGGGTGTCCAACTTAATATCTTCATGTTCATGTGTGATGTCTTTTGTGGGATGATTTACTCTGTTATTACTTCACATATCTACTACGTAAATGTCTAATGCATAGTTGATGATCTGGGATAAGTAAAGCGTGTGAAGATTTATTTGAACATTAAAGTTATCTGGGTATACACATATTTCATTTACAAAAACTGCATGCATACGCTAGTTGGATTAACTATAGTCACATATAGAAATCAATAGAATGAAAATAAAATATTGTGATTATTGTAAATACCGATTCAACGCTCCCCCCCCCCCCCACCAACCCCCCAGTATTTTTCCAACGCAAACTGCTTGAATCTTCGGGAATGAAATTGACTCCGATGCATTCCTTTCACTCCTCATATTTCGACATAGATGTTCTGGTCCTAAATATTTATGGTCACCAATAGGAAAAAATTAATTTTTTGGAGTCTCTTACTAATTCTTCATTTCTTACTGAAAACAATATTATTATAGTTTGCGACTTAAAATTCTCTATTGGGATTGCAAAAATCCAGGGACTAAAACTACATGTTGATCCTCATTCATACTTATTCTCTGACTATATAAGGGCTCATAATCTTATTGATGTTTCTCCAACTAAAATTGAGCCTACTTGGAGGAACAACAAAACTTGTCTAGCAATGATCGCTAAAATATTATATTGTTTCCTTCCTTTTTAACAGATTGTGGGTGCCTTGCCCCTTATGAAGTAATGGATAGGTGAGGTTGGAGGTTCAAATAATTCTCCTATTTATTTGGAGCTGAAAGGATAGGGAAGGAAACCTCTGGTCCCTTTCAAGCTCAATACTACATCACTCAAGGATGAGTCCTATATAGTGTTGGTCAAATCCTCTAGGAAATTTTGTGATCCCTTGGTTGGATCTTGTGCAGCTCCATAATTTGTGACCAGTATTAAAGTTGGAAAATAGGCTAGAATATCCTATTTGGTTCCCAAAATATCTTAGGATTATTTTCAACTTAGAGCTAGTGAAGAGGCTCTCAAAAACATCTCTAAGGATGAGGAATTCAATCTCGAATCGGAGGGAAAAAAATCCATATTTGTTGATTTTGAAGGCAATAGAAATAAATTATAAGTTACCAAGAAGCTATATGACATGTAAATAGTTTGGTTGTGCCCCTTGACGAAATGGATGACAACTCAAAGTTTTCCACAAAAGGTAGAAGAATGGGCAACACTTTTTAGAAGTTAAAAAATCAAGAAGATAATTATGTTTCATCATTTAAAGAGATGAAAAATTTGGATTTTTCTTATTTTAGTTTCCTTTTTAAGTCGCCATAGGGTACCTCTATTCCTGAAGTCATCAAAAAAACATTTATCTTCTATCGTTATGCATTTGTAGATGATAATGAGAATTTGATGGAACCGGTTTCCAAAGAATAACTTTTGGTTGTTTTATCTAGTTTTCAGATGGAAAAGTGTATAGGTATAGACAGTTGATTGGTTGAGTTCTTCATTGATATTTTTGACATCATCATTGCTAGTATTCTTAGGGTGGTTTAGGAGTCGATAGCTTCAGGTATGATCCACTATTCCTTCAACTATACCTTTATTACACTAATACCCGAGGTGGACTCTCTTATCAAATTTAAACAATTCTACCATATATCCCTTCGTAACTACATTTATAAGGTTATTTAAAAATTCATTGCTCGCATACTTAAGCCTATTCTCTCGAATGTGATCTCTAGGGAACAATTTTCATTTTTGGAGGGGAGACAAATACATGAGGCGATAGTGTTGGCTTAGGAAGGGATCCATAACATGAATATTTTTCATTTAAGAGGGGTTTCTATTTTGAAAATAGACGTATCTAAGGCCTTATATATATATATATATATATATATATATATATATATATATATATATATATATATATATACATAATTGGTCCTCGCATTACGTAGGGTTTGATTTAACATTCATCAATTGGATTATGAGTTATATTTCTTTTGATCTGATTCTTTTTCTATTAAATGGGTCTCAGAGGCCCTATTTTTTATAGGTGAGTGTGGCCTTAGACAAGGGTATCTACTGTCCTCAACATAAGTTGTGGTTTTGGTGCACAAGGTAACATCCACCAAAGGCTTTCAGGAAAGGTCACAGCCTACAAGCTATGGTCATAAGCAGAAAAAGGTTAGCAAAGAAGGAACACATGCTAATATATATATAACACACTAAATTACGAAATTTAGTATGTTTCATATAAGGAGAAGAGCCAAAACTAAAATAAAACAAAAAAAAAGCTCACAATGAGTCAAACGAGACAATAATGCAAACAATGGAATAAAATCCCCTATTATTAACTGATATTAGTAAGAAATATGAAACGTTACACACTTGCCAAAGGATCCTTAGAACTATGGAGTTCTAAGACCCAACACAAGGAAGGTTTTTACCCTTGAGCTGATGTTGCAAGGCCTCTCTCTTCTCCAAAGGTATTGAAGTTTTTGGGTGGAGAACAATTGAATCCTCTAACTCTACTGTTACTTTGGATTATACATTGTTGTCTTGCTCATGGGAAATTTTGCCAACATAACAATGTCTTCTCATTTTTTTCTTCTCATGCTGGCAATTTATAGGTAAATTTAAATCCTTCTTCCCTCTCTTGGTACACTTGTGGATGGTGACTTAAGAGAGAGGGTTGATTCCTTTGTGTGCCCACTTTATTCCTTTGTGTGCTCACTTGAGGTACCAATATGGCTTAGGAAGTTGTCCTTGGGTGGCCTCAAGTGGAGGATCATTTCCTGAAGTGTGTCAAGTGGTCTAAGAGGGTGACTTCCGCCACTACCAAGATCTTGCTGATTTTTGAGGGAAATCTGTGTAGACCAGCGTGCCTATCAAAGAAAAATGCGCGCAAGGTGCATTTTGCATCTCTCTCTAGTGCATAATTTTATTTTTTCCTCTTGACCTTAGATATTTTAAAAAATTTCAGATCCTCTAATGATCCTCATCCCTATAAATCCTTCTGCTTGACATTTAATATTGTCATTTTTCTTTTCCGATTTTCCAGTGATAACAGTTTCCCCCTAATGTGTGACATCTAGGAAGAAATATATAGCTGAAATACATTATAGTTTATTTTTTGTCTAACCTATGTTGAGAGAGAGAGAGAGACCTCCATACAATGCAAGGTTGGAAACCGCTTACAATGGCTAGAAGACAGACCATGTTCTGTCGGAAACCGGCAAGAAATAGTATGATACAATAAATACAATTTTTCTACTAGGCGAGTATGTTCCATGCTCACAATGATTTGGATAGCTAAAAAAATCCATCTGACAGATAAAGGTTCTTCCTGTATCACTAATATGGTAGTGATCTACTGATTTGGTTGATGACGATGATTACTGACACCCTCAGGGGCATTTTTTCTTTGACAATAGGCTAAATGTGGTGCCCACATGCATAAAATTGGTATGGCATATAAGTTCTCATTGTACGCATGCGTGTATGACTGGTACCTTCCGGTGTAAGAATTGCTGAAAAGATGTTTATAATGGCATAGGTCTTCAATGAATCTGAGCAGAGTGCAATGGTTGTAAGTATGATACCATATTGACATGAAATCTTGTGTTGTAGTCGAATGTAAGGAGGATCAATGACATCTATGGGTAATGATGATTCCCAAAGTGCCACCCGAGGATTCCCCTATTGACGTGAGGATCCATCAAAGATACTGCTTCCTGTTTGGAGAATGGGTGTTGAAATTGACAAAAATGAAGCCTCAAACAAATGAGAGAGCTATTGATTCAAGGGAAAAGGGTCTTTGATTTGATAGGTTTAACATAGGCATCATGGCAAGGGATGAATGAAAACTGATGATGGGAGTTTAGTGGCCCAAGGTTAAAGCATGAAAAAATAAGTTTGGCAGTAGTCATAACTTATTTCGATGAGGAAATCCCGGAATTGGTAGACGTCCAGGGTGGGTATATTTTGGTTATGAATTCCATGGTGGCTTTGCATGAAAGGTGTGATGTCTAACCAAGGGTGACTAGGGACTCGTTGCCATGGGAGAAAAAATCGATGTATGAGTGGGGGCTATTCTCCGTTTGATATCTTGACTATTCAGACACTTTCCAAATAACGAAAAAATGTTATTTGGATTGTGATAAAACATAGAGATGGAAATACACAGGTCATCATCTAACTGAGGTTATAAATAAGAGGTTTTTAGTGTTAATAAATTGGCCAAAATTGTCAAAAAATTATTGCTACAAAGATTTGTTTTCTATAACTAGAGGTTTTGGCGTGAGTTTTTAATGTTAATTTCATCATAACAACAAAACTGTGTGTGCCTAGAGGTTATTACAATTTTTATTTTTAGGTGTGCTACTAACTTTTCAATGCACCAGTGTGTGTCATATAGACGGTTGCCCCGGGGTGGTCGAAGGTGTATGCACCAGGCCATTAAGGTTTAAAACTGCACTGGGCACATTGTTGGTGATATAACACACGGGGCCGTTCTAATTGGTCTTGGGAATTGTGTGGTGCCCATAGGTCGTATCAACGCACCGATAAGTATTCTGATAGAAATGCACGGTGAGCAGTATCGAACAAACATACTGAGATTTATAATTGGTATTGGTATTTTTGCAATGCCCATAGGTCATACAAATGCAACAATGTGTAATCTCACATAAACGCACCGGTGTGCAGTATCGCACAAATGCACCGAGATTTATAATTGGTATTAGTATTTGTGTGGTTCCCATAGGTCGTAGAAACACACCAGTGCTCTGTATCATACAAACACAACGATGTACAATAAATGACATGCACTTGTGTTCATTTTCTATTTTTTAGAGACATGGACCTGTGACAGTGCATTTATTGTGATTTTTTAAAATTCATTACTCATCAAAAGTTGACACAAGTTATAACAATATTCATATTAATTATTTTTTTATTAATGCATTTAAATGTGATGTTTAGATTAATTTGTTATATCATATCAGAATTATTGTGATTTTTTAAAATTCATTATTCATCAAAAGTCGACACATATATATTTTATAACAATATTCATATGAATTAAATTCTTTATTAATGGCCTGAATGTGATGCTTTGATAACTTTTTATATCATATCAAATTATCTCTTCATTATGTATTTAATCAACGTTACATTTCACAAAGAACAATGGAGAACACAATAAGAATAAATTAAAACATATTTTCTCATATATATATATATATATATATATATATAAGACAGCTTTTTCAAACAAAATGGGACAGTTATTGGTATCCCTTTTTCTTTCAATTGTGACAGTATGTCCATAATTTAAACAAAATGTCTGATTTCACAGAAAAATATTTCAAAAAATACAACGCCTTGTTTTGATATCCAAACATAGTGATCATCATTCTTTGCTTGAATTGTTGTCACTGTTAGAGCTACTTCCATGACTTGGTTATTTTTAGGAATGTTTTGTTCATGACGTTGATTGTTTTCTTTCTTCACCTTCCATCTACAAACATAAAAATAAACTGAAATGAGTATAAATACATTGGTGAGAATAATGAAACTTGCAATATTAAATAATATACATCAATGTAAGTAAAAAATAAAAATGATGTACCATAGCAACAATTCACTCTAGAACTATAGACATTATTTCAAAACCTTGTAGTATGCCATCTTTCAAGATTTGTTCTCTCATACATTAGCCCATACTTTGTTTACCACACAAGTTTTATACCCCATAATAAATCATATATTTAATATAAAATATTTTTATGTTATATTTATTAGAGATGAGCTAAGTAAAAATGACTGATACATGCTTACATCTCATGCTTACAAATTCCACAATTAAATTCTAATATGCCAACATATACTCGTAACCCATATTTAACCCAATTTCAATCAATTCGTCTGATGGTTCTTCTTTATATGTTAGCACCTGTTTGAAGACATTCAATGATGATTTTTGTAAAACAACTTAAAAAATACAAAAATGAAATCTAGTTAAGTTGTTATAAGGAAGTAACAATTACTCACAAACTTAGAGATCAACCATTTTCTTCCTTGTCATCTTGTTTTATGTGTTGAATGGGTTCCATTTTCTTTTCTTTTCTGCAAGAAAATTCTTGAAAATTAATATTTAATGCTAAATTGTTTATTTATTGTACCTAATGATCGAAAAATTCAATGATTACATATTACATTTGAAGCACGTTGTTGTTGAGATGGCTCCTCCTACGATGCAATTTTGTCCATTTCTTTGACCATCTCCTTGTACACCTTTTTGGACATTCCTACTGGCATATTTCTGATATCAGCTCGTTCATCTTTTGAGATTTTCATAATCTTCCTGAAAATGTAACATGACAATAAATTATTTAATTTTTATATTGATATATGAAAAGTAAATATAACAAAAGTGATATTTATAAATAATTCTAGACAAACATTTAAAGGAATATTACTTTTTCATTCCTTCTTTTTTGTTGTTGTACATTTTTTCTATTAAAAGTCTGACATGTCTCATTGACCAATTCTTTGGAAATTCTTCCTCTAATTTAGATAAAATTTGGTTCTTAGAATCATTGGATTGATTTTTGTATTGTAAGTGGAAAGAATTTCTATACATTCGTTACACTAGATCCCTCAAACTTTTGTAAAAGTTTTTCCCCCTTTCGTTAACCTCCAGCACCACTTGAGATGAGCTAAGGAGAAATTCATTTTCATTTGCATGTTATTTTTTTTTTCTTTTCTTAGAAAAAACATTCATTTTATGAGTTGTTGGTCCCTGTAGAACATTAAACATATGTGAATTAATAGATTTTTTGAAACATGTTATCTAATAATATATTATTAATGAAAATTAAAAAAAGAAACTCACATTGGATCGATAGTATTTTTTCATTCACCTAATTCATCCTTTTGCAATTTTTCCATCAAGCTTTTACATTCTTCTGGTCCTAGATTAGAAATAATCTTATCGAGCTTCGTAATTTTGTGGCTCTGGATGATACACAGTAAAAAATACATATTAGTTAAACTTACATATAGTTCAAAAATAAATAAAAATTTGTAAAGAATTTACAAAGAATTTTCGTTTTTTTGCTTTTCTTGATGTGTTATCAGTATTTTTTTTACTTGATCCCCTGTCATCGATTTATTTATCAATATGAAACCTATACCATATCATTCATTAATATATTTTATAAATAAAATGTCAACTTTTCAAGCTAAAAAATATATCAAGAAACCTATGCTTAATGGTGTACGCACCGATGCCGTGAGTGGTGGTATTACAAACACACCACCTAAATAAAGATAAAACAACGTACTTGCCTCTATTGCAACAAGGAGCACTCCCATGCTATATGTTACATGGTGCATCGACATCATATATATATATATATATATATATATATATATATATATATATATATATATATATATATATATATATATATATATATATATATATATATATATATATACTCTGAACAATAATATGTGTGTGGTGCACCATAATGAAATCGCACACCGATGCCCTATTTTACATATGGCGCACTAATTAAAAAAAAATTGTTTTAAAATTTTTTATCGCATAGTACTTGCACGATGCACTGGGATAATCCAGTGCATTGGTGTGCTAGGTTACGCAGGGCGCATTGCTAAAACAAATTATGTTTTTCAAAAATTCACGCAAGGGCCGACATGGATTGGAATCCAAATATGAAAGTCGTCTCATGGGTTGGATGTCATAGCCCTATATATGTCATTTCAAACCCTATAAATCTAAAATGAAAATCACTAACTCGGAAATCACAGAAACAGGGAGAAGAAATGGCAGGAACAATAAGAATGAATGGTTTAGGGTAAAAATGGATTTATTTTTATTTTATTTTTGTTTCTGAAAATGAAAAAAAAGGTTGAATTTTTTTTCTTTCTACGTGAAAAAAAGTGCAGAAAAAAGTAAAAAAGATAATAATATTTAATCACGAGATCATTTGAAATTCTATACTACAGGGTTTCAATCACCAGAGGTTTGGAATTTCGATTGTCTAAATACTTATGTTCGAACATATTTCGTTGATCGACATTACTCTCATGCGCTCTTGCTCCAGGTGTGCCTCTTGCAAATCTCTGGCTGAATTGTTTTGAAAAAATAGTGAAATAATGAAAAGTGCTTAGTATATAAAGAATTGTTTTATGAAATCAAATCTTTGAAAATATTTTTCTGCCCATTTTCAATTTACCACTTTTTTTTTAACTTAAAGAAAATAGAGTTTTGTTTTTCTATTTGCAGTTATTCGTCACCAGTGTGGCACTTAATAACACCACACCAATGTGTTCGTTGATAGCACGAAACCGGTATGAAGTAACTGAAACGCATCGGTGCAGTTATCTGTACGTTAGCACTGATAAAAGAAGTCCATTTTTAAGGCACCGAAATTACTTTTAGATGTGTACACCAAAATTTATTTTTGATTTTGCTCAAATTCATGGAGAAGATATCATAATTATATTGAATGGAAAATTCTTCAAAATCTAGCTTGTTCTATAATATTTCTCATAGTCATCACAAAATTCTCTCTATCCATCTTGAGACATAATATTTACTTCAGATTTTATTTATATTTTCATCATCTAATTGTATGTTTTTTTATCCATGTCAATCATGCACAACTAAAATAAATTTATAATGTATAAAAATTTGCAGGTTCATATAGATTCATAATCGAGTTCAGATGCACAAAATATTCAAACAACTTCAAAATGTCGGAAGGTCTTATCAGGAGCAACATACTGCAAGGTGCATTTGGTAGATGAAAATGGACAACCGCTTCACCCTACCAATTGTACCAATATCGCATCTTCTAGCCACAATCTTGGGAAAATGATTGTAATAATTATAATTGTTTGGTATATTGATTAATGTAATTATTTCAACATAAAACCAATTAATCATGTAATATTGTCAACATGCTTAACAATATATATCATATATTTTGTACTAATGATATTCAAATACTTTTTTTTTTAATTATTAGGATTCTAGTGATGATGAGCAACCTACCTACCATATTTCGTTGCACCCAACGACAATTTGAAATCGAGAGAACACTAAATTTAGAGAAAAAGTTGGAGAGGAATGATACCAAGAATGGTTGAATCAACCACCGATTCAATTCCTGCTACGTCCAGATTCACCAATTAGGAATGACTACATCAATATTAGTTTTTTACAAGTTGGCAATGGAGGCAATAAAATAGAGGTTGGTATGGATGATTACTTAAGGGATACGACTGCCATGGAGACAATGTTGTTAGAAGCATTCCAAAACTATGATCAGCTAGGGGATTATGCTCATATCACTGACACCTTTTTCGAAAGCCTTAAATTTCCTTCCACCACCCCTCTCTTTGGACTCGACGATCAGTCAAAGTATACCCATTTGGTGGAAATGATGTTACTGTAAAACTTGAAAGCAAATTTTGGCTTTTCGAGTTCGATCAATCTAGTCAATCTAGCCACAATGATCAAAACCTAGTACGAGGGATGTTAGGTTACGTCGAAAATATGCAAGAGATCATTGAAGTGGATTTCACTTCTTTCCAATGTGTTATTTTTAGGTGTAAGTGGTGGGACACCTTTGATCGGAATAATGTAAAGGAAGATCGCAATATGTAAGGTTAATATGTATCAACTCTAGAAAGATGTGGGATGAAGCTAAGGAGCCCTATGTTTTCCCCAAACACTACAACCAGGTGGTTTTTTATCCAAATGTGTTGGATAGGGATTGTTGGTTCATATTGAGACATGACCCTAGATCAAACCATATTTTTTAGAACAATAGTGTTATTATGCCATGTGAGCTGGAAGATAATGAGGGTGATCATTAGAACTGAGAGTGATATGGTACATGTGTTATTTCATCAATAATTATACTTTTTAATATGGGTTTTTAAAAACATTATATAAATATGTATTTTGAATTAATGGGTAATTTGCATTGTATTAACGTTAAAATAAATATTTCACTTGATAATTTGCAATTATGTTGATCTCAAAAACAATGTCGTACTGTATAAAGTTCTTTTTTTTGTATGTAAGATCATAATAAACTAATGATAATTCTAAATTACATGATTTTATTTTCATTATTTTCTAAAGTTTATTATGTCATGAAAACTAATATTATTCTAGATTTATTATTTTACAATTATTTAAAATTTTACAAATTTACAAATTTACAAATTTTAATAAAATAATTTCAATTTAATACAATTAAAATTTTACAAATATTTTACACACAATCACAATTTTACAATTTCACATACAATTACAATTTTAGAATTTTACTTACTATTACAATTTTACAATTACAATCATTTCACACTAATAAAATTAAAATTTTACAAATATTTTACATACAATTACAATTACAATTACAATTCCCCCGATCAGGGTGCTTAATGAAAGAGGTCATCGGTTATGGAGTCAACCAAGTGGTAGCCTCTGTTCATGGATCAATAAGTCACCATGCATAAGCCATCCATAGCAGGATCATGGAGGCATGTGAAAGATAAGGGTATGATGTTGAGTTTGGTAAGACAGCCTGTGCTGTCAGAGCCGGAAGGAAAAATTAAGTTGAGGGCAGGGTGTAGGAACCAGAAGATTGATTTTAAAACAAAACATTCCTCTGTGGAAGCAATCGAGAAGAAGCGAGTGAGGATGGAGGTGACCATAGCCTGCACCAGGCTCATTGCTTTGTTGGGGTATGTTATTTTCCATTTAAAGTCTATGCTCATTACCAAAAACTGGGATATGTATCTGGTTAGGATAGAGTTTGAACGTTGTTTCAATTAGGGTATAGATTGGTAAAAAAAAATTATGTTAAACCTCGTCAAACCTTCCTTTAGAGATCCCTATCACTTTCAGATTAACTCTCACCTATTGGTAAAGATAAAGTCCTGGACTGGTAATAATGATTCAAACTATTGGAAACCTTTAAAACAACTGAAACCACCCAATAGGGGAATCAAAAAAGTGTGATCCCCAGCGGAGTCACCAGTTCTGTTTCGGGAAAAAACACTCTAGAGGTTTGTTGGGTCAAAACCTCCACAGATCAGGGCATGCTATTCAAGAAGGACTCACACAACCACACTTGTATGCTAAAAACTAGATAACATCGATAGTAGAACTCACCCGTAATCCTACGTTTGATGTAGATCCCGCGGGGTCCAAACCCCCAACAACCCTTCTTCCTCCTTAACCTAAAAACCAAGAAGAAACGTGCACGGAAATCTAGTTGTACAGCATATATTTATCCTAAATGTCAGTGAAATCCATGTGAAACATCATATAAACAATAATAAATGCTTAAATAATAATCTTTTCACATATGCAAGCAGATATTAACATGTGAATTCAGGAACAAGATGGTTCTTCTTCATTACGAACAACATGTACAGTAATAAAAAGTGGAGAGATCACCTGAATCCTTCCACGATCTTCGAACAGACCGTCGTCCGGATCCGTCACGCCCTTGCCTCACTAGGATAATTTTAAGACTTGTGCACATGAGATGACATATAAACAGATGAACATCTCCAGAAAACAAGGGTTTCCTGTAAAAATCTGGGAAAGTGCAGGAGGCACGGGAAATCAGACTTGAATTGGGATTCCAACAGAGTATAATGTCTATAAATTTCTCTCTCCCTTAGGCCATGCACATGAGGGGCTTTTATAGTCCCTCAAAGTAGTTTCAATCAGTTGGAAACAGTTGGCCACGTGCTGGGGTGGTTGAACTACTGGATTAACCATCAACCTAGCCTGAAAATAGGGAATTTTTATATATATTTTTAATGATTTTAATGGAATACGCGGAAAAGTGTGTATGGACTCGCGTATACACGCGGAAAAGTCTGGGCATACCCGCGTATGGGATTTTTAACACTGTTTTTTATGAATTTTGTTCAAGTCTGTGGGAATGGGTGCCCAAGGCCATAGAGATAATCATGAATCACATGAGGGTGAAAAATGATGCTATAACAGATGCCCCCTAATATATGAGGTCAGAAGGGGTACATGATGGCCGAAATGTATTATGCACATAGAAAGAACTTCGCAAGGACAAGAGAAGACTTCACCAGATTTCAGCCTGCCAAAAACCAATGAAAGAAAACAGAGAGTCAACTCATGCTGAGGCGGGCATACCGATGCTCAGTCAAAAATACATCATATAGAAAGTATAGAATGGATCCAAAATGTATACAAGCATAACTGATCTGAAAGTACACAATGAATCATCTGAGCATGGCCCGGAAGTACAAGTCAGAATCAATGTCTAAGTATCACGTATAGAAAGCTGATCAATGATGCTGAAACTGGATGTCTGATCATACAAGTAACTGAATCTCCAAGTACCAAATCATAAGAGGTGGAATACATGGTAAAATCACACAACTCGGGAGCCAACATATAGGATGCTGATGTACTGACACTGCAACATATAAGGGTGAATGGCATCACTGGCAGAAACTGAATGGACTGTCAAAAGTGAGCCGAGAAATGCTGATGCAACCTGAGGTCTTCACCGATCACTATGGCACAATTCTACACAATGGGAATAAATGAGCTGAAGTCGACCATGTGAGAAATCGTTGGATTACCGGTCAATAATGTATACCATTAACCAACGTGAGACAACCCGCCAATAATGAAAATGAGTGTCAAGGTGCCCCAGTAAAATCTAACAAGTGCGAATGAATGAGTTGAAGTCGAACACTTGAAAGAATCTACCAATCAGGAGGCAATAATGAATCCCCACTGTCGATAGCGAAGAGTCTGCCACTGATGACTGCAAACCTTAAGGTACTGACAAAACGACTCTAGACCTTATTCCCAGAGCAATGAGTCAGAGTCGATGGGAAAAGATCTGCTAGAAGGAAGGCATTAAGGCATCCCACATCAGTCCAACGTGAGTGTAATCTGCAGGCGAATATTTGGAAGGAATCATATTGTGGTCGTTTTAATCATCATGTTTCGAGATGCTGGATGAGGAAGAAGGAACACAAGAAGTAGATGAAGCAAAGACTACCTTCAAAGAAGGTGCATATAATTTTCACTTTTTGCCAAAAGAAGGGACATGTTGTCTCTCATTGTTGGAATTTGCATCCAACTCGTCGTCCCACGCACATGCAACAAGAGGACAAAAATATTGGCGAAGGTGGAACCTCATATTCCATTATTGATGTGGAAAGGGAAGTTTCACATGAGGAAAAGTTGCAGCAGCAAAAGTCGCCATGGAAGTGGCTTGGTGAGAAGTGGATGGACTTCTTGACACAGTAAGACGTACTCCTTTTGTACATATGAAAATTTTGGATGTATGCATGTATTTTATGCTGTAATATCTTGTTTTTTTTTAGCCACCTTAGATCATTGATCAAGGCAGCATTGTATAGTTTCACTCTACAAATTTCTCCCTAGAAATTTCTGTGTGGGTTCAAGAAGGTCAACTGTGGACAGTTGTGGACAAGCGCATTCAGAAAGGGAAATGTCAATTTCTTTTCATTTGTGGTTCAAAGTCACTTGCTTTGTAAGGAAAAATTGTTTGAAGGGCTGAAGAGAAGAGGATTTTTATTCTCTCATTTGTTGTACTACAGTTCATTTCTTCATTTCAGTAAGCTTTTGGGGACCAAAAGCCTCTCATTTGGGAGGTGTGATCAGGAGCTCAAATCTGAGCTTGAGAAAAAGCTCAAAAATGAAAGTGCTCAAATTTATTTATAACTTGAGTGACGGGATATGCCTCGGCCATACGATCCCAACGCCGTGAACGGCACTGAAAACCGATGTTGTATGAAGAAGTTATTCAACTTTGAAGTTCTTCAATTTTAGTAAAAAAAAGGCCAGTTTGACTTTAGAAATCGGAAAATATTAAAAAAGAATATTCCAGGAATATTCCTCAGAATATTCTAAGAATATTCCTTATAATATTCCACAGAATATTCCCTGTGGACCAATCATCTTGTGACAAGTGGCATTTTACAATTGGCTATTGAGTTGACTGTGTAATTTTCGGTCCAATGAAGAGCTGCCATGTGGCAGGCCCGGAGGCCGCCACGTGGCCCCAGATCACAATGGAAATGGCATGTTAAAAGTTTATTTGGCTTCAACAGGTTTTGTAACCATGACCTCATAGCTACTATCACCACACTTTACCAATACACCACTGGCTTATGTTTTGACATGTGTTCGATTTGAATTGTAAATGTGTTATGGCGGAGTTTAATGTTATGGTTACACGGTTGTCTCCCAACATATAATGCCGGTGGGATTATCAGCCACATGTCACTTTATATTTATTGCTAACAGTTTATTCCGCCCCTAAAGTTAACACCGTTTCCTCCATTTTAGGCGGATTTGCTAGATTATCTCCAGTTAACTAAACTTAACTTGAGTTTTTTTAGGGGGAGACTGGCAGCTACTAAATATGGCATATCTTTCACATGGGAGATCCTTTTGAAGTGAATTTTTTTATTTATTTTGGGTCTCTTCAACATGCTAGACTCAATGGCATAGGTTTCAGAGCCATTGGAGCTCATTTTCATCCTGTTTAACTTATGAGAAGTTTTTGAGCCACTAGGGCCATTTTGGGTTTGAAGCTATTTTGAGTTATGGTTATCAGTTTGAGGTGAAAAAAAGATCTATTTTAGATAATTTGGACCTTATGAATCCATTGGAAGAGGTTTCAGAGGAATTTTAGGACTTCTACAACCTGAAAAGTTGCAAAGAAGTTCAGAGCACCAGCAGGACATTGATGAAGAGATCACTGTTTATGGTAATCTTTCACTATTTAGTGAATTTGAAAAGGAATTCTTAGCTTTTTCCTACCTTCTGAATCAGTTTATATATTCATATTTGTCTATTGAGACACTTATAATCTTGTATTGCATTTGAGAGCTTTTAATACAAGAGGACAAGCCCATTTTGGGAGGCTTGATCCAGGAGATGTAGCCCAAGAGTTGGGGTGAACTCCTATATCATATTGCTGTTGTGTTTTGATATTATATTGTTGAATATTGTTGCTGATACCCATGTTAAGTTTCAGCAAAAACAATTACACTTAAGATACATAAACAGTGAAAAGACATACACCATTTGCAAGCTAAATTTCCGCATAACGTCAAGTTTAAAGCAAGATCATTTTAATTAAATCTGAGTGTTTACTTCTATTATTTCTTTAGGTAGAGTCTGTAAGAGGGCCAGGTAGCCTCTAGATTCATCCTTTATTTGAAAGGTGAAATATCCAGTAAATGCCCCTACAGTCTATCTCTGTATTAGAAATATGAAGTTCTCACATTTTCAGATTTAAACTTAGAGTATTTTTTCACTCATTTACATAATTGAAAATGGATACCTTGCACCCTTTTCAAGTATCTTCCATTTTCAGATCATAGAGCAATTAGAATTCGATGGGAAAGAATCTGTGGAAGGAAGGCATTAAGGCATCCCACATCGGTCTAGCACGAGTGTAACAGGCAGATTTGAAGGAATCGAATAAACAAAGTGACAAAACCAAACTAAAACCATCTTCGACATACATGAAGATGAAACTAACATGGAAGAAACCCTCGGAACCAACCAATAATGACGAGTGACACGAGTGAGATATCCACCAATAGGGTCAAATGGAAATCAAGGTACTGCACGAATCCCAAGTGTGTTAATGTATGCTGACGTCGAACACAGGGGAAACCACTCATTCAAAGACCCATAATGATGATCAAATGTTGATCACAAGGTCACCTATCAATGATGGAAATAGGGCCAGGGTGCGGCTCTAGGTTTGCTCTCAGAGCAATGTGTCGTAGTCGATAAGAGACAAACCCACCGGCAAGAAGTCAATGGGGACCTTCTCAAACCAGCACGAGCAAAAGACCAAAACATCTGATGTGATAGAACAAGATACTGACAAGACCGGGAAGGCCGACTGAATAATGAGTCAAGAGACACCGCAGAATGGCCGACTCTGGTTAGACTTCCCTTGAACAAAAGCACAACTCGTGATGACCATGGCAGTAAAAAGTGACACTGTATAAGTCTGTTATGCAGGAGGCAAAACAAACTCTCCATATGATTGGAAGAGATAACCAACCGGGGGAGGACTGACCAGTGAAACAAGGCAAAGGCTGAACCTAGGTCAAAAACTAAAACCATCCCAAATGGAGTAAATATATAAGTGTATATGCTTTGTTCAAGGGTGACAAACTGACACTGTACTGCCATCAAATTACGAAGTTATATCCCATTCCCGCTCTTTTTGTTATATTTGATTTTTTTGTCTTTTTCATATAATAAGCCTGAAAAAGAATAAAAGAATGCTATGGTACAATGGATAGAACGAGTATCAAGAAATCAGATGCACTAGTTCCGGGGATTGGAACAATCCTATGCTCAATGCAAGGTGGCGAAAACTGGTCAGTGATACTCAGAGGAACGTTCCATCCATGGGTACAAAGGTGTCAAGTCGTGATAGCTAAGTGAATGCAATGGTTAACTTGTACAGAAAGTCAAGGTCAAAAGTTGGCTTAAACATCGAGTCCAAATGAAGCCGGCTAAAGGCCAGGATAAACAAGAAGCCAATATGCAATGCAGTAATACAACTTAACGACACCAGGGAGCCTCTAGGGTATAAGCCAGAAAAAGATAAGTGATGAAGGAGAAGAATGAAGCTTCAACACGAAAGACATGGCGGGACTAAAGAGGACTCCCAAGCCTACATAAAAAGCAGCATGGGCAACAAGTGATAGCGAGGAACTAACTAGGAAGCCCATGTAAAGGAAGGCTCTACCATCAAGTCATGATTAAATAATCGGCGAGTGAAATGGGTGTAATACTCATGACCTGATGGGATCGACCCTATGGCAAGTGATCAGAATGGAGGCTAGTATGCAAAATGCAACGGAAAGTGGATTCCCTAACCTATATGCCAGTGAAGATCATATACCTGCCATGACGGGTCAGCAGTCATGGATCAAAAAATGGGAAAAATATCCACTTCGTCAAAATGTACCTGAAAATATACCAATCTGGGCACTTCCAAGCATCCGGGTTATGCAGCTTAAGATAGATTGAAAAAATAAGCGTAACAAATTTTTGCAAAAAATTTTCAATTTTGGGCATAAATACACAAGTTACCTCATATTTGGTTCATTGTTACATTGCTGATTTGGGAAAAATTGCTCTGGAGAAAAAGCCTCTTTCGTCAAAACAGGAGCAATCAGCCGTCAAACTTCACCGAATTTGTCAGGTAAGCTCTTAATCTATCCTTGTTATTCATTTTGTTCGTTCATAAGTTAAAAATTATGAATTTTCACCGTAGAAATATTTATTTAAAATCACGGGTTTGCCCATACACGGGTTTATAATGACCAAGCCACGTATATACGTGACTTTGCACAAAGAAAGTCGCTTATGCGCAACCCAAAATGAAAAAACGCGGTTCTAAAGGACAAATTATTGAATTTTTGCAGGATGACTATATCTTGGAGAGAACATGAGCACAGTGCCATTGACAATGAAGTAATGCAGGACCAAGTATCACTCAATATTATCCGAAATTGTGGATTGCTCAAGTTTTTCAAAATGCCAAATATGAAGAGTAATGTCTGGTTGCTCGAAATGCTTGTGAATTATTGGGAACCGGAAGAAGACTGCTTCATAATACATCAAATGCCCATATGTATCGAGGTGGAAGACATCTATTTTATTACTGGAATTTCCCAGAGGGGGAGCCAGTAGATTTGCATGGTAAGCCTTTGGCAAGGCTGACCGTGGAAGATTACGTCCACCTCTACTGCGTAGAGGGGTCCAAGAAAGTTGGAACTCAAATTTCTATAAAACATTTAAGAGACTTGCACATGAAAATTCTCCTTTTTACCATTGGCAGGGTAGCAGGATCTGCTTCCCTACACTAGGCATCCAGGACTCAAATGAGTATAGCAGTGGAATAATTAACTCATTTATATGATTGGTGCACAGCCCTACTAATGAACATGAAGCAACAATTGACTTCTATTCGGAAAGCAAAGACAAAACATTTTGGATATGGTACAATCTTGATGACATTCTTCTTCGAGAAGATTCCTGGGCTGAGACCCAAAGTGATCTCTTCTATCAGCAGCCCGAGAGACCCAAGAATTGCCCGATGGGCTGACTTGATGAAGAGATTGGGGGGAAGTGAAGTTCCCCGAACCACTTGGGATGATGAGTTCTTCCAATGGTGGGGAGAACAAATCATCGCTGTGGAAGACTATCCCTATGCCGGGATGGATTTTCGTGGAGATCCAGACCTTGTCCTTCCACCAGGTGCGGCATGGGGCACAGTCGGTAAGTTTGCAATTTTTGACTTATATAATGTTTTTGGATTTTTTCAATATATGTGAAAAAATGTGGAAAACGAACATGTTTTTTATTGGATTCAAAATGACTTACAATTTTATAATGATCATGATATAGATATTGGACCAGTCCGACTTGAGGGTTACCCACGACATAAGCGCCGCAGAGGCGAGGCAGATACAGTAGATCCAGACAAGACCCTCTAGGCTGTACAGAGAAACTTGGAGGGGTTAACCCACCAAGTACCTATGGATGCAATCGAAGATCTTCCTGAGGCCATCCAGAGATGGGTGGTAGGAGTACCCCGTGACTGGGTACGATTATTCCGCCGAGTCGCCACCATGATCGTGTTCTATAGGAACACAACTTCTGGGCAGGGACCACAGGAGTAGATAGATATGATATACTAGATGACTGTATATTTTTTGAGACTGAACATGATCGGGCATAAGCCGAATTTTTTGTATGACTTATGAATCCAAATTTTGTATAGTTTTTTTAACATTTTGATGATATATATACAGCGATTATTTGATGTGATGTGACAAATGTATAAAAATGTATGATGTTTTTGATGATTAAATTTTATTGTATGGAATGATTAATATGCCAATCAATTGCTTGATTAGCTAATGAGTCTTCCATCCAATTGTCAGCTCGAGGAATATGAATGAAAGTTAAAAATTGAAATGATCTTTGTAACAAACGTACCCTCAAGAACAACCGGAGTAAAAATGGATCTCGAACCCGATAAGTATTGTTCAACTACGACACCACCAGCTGAGAGTCCAAGAAAACTACCAACGAATCAACACCCAAAGATATTGCTTCCGAGAGTAGATAAACAATTGCAGTGTATTCTGCTATATTATTGGAAGCAGGACCAATGCAGACCCCTCTTGATACTAACAGCTGACCGGATGGATAATGAAGCACCCAAGCCGTGGAAGCCAAGTTCCGGGTGTGTCTACTAGCACCATCGGCGAAACCAAAATGACTCATGACATCCGACACAACCTGCCAAAGCAGATCAAAAACATCACCATCCCATCAAAGATCGAAAAACCAGATATGTACAAAGTAAAACTACTATATACAAAAGCAAAATGTCAGGCCGAAGCCTAGGCATAATACTTTTTCAAATAGAGCCCATTTCTGGGCTCTGGCAACTCGTTTCCTTCAAAATCAACCAAGGTATATGCTCCTTCTTTTAAGGAATTTTTTAACGATGAAGGGGCCATACCACATAGACTTAAACTTACCTACCCCCAGGGCATCTTTTTCTTGGGCATAGACCAAAACAAGGTCACCTTCCGAAAAAACCCTAGGTTTGACCGCTTTATCGTACTGAACTTTAACTCGGTTTTTATGCGCCTAATTCATCGTGGTTGCATCCCGACGCTGCTCATCAAGATGTTCCAGATGAAGGAGACGTTCCTCAAGACTAGAAGTGTCAGGAAGAAGTTCAATAGCTAACTTAAGAGAAGGAATCTCACATTCAATGGGAAATATGGATTCCAACCCGTAAACTAGCTGAAGCGGAGTAAAGCCAGTTGCAATTTTCACTGACGTCCTGTATGCCCAAAGTGCAGGATATAGCATGATATGCCAGTCGGATCGAGCTTTATTGATTTTCCTTTGAAGAATTGTCTTCAAGGATTTATTCACGGCTTCCACTTGCCCACTGGCTTGAGGATAATACGGAGATGAATGCTCCTGCCGGAAACATAATTTTAGAGCCAACTCAGCCATCATGCTATTCTGAAAATTACTACCATGATCAGTGATAATCTCTCTAGGAATACCAAAATGAGAAATAACCTGGTTGAAAAGGAAAAGAGCTGCAGTCTCATCATCATTCCCAAAAGTAGGCATAGCCTTGACCCACTTCGTAAAGTAGTCTACTGCTACAATAATATACTTGTGACCTTTAGCCGAAGGCGGGTTACAATTAGTATAATCAATACCCCACTTTGTAAAGGGACCGACAGTAATGACTGGAAAAAGCGGAGCTGCATGAGCGCGTATTTTTCGAGTATAAATTTGACACGGATGACACCTTTTGACCGACTCCATACAATCTTTGAAAATCGAAGGCCAAAAGTACCCAGCACGCAAGATCTTTTGGGCTGTAGCAAGCCCAGATAAATGACCACCACAAGCTCCACTGTGGCAATCATTCAACACAACCTCAACTTCTTCGAGAGTTAAGCAACGTCTTAGGATTGAATAAACGCCTCGACGGTATAAAGCATCACCAATGATCAAGTAATTCTTAGCCAAGTGATGCAACTTACGATGCTCATATTTCGAAAAAGTAGAGGGAAACTTTGTAGTCTGGAGATACACAATTATATCTCCATACCAAGGATCCTGTGGAGAGATAAGAAACAAATGTTCATCTGGGAAGGATTCATCATAGACTATCTCATCCCCACAGGGCAACTCAGAGATCAATTCCGCGAAAACAAATGATTTCTTGGACTTGGCAGACATAAACTCAAGATCAAATTCCTGCAAAATCATAATCCATCTATTGTATTTTCCCCCAATCACTCGCCTACTAAGAACAAACTGAAATGGATTGGCTGCTGCCAAAACATAAGTTTTTCGTAGAAGAATATAATGCTGGAGTTGCTGCATAGCATGAACAGCTGCTAAAGCTAAATTTTCTATCAGAGTATACCAGAGCTCAGGTCCTACCAATCCTCAACTAAGATAGTATATAACATGCTCTGCAAAAGTATCTTCCTCCTGAACCAGAACCATACCAATGGTAGATTCTGCTGCTGCAAGATACAAAAGGAAATCCCTACTATAATCAGGTGGACTCAATAAAGGAGCAGAGATCAATGCTTTTTTCAAAGCATCGAATGAGCGTTGAGCGAAGTCATCCCAAAAAAATGGAACTCCCTTCTTCAACAATCTCATAAATGCTTTGGTAACTTCAGCATAATTTACGATAAATCTCCAAAGAAAATTAGCCTTTCCTTGTAGACTTTGAAGTTGACGAATAGAGGACGGGGGATGCAACCGAAGTATTGCCTCAACCTTGAAGGGATCTACCCTAATCCCTTCCCTAGACACAATGAATCCCAATAACGGACTGGATGTAACCACGAAAATGCACTTGTTCAGATTCAACCTAATCTTATAGAAACGACATCATTCAAATACTTGACGGAGGTAAGCAGGATGATCCATCCTCTTTCGAGAATGAGCAGCTAAATCATCCAAATATGCCTCGATAATATGTTTGATATCGTGGAAGGCATATGACATGGCCTGCTGAAACGTAGCCCCAGCATTTTTAAGACCTAAAGGCATCTTCTTGTAAGCAAAAGTACCCCAGGGACAAATAAAGGCAGTCTTATACTGATCTTCCGGACGGATAGTAATCTGATTATATCCGGAGAAACCGTCCATGAAGGAGAAAATCTCGTTAGCAGCACACTCATCGATAATCTGATCTATAAATGGTGTGGGGTAATTGTCTTTCAGACATGCTTTATTAAGGTCTCTGAAATCAATGCAAACTTGAATTGTTCCTTGTTTTTTATCCACGGGAATAGGATTTGAAACCCATTCAGTCAAAGGAACATGATAAATAAATCCTGCCTTAAGCAACTTCTCCACCTCAGCTTTGATAGCTGCAGCCTTCCTAGGATTAACCGGATGAAGTTTTTGCCTCACCGGCTTAGCGTTTTTGTAAGTCTTGATCTCATGTTGGACAATAGATGGATCTATACCAGGCATTTCCTCATAAGACCAAGTGAATACATCCCTAAACTCTTTAAAGAGATCGGTGTAAATCTGAATCTCTTCAGGGGAACATTCAGCTCCGATGAAGACATTCTCAATAACATTGGGATCCCTGGAAATTTTCACCGGGATAGTTGGAGAAATCACAGCCATGTTCCCTTCAGCATATGCCTGTGTTGGTGCTAAAGGGTTCAGGACTGGGCGAACAGGACCAAGAGACGAAGGACTTGGAAAAATTCTTTCAACTTCACTCAAATCAGGTAAAAAGTAAGACCGATGATGCAAATCATCCCACGGTCTATCTATACCAGTCATAGCTTCCAAGATGGCCTCTTCAGATGGAAGAGTGGTATCAAGGCAATCCTGGGCAGAAGAAGAAATAAGTGTCCAAGCCGGAGCCACATCTCCATCCAACTCATCTGGAGAAAGAGGAGCTGGAATGGACTCTGCAGAGTCAACAATATACTGATAAGAAATCTCAGCCGCAGACATGGGAAATGCCATTCCACCCACTTGACCTTCCGCTAATGTGCCAGTAGGGGAAGGCAAGGTCCAAGGGTCCAAAAAATAATGAGTTCTGAAGAGCTCTCTTCGAACAGGAGCCCTGGAGGATGAAATTCCATTTATATGAACCGTAGGAGGTGGAATATTGAAATTACCCATCAAGGAAGAATACCTTCCAACCCCTAAATTCTCAACAGGCGACTTGGTATTATCCAACTTTGGAATAGTTGAGTCAGTAGATGCATTTGGGTCTACAGGAGGACAGTCCAGTTGGTCCACTGTAACAATTCTCCCTTCGTGAGGGAAACAAATAATCCGAAATAATGAGGATGTAATAGCAACCATCTCATAGATACAGTTTCGCCCCAACAAAAGGTTGTAGTCCAAGCTTGCATCAACTATCTCAACCTCTATATTTATAGTTTTTCCCCCAACACAGATAGGCAAAGCTGGGACAATACCATGTGGTCTGTGAGAATGACCGTCAAACGTAGTTAGAAGAGTAGCAGATGGAACAGCTGCGAGAGATCCAATTCCCTTCCAGCATGTGAGAGACATCACACATGTGGAAGCACCCTCATCAATGACCATTCGAAAAATATTACATTTTCGATGCGACGATTTGATATGAAAATCCATATGATGGGGGAGTCTGTTTTTAAAATTAGACATATCGAATGTAATCATAAGAGAGTTCTTTGGATCAACAGCCCCAATAGCAGTGAGCAAAGCGCTGCGCTGAGCAGGACAAGGCTAGAGCACCTCAAGAGCCGACATGGCACAAGGAATTTGCGCCAGATCTTCCACAATAGAGTAGTTCTGGGTAGCCCTAGCATTTGGATTAATCGCCGTATGCTTAGTAGGTGCTTTTGGCATCTGAGGTATAGGCTCAACAGTAGACCTCATAATATGAAGCGGCTCAGTAGCATCGGGAGCGCCCCTAACTTTCGAAGACTCCTCTTCGCCATAATCACGGGATCGCATAGCGATATCCGCGTGAGCACTCATCATGTATATGTTTGACGGAATTTCCCCTTCCTGGGTGCCCCCAGAGGAAGCCCCAGTACTTCGATTCACGCCAACGACTAGTTGTTTCCTTAGGGAAAAGGGTTTGTCAACACAGCCTGGGAACTGGAAGAACCCTGCTGAGCTAACAAGCACTGCGCATCTTGAATTTTAGGGAAAATGTGAGTAAGATGGTCTCCAGCACACAACTTGCATGGAAAATTCACTTTCTTTTTATCCTTTGGACCCTCACCAACATGCTCGTTGGTTTTATTTGCATTACCCTTCCCATTCTTGCCCTTTTTCTTATTATTCCATCCCTTCTTCTTCCCTTCGGATTGTTGATTTCCTTTGGGATCGGAAGTTTGGACGGCATTTACTGACAAATATTGGGAAGGCGATGACTCAGCAGGCACAACCTGACCAGAAGGAGCAGATTGTATAGACAACTGCTGCAATTGAGTAAGAAGGTTAGCTGCACCACTATTGATCGACCCAATAAGTCCATCACCATGAGGACCAGGCTTAGTCTTGGATAAATCTAATTTGGAGCGAGGAGCATTGGGCAAATATTTATGAAGGACTCCAGACTGAGAATATATCAGTTCCAGCTGCTGGGACCTAAAAATGGCCTGTTCCTTAGAGAATACCCCAGACAGGGATACATCTTTAGAGATATCTGACTGCAGAGATTTCAAAAACCATTCCAAAAGGAATTCTCCCGGAATATGAGCTTTAATAAGCCTCTTCCTTCTTCACCATTCCTGAATATGGTCAGAAATGTGGGTTGCGTCATCCTGCTTAAAATTATCTAGGAGTTCAGTCCCAGCATCATAACGGACAGGAAACTGGAAATGATTTAGAAATGTAACAACCAGATCTCCAAATGTAGCAAAACTGCCCCCAGTTAACTCAATATACCACTTGGCAGCGTTTCCAGTTAAGGTGCGTTGAAACAATCTCAACCTAATCGAATCATCGATCAGGGAGTTAGAAGAGCACCATAAATGGAAGGTGGTGATGTGATCAGTCGGACCTTCTCCATTCTTGCCTTCAAACTTTGGAATGTCTGAAGGAAGTTTGGTGGGAATCAGAGGCCACCTCGGACTATACCGGATCGGATCATTCGTCAATTTCGACAGATCTGGAAATTTTAACGTTGCTAGAAAAGGTAAACGAGGTGGAGCCTGAGGATTCCATCCTTGATGGGATGAATTCCCTACATTCTGAAAACAATACCCTGGATTTGATAAGGCACCAGGTTGCCAAAAAGAACTCGTAGAAAAAGGAGAAGAACTTCCTCCCAATGCAGAGTTACCAAAGACTAGACCAGTTCCCCCTCCTGAAGTATTGAATGAAGAGGAAAGCCCCTGATAGGGGTTCCAGGCATTAGAAAGAGGGGAAAAATTCTGATAAGCACTCGACGAAGGGAAAGAAGCATTCCCTTGGTGACCAGCGTAAAACTGATTCCCTGCCCCTGCTGTAGTGAATACAGGGTTCCAACCTGTAAAAGTAGTCGAATTCTGACCTCCAGACCAAGGGTTGAAACTCTGGGTCTGAGAAGTAAACAGAAAGGACCCTAAAGAAGGATTTGAACTAGGAATGTGCCCAGTTCCAAAGGGGAACCCCTGAAAAGAAGCTGATCCACTAGCCATGGAAGACATGGGTGTAGATCCAGCTGCAGCAGCGGAAAAGGAAAAAGAAGGAATCCCACTAGTGGGCATTCCGAAACAGAAGGGACCAGAATGAGAAGCTTGTGCTTGGGTGAAACCAGAGCCAAACATAGCAGCACTAGAAGCAATCGAAGATAAAGCAATAGTGCCCCCTCCTTCAACAGAAGCAGGAGTCTGAATGCCTGCAGCACTCACAGCAGAAGTCGCGTTCCCAGTCGTGGCCATCGAAAGGTATGAATAATATGGAGGATCTTCCGGTCTCTCTGACTCAGGTCCGATGTATTCAACAACGAACGGATAATCAGGAGGAAGAGGAGATGGAAGTGACTCAGAGGGTTGAGATACTTCCTCTACTTGTACTTCTTCTTCCTGCAGAAATAAGACTCTCGAGGTGAGCGGAGCGCTCCTCTCGGAACCAACACCAGAACCAGCTACGAAACCTTCAATCCCTTGTGGAGGATCTCTCTCCACTACGTCAGATGCCACAGGGTGATACTCACCTGCTAAATTACTCCTACGCCTTCTTGAAGAAGGCTCTGGACTCTCGGGAGATAACCCCCGGATTCTCCTCGATCGACGAGACGCTTGATCAGCCACTTTAAAAAATTTTAATTAGACTCAAAAAAGTATAAAGCTAGGCAAGCTAGGAGCAAATAGCACTCACTACAAAAAATCCCTGAGATACAATCAAGCAAACAACCTTTAGGTATTTCCGCTCCGGGTGATTAGGACCAGACACCAAAATACAAGAAAGCGAAGAATAGGAACTCCTGAAAGTAGTCTGGGATAATTACGGCCCAGGCCTACTAGCGAAGGTAATAGAAACAGTTACGCCGACCTCCTAAAAACAGCCTTTGCCGGCACAAGTACCCAAGCTTTGCAAGGGCACCCCCCAGAAGTACTGCTGGAAGTGATACGACGTCTGCCTCAGGTACCACGGGTATTCCCCCCCGCAGTCACCTATGTGGAACCTAGGAATGGCAACTATGGGCACCAATCCGTGTCAGAAGCCGGGCGGAACGGTCTTGAGGTCAGATCCAGCAAATCAGAGAGGGGGTATCTCTCTTCTTGGCCTTCACTTCCCCTCGCGCTTGACTCTCTGGAGGAGAGCTTTCCCGGTCCACCTAACGGAGTTGGATTTCGCTCAATTAATAAACTTCTATGTTTTTGTTTGAGCAGCCTTGGAGAGTTAACTCTCCACTCACCTAATCCAAGGCCCTACAACCTAGCTAGTTGGTGTATGACACTTAATAAAAAACTTGCTAGTTGTTTTTAAATTATAGCGCTTATTTTAATCGGCTGTTATATTAAGTCAAAGGGATATGGAAATGAAACTCGTGGTGTTTTGTGACGCAGAAAAGAAATTAATGAAAACCAAACTACATGCAAGTGCAGTAATTGCCTTTCGATGAAAAGAAATTTCTACATGGGTTCTATGAGATTATATATTTTTTTCTTTTCAAATATCAAACTCACACTCGCAAAATCTATGAAAATGACTACAAATGCTTAAGTGCACCTAATGCAAATAACTAAGAGCATGCAAATTCTAAGATGCAAATCCTAACAAAGCAAAGAGAAATTTCCCAACAATCCTTCAGTTTTATCACTTTTCGATTGTCCACAAAACTAGTTTCCAAAAGTAGAAAATCTCAGTATGAAGACACCAAAATATGCTTGAAACAAGAGGAATAAACCAATGACAATTCCTTTCCAAAATCAAGTAAAAAACCAAAGGCAAGAAATCTCAACAAAGCTTCAAAAGATGTAACGAAATGAAAACAAAATGAAAAACAAAAGCAAATGAAAAAACAAAATGTTTTTTGAGCTTTTGAACTTTATAAGAAGAAGAGATCGAAGAGACCAAGAAAACTATCCAATTACCAAGCCAAACAACTAAGAAAAACTTCAAAAACGCTCCAAATCTTATAGTGCCACTTAGTAGCAAGATTTATATGAGAAAAAGAAGACAAGAAACTTAGTAACTCAGCACAGAAGAATAGTACAACCTTGCAGCAAACAAAAACTTCAAAGAACCAAGAAAGATTCTTCAAAAATTGCAACAAGACCTAGTCAAATGAACTCAAGAAAACCAACCAAAAAATGGGCAAAAATCAAAGCGCAAAGAAAGAAACAACGCTAGGGAAGAGTATATGAGCAGAAGCTCTCTGTCCTGATGAAGCAGAATAGCCAAGAATCCCCAGGACGAGATCTTGGTACTCGAACCAGAAATGCAAGCACTAAAAACAAGATTTTCCAGATAAGCCAGTCTTCAACCAAACAAGATAGAGAAAATACCAATGACCACTTTGAACACAATCCAGAGGCTATAAAGACACTACAGGAACAGGTCTCCACAGGCAGAGAAGACCAAAAAGTCAAGAAATCAAAAATTTCAAAATTTGCCCAGGCATACGCTACTTGACAGTTTTGAAACAAGCGTGCATACACGACTGTGTCAAAGGAAACCTGTGTATACACAACTTCCTTTAAATAAAACTGCATGTATACACGTCTGTGTATAGAAAAACTCGCGTATGAAAAGGTAAATAATGAAAAATAAAAAAGATCAAGCCTGGATAAAGAACCAGGTCTTCAGAATGACTGAGAAAAAGTTAACTGGACTGGTAATAATGATTCAAATTGTTGGAAACCTTTAAAACAGCTGAAACCACCCAACAGGGGAATCACAAAAATGTGATCCCCAGCGGAGTCGCCAGTTATGTTTCGGGAAAAAACACTCTAGAGGTTTGTTGGGTCAAAACCTCCACAGATCAGGGCATGCTATTCAAGAAGGACTCACACAACCACACTTGTATGCTAAAAACTAGATAACATCGATAGTAGAACTCACCCGTAATCCTACGTTTGATGTAGATCCCGCGGGGTCCAAACCCCCAGCAATCCTTCTTCCTCCTTAACCTGGAAACCAAGAAGAAACGTGCACGAAAATCTAGTTGTAAAGCATATATTTACCCTAAATGTCAGTGAAATCCATGTGAAATATCATATAAACAATAATAAATGCTTAAATAATAATCTTTTCACATATGCAAGCAAATATTAACACGTGAATTTGGGAACAAGATGGTTCTTCTTCATTACAAACAACATGTACAGTAATAAAAAGTGGAGAGATCACCTGAATCCTTCCACGATCTTCGAACAGACTGTCGTCCAGATCTGTCCTGCCCTTACCTCGCTAAGATACTTTCAAGACTTGTGCACTCGAGATGACATATGAACTGATGAGCATCTCCAGGAAACAAGGGTTTCCTGTAAAAATATGGGAAAGTGCAGCAGGCACGGGAAATCAGACTTGAATTGGGGCTCCAACAGAGTATAATGTCTATAAAATTTCTCTCTCCCTTAGGCCATACACATGAGGGGCTTTTATACTCCCTCAAAGTAGTTTCAATCAGTTGGAAACAGTTGGCCACGTGCTGGGGTGGTTGAACTACTGGAGTAGCCATCAACCCAGCCCGAAAATAGGGAATTTTCATATATTTTTTAATTATTTTAATGGCATACGCGGAAAAGTCTGGGCATACCCGCGTATGGGATTTTTAACACTGTTTTTTATGAACTTTGTTCAAGTCTGTGGGAATGGATGCCCAAGGCCATAGAGACAATCATGAATCACATGAGGGTGAAAAATGATGCTATAACAGACACCATTGAATATAATGTAGTTGAAGATATGAAAAATACCAGAGCTAACATTTCAATCTATAAACTTACTAAGCTAAAACAACATCAGAAGATTTAACTTAGCGATTTGAATGTAGTTCCTGCTTCAGCCTTACCTGCTCCAGTAGTATTTCAAGCTGCTAATCATATGGGTAAACCTCATTCTCCTTCAACTAAAATAGATGCCACATATCCTATTATGATAGGTGATCGATCCATCTCTCATACTCCTCCATTTCTCTTAACCTATGAAATCTACAATAAGAACATCCATAATTATTTAATTGATTCAAGGGCTTCCTCTAATATCATGCTGAAATCAATATGTGCTACATTGAACATAATTCCTCAAATTTATCATGCTCATATAGTACAACTTGATAGAACAAAAGTACAGGTTGTAGGAGAAATCAATTATGTTTCTATTAGACTGTCATCAAACCCTAAGGTTTACGAGATAATTGATATATTGGTAGCTAATATTGCTAAATTTTATGGTTTTGTATTGAGCAGATACTGGTCTAAGAAACTTCATGGATATTTCGTAATAGACTGGTCACATATGTGTCTGCCCCACAATGGAAATCCAAACCAATTTCCAGTAGACCGTCAGAAATTCATGAAACATATAGTTACTGATCTTGAAGGAATAAATGAGTCAGTAGCCTTCAATAATAATATTATTGGAAATTACTTGACGTGATCATTTCTTGGAAACTTTAATTCCTAACCATCACCCTTTTTTGATAATGCGGTTATCTCTCAAATTGAAAAATTTTCCCAGACAGACACTTCTAAGTGTAAAAATTTTGTAAATAAACCATTAGTTAATTCTTTATTTTAGATTCCTTATTTTGATGGTTCTGAATCAGAAGATGGTGCGGGAGCTGTTTGTATTTTAATAAGTCTAGAAAGAGAAAAAACCATGCCAGCCTGCGGAATTGAATTCAATTGCACAAACAATATAGCAAAATATGAAGCATTAATTCAAATTTTATACAAAGCAATTGACCTTGACATTAAATATTTGAAAGTACTAGGAGATTCAGAAATAATTGTAAAAAAATTAAGAAATACTATCCATTTTCATTTTGGACATATTAAACATTATCAATCATTAGTACAGGAATTGAATTCTCATTTCTTAGCTCTCAATATTTCCTCTGTACCCAGAATACAAAATTTTAGTGAAAAATTATTGGCTAATATAGCATCGAAATTAATTCCATATGAAGAATTTAGTCCCAATAGGTTTTCTATTGAATTTATTTTTAAACCATTTGTTCGTGATAATATTACGGATTGGAGAGTCTTTAATCATGATTCTGATATCATAGATTTCCTTACATCTAAAGGATCTTATGAAAATCAAATTCTAGATGAAAATGAACATGATACTCAGATAAAGGAAGAACATAATGAAAATCCAATACCAAAGTCAATTTTCAAATTAGAATACTTTTATCATTTAAAAGGTATGTTTAAGAGAGTTATTAATTCTAAAACTCAAAGTTCAATTTTACGATTTGAGTTAGTAAATCTTGAAACTGATGATAAACCACAAAATGTCAATTTAGGTCTTGGTCTATCTGTTGAAGAAATACAATCATTCGTCAAGTTTTTAAGGACCTACAAAAGTGTTTTTTCTTGGGATAATACTGATCTTCAAATATATGAAACTTCTATTATTCCACACACTATTCGTATGATTTCAGATGAGAAACCAATAAAACAAAAGTTGAGGAAAATTCATCCTAATCTTGAAAATAAAATCAAAACAGAATTGAATAAAATCATCAAAGATAATATCATATTTGCAGTGACACATTCAAAATGGGTTTCAAATTTGGTTCCAGTCAAGAAGAAAAATGGTGACATTAGGATTTGTATTGATTTTATAAATTTTAATAAAGCATGTCACAAAGACAAATTTCCATTACCAACCATGTAACAAGTACTAGAAACTATAGTTGGTTCTAAACTTACGTATTTTCTAGATGGGTTTTCAAGATATAACCAAATCCTAGTACATCCAGATGACATATTAAAGACTACATTCAGGACTAAGTGGGGAACTTATGCCTATCAAAAGATGCCATTCGGGTTAATGAATGTAGGCGCCACTTTTCAAAGAGCCATGGACACAAATTTTAGAGGACTCATTAACAAATAATTGGTCATTTATCTAGATGACATTACAGTGTTTTATAGACAACCAACCAACCATGCGAATGAACTAAAACAAGTGTTTGAGCAATGTAAAGATTATAGAATTTCATTAAAACCAAAGAAGTCATATTTTTGTTTAGATGAAGGAAAATTTTTAGGATTCATTGTGTCCAAAAAGGTATTTATATTGATCCTAAAAGAATCAAAGAGATTAAAAGAATCCCTTTCCCTCATAATAAGAAAATCATCCAGTAATTTCTTGGATAGATAAATTTTGTAAATATATTTGTCCCTGAATTTTCATAGATAGTTTTACTTTTACAACGTGATTAAAAAAAAATCAGTCTTCAAGTCAGGACATAATGAAAGGGAAGCATTTGATTTAATCAAACAATCTATTATAAATGCTCCATTCTTGACTACTCCAAATTTTCTTAATGGGCCTCTCAGTTTATATACATTCTCATTAGATACATCTTATGTTGTCATTTTGACACAACTCAATGACCAACAAATTGAAGCACCAATATCATTTTTCAGTTCCAATTTGCAAGGTGAAGAACTAAACTATTCATCTGTTGAGAAACAAGAATTTTTTGTCTTCAAAGCTATGAATCATTTTAGACCATTTCTCCTGAAAAATCACACCAAGACAATAGTTCCATTCTCTGCAGTAAGCAATTATTGATGTGAAGAGGACAAGGAGAGAAAAGGGCTAGTTGGGTTACTTCATTAAAATAATATGATGTACAAATTAGACCTTCTAAGATTATTAGAGGTCGAGATTTTTGGAGAATGATAATAGGAGCATCCCATTTTTCATCAGAGGCAAATTGAGGTAATGATGTACTAGTATCAGAGGTAAGCCTCAACAATGCTCAGTCTCAATATGTTGATCTCATGTTTTATTTGAAAAATGGATATGCCCCAACACAACTTAGTTATAAAAAAAATCGTTCTTTAATATTGAAATCTAAGCAATACGAAATGGTCAATGATTTATTGTTTAGAAGAAAAATTGATTCCATGTTATTAATATGCTTAGAGAAAACTGAGGCAGAGAAAGATTTGCAGGAACTCCACGATGGACGAGCTAGAGGACAGTTTGGAGGGAATACAACACCACATAAAATCCTACGTGCAGGTTACTATTGGCCAACATTTCTCAAATATGCTCATCATTATGTAAGGAAATGCAATTTTTTTCAAAGTGCATCTGGAAGACAAACGAAACAATATTTTCCATTACAACCGGTTAATATCAAACAACCATTTTAGCAATGGGGATTAGATATATTTGGTGAGATTGTTCCTAACTCTTACAAACATCATAAATTCATCCTCATAGCTACCGATGAATTTTCTAAATGGGTGGAAGAAATTCCACTAAAAGTAGCCAACTCTGATAATATCATTGAGTTCATTGAGAAATTTATCATAAATAGATTTGGTTTACCTACTTCTTTGATGTTTGTCAATGCATATTATTTCCCAGGAGATTTTATGATAGAATTTGCTATTAAAATAGGATTTAAACTCAAATATACTGCTAACTATTATCCTTAAGGAAATGGTTTAGAAAAATCAACAAACAAAAACCTTATTAGAGTCATTAAATGAAATTTTGACCAGAACAAAGAAATTGCCACAAATCATTAACATTTTCTCTTTAGGTAGATCAAATAACTTAAAAGGCCTCCATTGGCACTTCTCCATTTAATACTTTTTATGGGAAATAAGTTGTTCTTCCTCCAAATGTATTTATTCCTTTTGTTGCCTTGGTTCGATTTATTTATGAATCACCTTCTTCTTCTTTTCAAGTAAGACAATTTCAAATCCTTAAACTAGAAGAAGAAAGAGAAAAAGCTAAAGTTACTCATGCACATCATCAATAGTTAGTTAAATCTTCATTGGATATAACTTCTGTCACTTCAAAAACATTTCAAATTGGTGATCTGGTATTGAAATGGGATAATTCAGATGAGGAGGAAGGTAAACATACCAAATTCCAAAGACTGTGGCTAGGACCATTTCAAATCATAGAATAAATAGGCCCATCAAATTTTTTATTGCAAGATATATCGGGCAAAAGATATTATTTTCCTGTTAATGGGAAGATTTTAAAGAAATATTTTTCATAGCGGGTGACCCCTTCTATGCCCTGTATATTACTGTATTTTATTTTTCTTAGGAAAATAAAACTTGAATGGTATTAATTTTTGGCCTTTCAAATAAACATCTCATAAAATAATTTTTGATTTATTGCTTCTAGAAATAAGAACTATTAAGGAAACAATTGAAATATTCGAATATCAAATAGATTTTATTTCGCTGAAAAATGAAATTTCACTAAAGTTATTTATTCTTTGATAAAATCTCATTTTTATAAAATATGGTCACTCTATTATCAATCAAGAAAAAAATATTTAACATAGTAAAGACTCTTTTACAAATAAGAAATCTTAAACTCTAAAAATTATCATTCAGAATCCTCAAAAGGACCAATGATTCACCTCATCTGAAAAAATCTTCAATTTTCATAAAGTAATTAGAAAATATGTTAAATATTAGAAGATAATAAGTCTCATCAAAAGATTTTTTACCATGTTGATAGGAAAATAGTTAAACAAAAATTTGCAATAATTCTTAGCAAAACAGGGTAATGACTTGAGATTATATCAAATCACAAGGTGTCTATGTAATATCCCCAAATGGGGAAAGAAAAAATATAGCACATAAACATGGAAATATGTAGAAATATCAATAGATCAATACATGAGACAACCATAGAGCCATTCCATTATGATTATAATAGCAAGATAGGTACAAGATCTTGAGGAAAATGGAAATATGTAGAAATATCAATAGATCAATACATGAGACAACCATAGAGCCATTCCATTATGATTATAATAGCAAGATAGGTAGAAGATCTTGAGGAAAAGATCACTCAATTTGGGCAAACAAGCCTCCCATGAAAGCATACACCTAGATCTGAAGTGTTGTTAATGCATGAAATACAGAAATGCAAAAAATTACACTGTCTATGAGAGAACAGTAGTTGAAAGACAGAAAAATATATTTTTGCTGACCTAATGCTCCAAAATTTGCTAAGACTAGAGATCCATGTTCCAAAAACAGATTTCCAAGACAACCAAGAAAAGGTTTCTGGAAATACACACTATATAAGAATAACAAATTTGGCCCTAGGGATGAATAATTTTCGCAACTGAATCAATGATAGGAGGTGGCTGATATAAAATATGCAATGGATGATCCTCCTCACAAATATCTCCTAAATGAAGGGTTGTGTTAGGTCCCTATATTACTAGTATAGTCCCTTATTGTTACTAGTGTAACCCCCTTACTATTATTGTTGTGCCCCTCTAACCCCCATATTGTTATTATTATGCCCTTACATTATTATTGTTAGGTAGGGAAGGATTACATTGTGGCCCCACTAGGATTACATTGTGGCCCCATGGAGTCCTATATATAGAAAGGAGGTTTTGTCATTTGTATCATCCAAGGATTGTTCATTTATGTAATGTATTGAAGGTTTCCCCCTTGAAGCAACTGATTTCTAAGCGTTGATATCTCTTTTATTTTATTTTTGGAGTTAGTTTCATAACATTTGGTATCAGATATTTGGATCCTAGGGTTTCACTACTCCAAGCATGTCATCGTGGCATTTTCGTTATAAATTGTTTCTACAAAGTTTCAGAAGCTAAATATTTTTAGAGTGTGAAGGAAAAATCCTGAGGAACATCGTCACACAATTTTAGAGTTTGGCTGGCAATATTTTTGGAGATATGATCTATCGAAGTTAGGACATTTTGCAGGCTCCTTAATTTAACCTAAACAGGTCATCGTAATATTTTCACTATAAATTTTTTTCTGTGAGGGTTCAGAAGAAAAAAATTTCATAGAGCGAAGCTAAAAGCTGAAGCAACCCTTTGTAAAAATTTTAGATCTTGGTTCACAATATTTTTGGGGATATGATCTGTGGAAGTTAGGATTGTTTCAGGCTAACGAATTTCATCGCAAGGAGGTGATCATGGGAAAAACATCATAACTCTCTCTCCGAGCATCGGATTGGGATTCTGTAAAAAGTGTTTATAAGTACACAGAATTTAGTTTTCAACATATGAATTGAAGAGCTTAAGGAATAAATAGTGACACGTAGCAAGTCGTACAAGTTCTCTCTACTGAACCAACCCATAATTTGGTTATCATGGGAGATTGGGATTAAATTTGTCTTGAAGAATCCAAATCAGGTCAGACCCATGGCATTCGAAAGATCATTCAGAGGGCTACTTCAAGGCTGAATTTCAGATATTGAAGATCTGGAATCCTAGAGATAATTCAGTTTCAATATCGATCTCCTCAAAGAAAGAAAAAGGTGTGTCTTCACTTTTTAAAATTTTCATAACATTTTTTTGAAAAAGAAGTTGAAGTGATTCCAAGGGAATATTAAAGAATTTTTATAATATTTGGTTCTATGATGCCTCCAATAAAAACTTCTACACCTATTAAGCCCTTAGAAAGCTATACTATGACACATGAGGAGGAATAATTGCAGTATGAGATATTAAAATTACAGTACCAATTGCAACAAATTTTGATCTTATGAAGAGCAACTGAAGATGACATAGATGGTTTACAAGAAGAAATGGAGGCTAAGCTGGATGGTTTCAAGATCAACTAAAGGCTAATATGGATGATAAAGTAGTGGAAGATGCATCGAGCATCAACAACAAGTTCTCCAACTCTCAAAGGATAACCTAACATTGGTGAAAAATCAAATGAAACAATAGGAAGATCAACATCACATCGAAAAAAGTTCTGAAGCAGTCACAATAACAAGAACTCGAGAAGTATGATCAATTTTATAGTATCCTAGCAACTGGGAGAACTTTCCTGTAGAATATTCCACATGGGAGGATGATAATTTTATACAGAAGCATCAATAAATAATCAATCGTTAAGGACAATACTTGTTTGAAGGAGAGGATCATGTTAGGTCCCTATATTACTAGTATAGTCCCTTATTTTTGCTAGTGTAACCCCTTTATTATTGTTGTTGTACCCCTGTAACCCCGATATTGTTATTATTGTGCCCTCACATTATTATTGTTAGGTCGGATAGGATTACATTGTGGCCCCATGGACTCCTATATATAGAAAGGAGGTTTTGTCATTTGTATCATTCAAGAATTGTTCATTTATTTAATGTATTGGAAGTTTCCCCCTCAAAGTGTTTGATTTCTAAGGAATTGATCTCTCTTTTCTTCTATTTTTGGAGCTAGTTTCATAAAAGGTTGATCCCCTCAAAGGAAACACAACTCCTCCAACTAGGACAATAAACCCACTGTAGTAGCTTCTCTCTAAAATAACGCAATCTTGAGGGAAACTGTGTTGTATCTTATGATAACTATTTGTCCTGATGCCAAATAATTGATTGAAGCCCTGAGAACTTCCTCAGAATTTTCCTGGATAAAAGGATGATCCCTCTAATGGAAAACTAGTTCAGAAATTGGAGATCTCTCTCCTCCACTACTACACCCATACAACACAAGCCAACTCTAAATAGAACTACACTGTATATGAGACTAAAGCTTGGCCAAATTCCATATAGTGGTAATGTAACTCAAAATAACCTCTCCTGAGTAGGCACTCTAAGTCCCCCAAGGATGAGGGCGGGATTCCAACCAGAAACACCCTTGTGCTAAACAACACTACAAACCGTGCTAAACAGAAAAAACATGCACTAAAATGTCACATGACAATTCCATATCTAAAAAGATCAAATTCAGTAATACAAATCCATGTCGTCTAATGCTACCATCCTCTTCCTTTTATGCTTGGTGATCTTCCTCACCCTGTGTCCCACTCAATAATGGAGATATGCTCACGCATACACTCCTCCTAAATGACTGCGTTGACCTCCATTAATCCTCCATGATCTCCATAACAATGCTATTGATCTGGTCAACATTGACCTACTCCACATGCTCTAGCCCCTGTTCAGACCTTAGGGTGCTTTATTAAGCTGAAATGATGATCCAGTTTCCCATGAGAAGTGGTTTTATTATTCATAAAGAGAGTTATGGGTCTCCCTACCCATTTATTCACCTATCTAAGTGAAAACAACAAAACTTTAACATTCCAATTAATTTTGGAATATTACAGTCCTCCCCTCCAAAATTTTGCTTATCCTCAAGCAAATGCAAGGATACTACAAGATCTCTAATGGATATTTCCCCTCCCAATTATAAAAGTTAGCCTTTGGTAGATAAACCAAATAGATCTAATCATGAAGACGTGGGATATATATAGAAAGACATGAGAGATAGCCTTTGTCCATTGGCCTCCTCAAGGCATGAGAGATGGTAGATGTTGCATGCCTCAATCCACATGAGAAACTCCAATCTCTATGCTATCATCCAAACAAAGTGAGCCATACTTGGTAGCTCATAGAAACAATCACCAATCCCCTGCTTCTACGATGTATAGGGGTCACATGGCTTAAAATGAGAGATAAATTGTTCAAATTATGTTGTCTCTCTCTCCATTTGTGATCAATTTGGAGCTTCTGATCTTTTGCTACAATAATATAGTCCTAATGAAGCCAAAAGATACTTTTAACCTCCTGATCCCATTATTTGGTTCTAGGAAAATCTGTTGCCCAATCAATCCCACATATAGTGGAATAGAGTATGCTCACTATATGGGCTCCAAAATAAATATGGGCATACTGGATGGTGACAATATTCCCTCAAGTGAGATGAACGTTATCCTTCTTCTAGCTGCCTCAAATCATGATATGATAAGTGACCATCCAAACACTTTATTTCTACCATAAGCTTCTCAAAAACTTGAAAATAGTAGAGGACATTAGGTGTTGGCTAAATATGAACCAAGCAAAACAAGTCTTGCCCAAAGTCCTCTAGAAAGTGGTCAATCCCATCACTGCATGTAGTCCCAAAAGGACCATGAAATCCAAAGAGAGGATTGCTCTCTTTTGGAGAAATGTGCTACAAATGTATGGTAAAATAATGTACATACATTGTTAGTTGGTCAATAATAATAAAAGCACTATGTTTACCATATATTGTAGACAAGTTGGTGAAGAGGCCCTTAGATGAACCTTCCCATCTCTTCATCAAAAGGGGAAGTGATTGAAACAACCTTGCAAGGTGGTTTCTTTCCTCCTCATACATCAAAAAAGCTACATATCTCTTTATATGTTGGTGAACATCTTCTTTGAGATCCTCCCAATAGAATCCCTCAATGATGGTGTGATGAGACTCAATGAAGTCTACATGTCCTAAAGAGAGTGCCTCATATGTTACATGTAGAATCTCCTTCTTGAGCTTGGAGTCTCTAGTCAAGTAAATCTCATCATGGAAATAAATGATTCCATTAACGACTCTATACCTCCCATCTATCACTTGCCCATAGAGAACCTTACATGTGAAATGGTTCTTGGAATACTCCACCAATAGTTGGGACTCCCAATATGGATCCATCCTTCCCAAAAATTACAATGTTGTTGACATCTGAAATGAAGCACTTGTCACATCATAGCTCTCCTCTTTGACATGCTCAATGCCAAAGCCACATGTTGGAGTACTGCTACCCCACCTTTTCTACCTCCTTTGCAGCTGATATTTCCCAAGACAAGATTGAAGTACTCCTCTTGGAGGGTACTTCCCATCCAAAAATTCCATAGTTTGGCCAATGCATATAAGAGTTTCAATAACCTCTTGTCATACTCAGAAATATTCCTCATGTGTGGAAGTATCATTTGCTGCTCCAAGGCTATGAAGTAGCCCTTTGATACCATGCTCATGCCATCACAGATTCCTGAATCATCATCTTTGAACGCAAATAGTTGAGTGGGAGATGGTAATGTCCATATCAGAAAATTTCTCATCCTTCCTTTGAACCCAGCAAAGGTTCTCTGCATTATTCTAGCTCCTCCCAATGCTCCTTCCTTATCCAAATATATCAATGCTGCACCATGTTGAGAGAACTCTTTGTTAATTTTCCAATCAGGGGGTCTCCCTCGTGGAATGCCTCCATGTAATGAAACATCAAGGCCTAGAGTAGGCTGTATATGTGAGTGGACTGATTTGTACCTCCCTCACTATGTAAATCATCTTCTTGCTTCTGTACATAAGCCTCCTAAAAGGGATGGGTGTGTATGTTCCCAATCACTTGATTTTGGCCCTCCTTTTCACCTTCTCCTACCTTCTGCAAGATCGCACAGTCTAAGGTGTTCTTCTCCAATGTAATCAAACCATGCACACCCAATTTCATATTAGTGTCAAGAGTCTTAATCACAAAGAAGTGATCTATCATGGTGTATGTACCCAAAAATGTGGTCAATGTTGGAACACACTTCCTCCATTTGTTTATATCATTGCCTATTAACATAGACACATGCTGCTCATGATCTTCATATGTAAGATCCTTTCCAACTTCTTGCAATGATACAAGAGCTCCTCTAGTTGAAGCAATTTTTTATATTCATAATTAGCCATGAGCTAGTTGGAATATTCAATTTTGTTTTGCTACTTTGTTTAATTAATAAGAGGACAATGGAGGTACACAATTCTCCTTAATAATGAATAAATCAATGCCAAAGTGAAAGATATAAATCTTGGCAGCCTAATTAAGCACCCTTAGATGTGAAAAGGGGCTCAAACACCTTAACTAGGTCAACCTTGACCAAATCAACAACGTTGTCATGGAGAAGTGGTCATCAATGAGAGATAACGCAGTTTTAGATGGAGATGCTTTGTGTGGAAGTAGTGCTATTATTGGATTGGGCTTAGGGTTTGCAAGCTCATATATTATTTAAGGAAGAGGATGGAAACCATTGTTCATTATGAATGTATATTGATATTTCTAAATATATGGTCTGTTTAGACATATATATTTCTCTTACTGTTTAGATAAGATAGAGTGTTGTTTAGCACAGGGTGTTCCTAATCGGGAATCCCACCTCTTCCATTGAGAAGCTCTTGGAGGAGTCCTGTACTACATTTTCCACTATCAGGCTTAAGGCCAAGCTTCATCTTTCATTTACAGTGTAGATCATGTTGAGGGTTTGGTTGTTTTGCAGGTTACAGCAATGAAGACTAGATCTGGGTCATTTCATTGCTCATTTTCAATGGAGGAGGCTTCCTTTCCATTTTGTGGACATTAAGGAAGGCCCTTGGTCATATTTTTAGATCTTGGCATTAGGGAAAATGTTTATTTATCCCTATAGTACATTTTTCTTCCAGATCTGCATTATTTCTGTAGGAGGAGTTGTAGGGTGGTTTGGCACACCATTTGGAGAGCTGATTTTCTAGCGAAAGGGGTTTTCCTTTCATTTAGAGTATCTATTTGAGGAGGCCATTGTATTGATCGTAACAGATTATCCACACTTTCTAGATCTGTATTTTGTAGTAGATCTTTAGCCTTAGGGCCTAGATCCCCATCTTGTACTTGGTGTTTTGCTGAAAACCCTCAAGGGGTTCTTCAAAGGAGGTTGTATAGTGCTCCGATATGTAGTTGATCTACCTTTTGAGGCACATACCAGCCCTAGATCTGATGTATAATCATTTTCTATAGCAGAGCTTTTAAAAAAACGTTGTAAGCATATTTCAACTTTTATATATAGTAGCAACATCCCTGCTTGAGGGATTTTGATCATTTGAGGCTTGATCTTTCTTGTTGTGTATCTTATGGCCCATTTCTTATGCATATTTTGTTGTTTTTATAACATATGAAAGGTCTCCATATTGTCCTCTTTATTTTAAATGATTTTTTACACTATTGTGCCAAAATTTTGGACTATATTCTTGATTTTCCCATTTGGGAATATTACAGTGGTATTAGAGCATAATCTTGGCACAGCCTGTGCATCTTGAAAAGCCAATATGTCATCTCAAGAAGGACAACCTATTACTGATAGAGAGAAGAGGTATCATAGAAGAAGACACCAGAAGTTTTATTATACATTTGAAAAAAAAGACAATGGTAAAACCCCTTTATCTGGAGGAGAATATGAAGAGAAGGAGTTCCCTAAGATCCTTCTTAGAGTGATGCAAGAAATTTCTAGAGAGATAAAGGAGATGTGGATGGATAGATACAAGGAATGCCCTAAAGTATTTCATCATGGTGAAGGCTCTGGCATGTCTCATCACTGGAGTGATCAACCAGTGCAGCAACCACAAGTTTCCCAATGCTCTACAATGCCTACATTCTTGTTTGTGGGAAATGAAGGGTTTAAAGAGCAAGAATACCTTGAAGACTATTTTATGAAGTATGAGTCTCAAATTCAGAGATTCAAGGACAACTTGAGTTTTCAAGAATTTTTTCAAATCAAGGACAGTAGAAGACCAAGGCATTATAATAGAAGTGGTGGATTCATTCAGAATCATGATCTACACCGCACTATGGGAATATTATTTTTACCCAAATTTGATGGGTCATCCAAGTGAACTACCAAATCATGGGTAGAGAAGCTTGACATCTACTTCCAATTGAAAAAATTTCCATAAATGGAGGCCATTAAGATTGCAACGCTGCACCTTGAGGGTGAAGCACATGACTGGTGGTTCCATGGCTTGTCTACATTGGGTCATGCCAATGTACCTACATATTCATATTTCACTAGGAGGCTGATGGAAAGGTTTGATATAAGATATCCTGAAGCACCATTCATGGGGCTTGCAAAGATTAAACAATTAGGTAATAGAGAAACTTACATTTCTGAATTTTTAAGACTTTCTGTTATGGTTCCTGATTTATCTGAAGCAAGAAGGGTGTATATGTTCATTGATGGGTTAGATTAACCTCTCCATGGATTGGTTAATTCTACCAAGCCCACTACCCTTCAAGATGCCATTGAAAGGGCTAGAGACCTTCAAGATGCCTTACCAAAAGAAAAGGCAACTTTTCAGCACAAGCCCTCTTTTCCATCAAAGGGAAAAGAAGATAAGGCTCCTCATTCAAAGGAGAGGAAATATAAAAAACCTCTTGATGATAATGTTGGAAGATATTTGAGGAGGAGGAATATTTTCCTCACATGCCAAGAATCTTGGGCACTTGTACATATATGTACAGCATGAAAGGCACACTATATAGAGGTCTTCTCAGATGATGATGAGGAAGAAGAAGATGAAGCATTGAGAAGAGGTCACAGCACTGACACAACAGGAGATGAACCAATACCATCAGGAGATGGGAATGTGGCATTTTCTCCAATTGGAGTGGCTCTTACATCATTAAGAGGGGTAAATAAGTACTTGGCATTAATAGTTCAAGGTTACATCTTAAATCATAGGGTCTATGTTTTGGCCTTAATAGTTGAAGGTTACAACACTATCATGGAAAGCCACACTTGGGAAGGCTTTGAATAGGAACTATATTAGCATTTTCAAAGATGCAAGAACCATGTGGAGTTGGAAGAGAGACATGACTCTATGAAGGAGTTATTTTAGCCACCTCTTTCCTCTTTTGGAATGAGAGGAGATATATCTATGCACCACTCCATTTGTATGAGGAGGATTTTTGGTAAAAAACATACTTATATACCTAATGTTTCATTTGATGATCATTTGCATTTTTTTCCCATGTATATGCAGGCCATAGATTCAAGAAGGAACATTATTCCATATAAAATTGATGGCCAACTTTGGGCCATAAACATTTCTGAACATGGCCACTCCCTTGGAGGAGATAGGGAGATTTTGTATCATTGTGGGTGCATTCCAAAAGCACAAAATATATCTCAAAATTTCAGCCATGGTGAGATGACTTGGGTAGCAAGTAAGTGGTGGGGAAACCAATTACCACATCATTATTTGATGCAGTTATGAGATTTACTGTGCTAGTTCCACATGTGAGACTATGACCCACCTCCATTTGCACAAATTTTTGTTTGTATGTACTTAATTTTGATCCCATGCATTGATGATGTACTTATACTTTTTATGGGAATTTTTGGAGGGATGATAGGGGGAATTTATGTGCCCTATGGGAGAGAGATTCTCCATGTTCATTATGCTACATGTTTCAGGGGGAAAATTTGGAAAACCATGTTTGTTTCATTTGAACTAGTGTCTCCTTATGGGATGGATTATTTGCATCTCATGAGAAATTTGGAGGAGAAATTCATGGAGGGATGAAGTGGTAGACACTTATCTTATGAGCGGAGCTTATCACATGTTGGTGTCAACAATGATGGAGAGTTGCAGCACTCACCTTCTCAGTTGCTTGAGGACAAGAAACATTTGGGAGCGAAGGACTGTAATATTCCCAATTAGCCATGAGCTAGTTGGAATATTCAATTTTGATTTGTTGCTTTGTTTAATGAATAAGAGGACAATGGAGGTCCATAATTCTCCTTAATAATGAATAAATCAATGCCAATGTGAAAGAAATAAATATTGGCAGCTTAATTGAAGACCCTTAGGTGTGAAAAGGGGCAGGAATACCTTGACTGGGTTAACCTTGACCAAATCAACAACGTTGTCATGGAGGAGTGGTCATCAATGAGAGACAATGCTGTTTTAGATGGAGATGCTTATTATTGGATGGGGCTTAGGGTTTGCAAGCTCATATCTTATTTAAGGAAGATGATGGTAGCCATTATTTGTTATGAATGTATATTGATATTTCTGAATATATGGTCTCTTTAGAAATATATCTTTCTCTTGTTGTTTAGCTAATATTGAGTGTTGTTTAGCACAGAGTGTTCTTGATCAGGAATCCCACCTCTTCCATTGAGAAGCTCTTGGAGGAGCCTTATACTATATCGTCCACTATCAGGCTTAAGTCCAAGCTTCATCTTCCATTTACAATGCATATCTTATTTAGGGTTTGGTTGTTTTTTAGGTTGTAGCAATGGAGACTAGATCTGGGTCATTTCATTGCTCATTTTTTAGTGGAGGAGTCTTCCTTTCCATTGGGAGGACAGTAAGGAAGAATAGTGGGCATATTTTCAAATCTTGGCATCAGGCCAACTATTAATTTATCCCTACAGGATATTTTTCTTCCAGATCTATGTTATTTCTGTAGGAGACATTGCAGGGTGGTTTGGCACACCATTTGGAGAGATGAATTTCTAGTGAAAGGGATCTACCTTTAATTTAGAGGATCTATTGGATGAGGCTATTGTATTAATCATATCAGATTAGCAACACTTTCTAGATCTGTATTTCGCATTGGATCTTCAGCCTTAGTGCCTAGATCCCCATCTTGTACTTAGTGTTTTGCTAAAAACCCTTAAGGAGTTCTTCAAAGGAGGTTGTATAGTGCTCAAATATATAGTAGATCTATCTTTTGAGGCCCATATCAGCCCTAAATATGATGTATAATCATTTTCTATTGCAAATATTTTAAAAAAACACTGTAAGAGTCTTCCAGCTTATATATATATATATATATATATATATATATATATATATATAGTAGAAACACCTCTAACTGAGGGATCTTGATCATTTGAGGCTTGGTATTTCTTGTTGTGCATCTTACGGCCCATTTCTTATGCATATTTTTTTGTTGTTATAACATATGAAAGGTCTCCATATTCGCCTCTTTCTTTTAACTTATTTTTTACACTATTGTTCCATCATTTTGCACTATATTCTTGCTTTTCCCATTTGGGAATATTACAAAATTGCTTCATCTCCATCTCCAAATAGTGGTCGATCTCCTTCTGCTGTCACAATGCTAGAGGCTCTTTGTAGCTCTTCCTCTTCCTTCTCCTAATCGTGGGATAATACCTCATCATTAAGAGATCCTTTGGCTTGATACCCTCTTGAAGGAGGAACCCTCGTGTCTTCTTCTTGAGAAGAAAGTTCTTGCTAAAGTGGGGCATTTTCCCTTGGCAAAGAAATTTGAAAATATTTAACTTCCTCAGCAATGTTATGGAATGGAGTTAGTTTCATGGATCCTTCCAACTCATGCAAAGGTTCTGATTTCTTGGGTTTGGCTAGCTCACCCAAAGAAGTTTCATAATGTATTTAATCAAATATTTTCACTAACCTCCTAGTGAACTTTGTATAAGTAGATATATTTGCATTATTTAGTGAATAATATTCATAAAACCACCAGGAATAATCCTTTCCTTCAAGATGCAATGCTGCTACTCTAATGTCTTCCTCTTTTGAAACTTGATGCAACTGAAAATATGTGCCTAGCTTCTTTACCCAAGCCTTGGTTGTGCTCTTGGTAACCCATCAAAAGTAGGTAGAAAGAATCTACCCAAAGTGTGCTGCATGCACCCTCTTATTATGTTGTGGCTATTGGGTCTTATATCTTCTTTGATTTGACAAAACCCTTGGAAGTTTAGATGCTCCTTGAATCTTCTAGAATGTGATCCATATTCTTGGAGATAATCACCAAGATTCTCCTACTTTGGTGTCTCTCCTTCATCTTCTTCGCTCACCAAGAATGTAGGCATGGTACCATGTTGTATATCTGATGGTGTAGCTAAATGCTCACACCCATAATATGAAGACCTGGATCTTTCTTTATGTACAAGCTCTCTTGGATAATTTGTATATCTTTCCATCGTCATCTCTTTGATGTCTTTGTTAATGCCCTGCATAGTTTGAAGAAGAAGTATTAAGAACTCCTCCCCTTTCATTTCACCTGATAATGGAGTTTGGCCTTCATCTCTTCTGTAGATCTTCTCTTTCCTATGAGAAGCATCCTTAGATGACATAATGGCTCAAGTACACAGGCTGAGCGAAGATTATGCTCTGATACCATAGTAATATTCCCAAATGGGGAAAGCAGCAATATAGCACATAAACATGAAAATATGAAAAAATATCATTACATCAATACATGAGACACCCATAGAGACATTCCATTATGATTATAACATCAATATAAGTACAATATCTGGAGAAAAATATCACTCAAGTTGGGAAAACAAGCATCCCATGAAAGCATACACCTAGATCTGAAATGTTGTTAATGCATGAAATACAGGGATACAGAAAACTGCGATGTCTATGAGAAAATAGCAGCTGAAAGATAGAAAATTATATTTTTGCTGACCTAATGCTCCAAAAGTGCTAATTCTAGAGATCCATTCTCAAAAAAAATATTTCCAGGACAACCCAGAAAAGGTTTCCGGAAATACACAATATACAAAAATAGCAAATTTGGCCATAGGGATGAATATTCTCTGCAACTGAATCACTGATAGGAGGTGGCTGACATGAAATATGAAATTGTTGATCCTCATCCAAAATATCTCTTAAATGAAGGGCCAATCCCCTAAAAGGAAACAAAACTCCTCCAACTAGGGCAATAAAGCCATTGACACATTTTCTCTCTAAAATAACGTAGTCCTTGAGGGAAACTACATTGTAGCTTATGATAGCTACTTGGCCTGACGCCAAATAATGAATTGAAGCCCTGATAACTTCCTCACAAGTTTCTAAAATAAAAATATCATCCCTCTATTATCATCCTATTAATTCTTAGGTTGTGGGATGAGGATTTATATTTGAAGAAAACCAGGGGTAACGAAGAACCTACTTTTGAAATTCAGGATCTAGCCTTCCTAAATTCCGGAGAGCGATCTCTCCTCAAGATTTAGCTTGATTTTGTTATAAGATTTTAGGCTAGTTATAATTGAACAATTGGTTTGGTTTGAATGTTTGGTGGGAATAAAAGGTACTTCAAGGTAAACCACAGAGGGATCTACCAGACCATTGGGCTATGGAGTCAATTTTCTTGGCAAGCAAAGATAGGAAATAAGGTCAAAAGAGAAAATGTACTAAGGGCAGGGTAGATGACCTTCAAAGGGTTTGAAAATAGGATTTTTGATGAAATAGTAAGATCTGAACGAAAGGGAAATGAAGGATCCTTAAGTTACAGAAAAGAAGATGAAAGAAAGGCGTCAAAAGGGACTAAGAGAAGTTAAGGATTCTTAAGTCTGGATATCAACAGAAAACATATCAATGAATAACTAGTAAAAGACAGGGAGCTTTTGACACTAATCCTATATAAAATTTCCTAGTGAATCATTTAAGACAGAAAACATGTAAATGTATGTATGGAACATTAGAAAGATAAACAGTGAAAACACGAAAATAGTTGACTTATCTAATCAACACAAGAATGTTGATTTATGACGTATGTTTGACTTAGTTCCAGTCTGCTGCTTTAGAAATTGACTCACACAAACTCCTGAAGTATTCAACAAAAATGTCTATATTAGTCTTCAAAATTTTTATTCCACACTAAACACTTCATAAACTGAAGTATTTATAGAGAATGTTTATTACAAAATATCCTAGAGAAATCTAGGAATAACTCTAGGAAATAAAAATATCTTTACACATTAAGAGGGATAGCTACTTAACAACTTAGCAAGTTGTCCTCTTATCTAGAAAAAATAGAACTAATCTATCTAATCAAAATTGATTGTTGCATTGTTGTAGATGCTTGTTGTCACTTGGAAAAATATCTTGTTAGAAGATAGTTTGGAAGAAAATATTTCTAATTACACTCTCCAACCTGTGCTTCACTTCTGATACTCTTTTACGTTGTCCATTTATTACTCTACTGCTATAAAATGAAGAATTATAACAGTAAAAATTGAGTTGACTATTTTATTCTTAGATACTCTTTGACTCTGATTATTTACCTGATACACTTTCACTGTAATATTTACCCTTTGATAACTGTAAAAATGAAAAAGCTGACTACACTGGTTCTGCTCTATTTTCATACTGTTATATCCAATCAGTAAATTCCTGCTACTGCTCTGCACTAGGTATTTTCATACCTTTAAATTTCCTGTAACTCTCATCAACATCAGTGTATTTTGCAAAGTTTGGTTTTATAACAAACATGTGTTTGATCTCATTCTGTGAAAAGAACAAATCTTCAAAATATTGTAAAAACACCTTACCAGTTGGGGAACCTTGTGGTAAAGGTTTATTCACCTATTCTTTGGCATGTGCTCTGATATTTTTGTCATAGCAATCTAGATCATTAATTTTTCAAGGAAAACATGTATATTTGGAAGACCTGCTTGGCTTAGCATTGTGTATTTGGTCATGAATTTTGTGATTGATAAGTTCATGGCCACACGACCACATTCTGCCTAACTTCTTCGTTATTCTATTGATATTTCTTTTGGTTGAGACTTTCTTTGATTTGCGAATTGTCTCCTCCTGTCATGAATGTTTTTTCACTCAATTCAACTCAACTCTTGCTAGCTAAGGAATCCAATAAGCCGTGTAAGCAGCAATAGGTTTATCTACAAGCTCTGTTTTAGTTACTGAATTTCTGCCAGTCTTGCTTTGCAATAAAACTCTTTGCTCATGGACAATCTATATTGAAATGACACTTGTGACTGAATAGCTTAGTTAAAATGAAAAACTGTGATGGTTTTTGATCTTGTACTGCACATTTCACTGAAGTTTACTTCTTTCTATAAACTCTTCACTTGTTCTTCTAAGGCCTTTGCTCTCTGTTCATATCCCTTAGATGTGATTAATTCATTCTTGTATAAGGATTCGAGATCTTTATTTTCTTTCTTTAAATCATTTATCTCATTGTTGTTAAGGAACATTTCTTCCATATATTTAACTATGTATGTTGTACATGTTGCTTGTTTTACCTATGTTGTTGATGATTATGTGGCTGAGGTATCTATAGATTGTACTGACACTGCAGTTGCCAGTACTATTTTTGGTGCCAAGTGCTCTGCTAGTGTAGAAGGAACAATTGTACTCACCATTGGAATGACTGTAGGAATAGGAGAAATATTTGTTTCTTTCAACGTTTCTTTTTCTTTTATGAGGGTCTCTATCCGATTCTCCATATCTTTGATTTAAGCTGTCATTTTCAGTACTAACTGCATCATCTCGTCCTTTTCTTTTTGTTGTTGTAGGATTTCCTTGGCTTGTGGATGTTCATTCTGTGGAAGTTTCAATTATTTTATGAAGGCTACAATGTCTTCATTATTTTTCTTTATGAGTGCTTGAGTAGCCTGAATGTTTGAAGGATCTACTCCAGTCTGTATAACCAAGTCTTCCAAGGACTTGATCCTTAGGTCCTTAGCATGTAAAGAGGCTTTGTCTAGACTCATATGATTCTGCAACTTACACACAGTTTTTTGCAGCATAGTTGCACTCATAGTTTTCGTTACTACTTTAGAATAAAGAATTTTTGTGGTGCTTCTATGAAATTATATTTGATCCAATTCATGTATTGTATCTGCATCCACTTCTACATCTGTTTTGGTGTAATTTGAAACCGATTTTGGATCTGCAACTGTTGGTTAGCTCTGTTCTGTACTTTCTCTTCTGCTGTTCATCAACTCTTATATCAGACATGCATCATATCTGCTCAGCCCTTCCTTCTTCTCTTCTTTTCTCCTCAATTCTTCATACTCAACATTCTCTATATTCACACTCTCTGACCTCTTGCAGCTTTCTTATTTTCTTCAACTATCTTCAATTCTGTTGCACACTCTCTCCTTTTCTCATTCTGTTTTCATCAATCTCTCCTCTTGGATATTACCCCCTTTTACACAAGATAGCTTCATGACTATTTGTATTCTACTGGGAATTCAAAATAGACAGTCATGTATCTTTGCCTTCTGCCTTCTCATCTCTTTTCAGCTTACTCAGAAAAATGTAACTGTAGGTGCTTATTTTAATATTACAGTGGGATATTTGCTCTCTTCCGGAGACTTGCCAATGCATCAAAAACAATAAAAACAATTAAAACATTTACATTCGAATTACAATGTGAACTCCAGCTCACTCATTTTGTCTCTTGGCTTCTTTGCGCATTTGTCTTTTCTCTAAGCATCTCTTTGTCCCTATCTCTTCTTTGTATGCCTTTACATTTTATCAATCAGCTGCGTAACTCCTGAATTTATGAGCGAATTTTATTTTATTTTTATACCGGCGCTTTATATGTAAATGGTCTATGTTGTTAGCAATTCAATCCTTTACATGCGTGATGTCTTGTTGATGTGGTGAGTTTCGCAGGCCGGAACATACATATATTACAATTGTATTACATTAATAATCGCCCTCCCGTTAAGCTGAGGCCCGTGGGTCTACAGACCACGCGGCATGTTTTAATACAACTACAACCATGTTTTATATATCTCACAGCAATTATTTTATATAAACAATCACCCTCCACCTTAAGTCTTTGGTCTTATATTACAATCCAATAAATCAAATCACAGCCTCTAATATATGAAGGGGTCCAGCCCCACATCTCCGTCGGCGGATCATTGGTGTCAAACAAAACTTGCAATTGCGATTGATCAAATGGATGCGATGACCACATAAAACATGGCTCATATCATAGCAGGTATCGAACTTTGAAACGGAAGGTACAGTAGAACACACGATATAAAGAAGTTCGATTACGATCGGAACACGGATGCGATTTGCATATTAACTCCTGCATATAACGAGGATCGGGTCATTTCACTTCAATGCCAACATACTACACAAGTCGATGCGATCAATCGGAAAGTTCAGGTTGCGATTAAGATCCGGATGCGATAAAACCTATTAAATCATAGTATTATCTGTCCCGAATTCGCCACTTCAATCGCAACATATTACACAAGTTGTGCGATCCAATGGAACCTGTTCGGTGCAATTTAAGATCCTGGATGTTATTGAACCTATTAAATCCATTGTATAATGCCATGGTGTAAGCAATTAAGATGTGGAAGTCTTTTAATATGTGTTGCAATTGGGCACTGTTCATTGTATTTTGCCGATGCGATTGGGAAAGGACTTCAAACAAGTTTGAATTACAATTCATACCTCCATCGGGTCCGGACTTCCAATCGCAATCGAAACTCATATGTTCTCCGATGCGATTGACCAATGCCGATGCGATTTGACCGTAACTCAAATATGTATTATCCCCTGTTTATACACCCATCGGGTCCGGGCTTCAATCGCAATCGCAACTTTCTGTTGCGATGTTCCGCTGCCCTTGCGATCTACGATTGCGATTGGGGAGGGGTCCCACCTTATGAAACTTTGTTTTATGCGCTCCATAATATAAATACCTTGGACCTTTGTTTATGTGATGCACTGCACATATATGTTTATATATATTTTTGCCGCTGGAGTGAAGCGATTCCCGGAATAAGTTTGTGTTATATTATATGTATAACGCCGGTTGGAGTGTGCGATTCCCGGAATATGGTTCTGTATTATATGCATTGTATTGCCGCTGGAGTTAAGCGATTCCTGGAATAAGTTTGTGTTATATTATATGTATAACGCCGGTTGGAGTGTGCGATTCCCGGAATTATGCATATGAATGTATCTGCCGGCTTGGGCGATTCTCGGAATTTTATAACGGCTCTGCCTCTGCCTCTGCTACTCCTGTCGCTCTGCCTCTGCCTCTGCTTCTTTTTGCTGCCCTGCCTCTGTTCTTCGCTGTGCCTCTGCCTGTTTCTGCTTCAACACTGCCTCCTTTGTTGCCTTTGTTACTTCTTTGTCTCTTCCTTTCTGCTATATCTGTTGTCTTAGTTTCTTTGTGCTCCTTTCTCTATTGCGTATATAGAATCCACTCCACCCGTTATACTTGTAGCACATCCTATGAGGCTCCGATCTTCTACGCCTTCAATTCAATAGTTCTTTTCCTCAACTTCGAACTCTGCTACGTTACCAGAGTTCTGTTCCTCATCTTGATTTAATTCTGCAGAATGAATTGATGTATTCTCCCCAACAGTGCTTCACAGTCTTCCCACTAGAATAGTTGTTCCTCATCACTCTGTCTCATTCCTCAGCTACTTGTCTTATGCTCTCTTTGTTTCATCTGCTCCTTGACTGATGCTACTCCTTAATTCTCCTTTTGCTGCCTCAGGTGTTCTTCCTCATCACTTTGTCTCATTCCTCAGCTACTTGTCTTATGCTCTCTTTGTTTCATCTGCTCCTTGACTGATGCTACTCCTTAATTCTCCTTTTGCTGCCTCAGGTGTTCTTCCTTTGCCATCTCCTTTGCCTTGTTTCTGCCTTAGGTGTTCTTCCTTTGCCATCTCCTTTGCCATCAATGACAACATTTCCAACAGTCTCCCCCTTTGGCATTGATGGCAACACATCCACCAATAATCCAATGCTTCCTCCAAGTCTTCCTCTGTCTAGCTTCTTTTAGAAGACCCTTTCTTCTATTACCTGCTTTTCCTCCCCCTTTGACATCAATGGCAACGGGTTGCACATTTCTTAGTGTAGATTCTCTCTTTTCATTTTCTCTCTCTGAGATGTGTTTAGGCATTCTTCTTCTGACTTTGTACCATGCTGCTCTATACTGGTGTACAATATTTGTTGAGAGAACACTTTTGAGAATATTTTAACTTGTATATACACATTAAGTCGATATCATTCCAAAGTAATGATAGCTATAATTAGACTTGTATAATAAGAGATGCATCATTGGATCAAGACTTAAAGATTGTGAATGCTCCGAGTGACATATCAGGCTTGCTTCAACTATACTTTGGTTTATATCTGATGTAGTGTGCCAATATATTTCTGTTGAGGAAGATTGCAGATGGAATATGTCTTCTTCTGCAATAGACATCTGTAGTCAAAATCTATTCCGTTGTGATGATGCCAATATATCTTCTATTGCTGTGGTTCACCTGTACTACCTATTGTTGGTAATCTGTGCTAAATTGCTGACAGGGATAGTACACTTAAAGACTGAAAGGTCCTTGTTGTTATCGTAAATAAATGAATCACACCAGAGCTTACAGCTTATTGTGAGGATAGGCAATATCTTTCAATATAAGAGACTAATGACTTTCACTGCTTACACACTCTTCCAAAACAACCCCTGCAAATCCTTTGTGCTTGAGGTTCTTTTGCCATAGTTCTTTGATCTTGAGGACCTGTATCATATTGTTGTTCCATGATAACTCTTGATATTCTATTGATAGATATGTGACCTGTACCTAGTACCAATTGATATTACCTTGATAAACCATGCAGAGATTTCATTTTAGCTTGCACATGAACCCATAGTTTCCACTATTGATCTTCCCACTATTCACACCAACAATCATCAATATACTAAATCTGATCTTGGCATCATTAAGCTGCTACTTATTTTGTCATCCTGATTTGAAAGAATGTCACTGCATTTTATTTTCTATGACAATTCCAGAATCACTGCTGCTTTATACACTGCTTTATATACCAATTCAACTATTACCATGGCTTCTTGATGCCTTTTTAATAATTGCAACCAGACTTCATAACAAACCTTTGAAGATTTGAATATACCACTCGCTTTATAGTTCGCCGCCCGACCTTGTATTAATACTCCATGCTTTGAAAAACAAACTTTATAATAAGACTTTCGGACTGGCCCACCTATGCACCGTACCTCCTCTATCTTCCACGCACTTTTATTAAACTTCGCGTATCTTCATCGAATAGTCACCGCCGGATGTCCCCTTTTCAAATCAACGGTCCTGAGAAATTCCGCTCGGTGTCCCGGTACTGACGTTAACTTGCGAAATTGCAGGTTAAACGGTGGCTTCCAATACCACCTATGCCACGTGTCAACAATCTTATGGAATCGCTAGCCCTCTAGATAATACTGCCTCCATACCAAAAGTGGTGCGAAATAATCCGGAAACCATAAGTGGTTTTGCTACAGTGTTTCACCAAGGTTCCGGTCTTCTTTATTAAATAGTCGTTTTTCAGTATATTATAATGATTCAAACCCACTCACGAAGGTTTCGCTCCACCATTCACATTGCGCATTTGACTATGGTTCCGCTTCACCATTCACAACCCTTGCACCATACATAACCTTTGCCGATTTCCACCATACATAACACGGTTTCGATTATTCTTATGCAGAGGTTTCTTATGCATTTCTTATAAATATTCTGCTACAGGGTCTCATTCATACGGAATTCTCGTCACAAGATTTAACTAGTCAAATGCCTTTGCTGCCTATGTTCTCCTTCTAACAATTTTGCTGGCTATTGTGAGTTTCATATGGTCTTCTTCTTCCATAGATCTCTATTAGAGAAACTTCCTTTCTCTTACTGATCTCATAGCTGTTATCATTCCAAGGAGATCTTCTTAGACTACTTTCATGGGGTAAATATATGAACTGCTCTCCCCCTGGGATGTTGCTTCATATTTGTCACTGGATGGATTTTTGCTTTGCTTCCTAGAGCAGCTCCCCCTGAGACTATGGAGGATTTATTATGTTATTGAGATGATAGGCTCCCCTTTTCTCTTTTCTTTCCATACTCTATTGGGGTTCATCATAATGTCTTCACTCCTTTCCGATTCATAGTTTTGTTTGATTGGATTGGATTTCATCATCTGTCTGGAGTTCTTTAATATATATGGCAGTTTACAGTCTTTAGCTTTGTGACCACGCTTGAGGCATACATAACATCTTATTTGACCAAGGTGAATTTGAGCTGATGTATAATATTTCATTCCCCTTTTTGAACATAATTTACAATCAACATATTTATGTCCAAATTCATTGCATGCATAACAGTAGCCATGGAAATGATTTGTGTACCTGGTGGAAGATTGTCTTTTCCCTTTGCTTGCTTGAGGGGTTCTTCGCTTTTGCTGCATCTTTTGCTAGTTGGAGTTGATAGAACTTCTCTTACATTGTGCTGCATTATGTCTTGGTTTATGACAAGAGAAACATGTGCTATTTTTCATAGGAGGAAAGAACCTCCTTTGACAACTTCCAAATTTATTCACTTCATCCTTAGGAGCATGTGAGCCTTTAGTAGCTGATTGTTTCATCCCTTCATTCTTTGTCTTCTCATGTTGTTGCTTGGTTATGTTTGTTTATTTACAAATCTTGTTCTTGCTGGCTTCTTCTTCAGTGGGAATATTCTGAGCTGCTTCATCTTCCTTTGCTGCCTTTACAAAAATGACATTCCTTTTATCTTCAATCTTGGACTTGCTGGTTTCCCCTTCATATCCTATCCCAGCCTTTATGTGAGGTGGTATTTGAGCATTGAGAATTTGGTCCAACTGTCTAGAGCTTTTCATTAGAGGTGTATTCATTAGTAGTTCTCTTTGGGATTTTTCTAAGTTCTTTCTTAGGCTCATCACTTCTTCTTCCAATCTTTCACATTCCTGACTTTTCTTTCTCATTTATTGCAGCAGAGTGTCTTCTATCTTCCTTGCTTCTTCAAGGTGTGTCTTCAGGCCAACAATTTCTTTCTTATCTTCAAATTCTCTCTCATCACATATTTGCATCACTGTCTTAAGGTCTTTGTTTTCATTCTTCAATATTTCTATTTCAGTCAAAGCAGTGTCAAGTTTGGCCCTTTCTTCAGCTACAATTTCTTCATGGTTCTTACTACCATTCACACTAGCAGGTACTTCATTTGATTGAGAATCTTCTTTTTGACATGAATTTCTCTTTTTCTTAATTCTCTTATCCTTCTTGTCAGTGTAGTCCTTAGTGTCTACTCCATGTATGAAGTGCAGTCTATCCCAGATTTCTTTTGCAGAGGTTAAATCCATTATCAACTCAAGGTCCTTGTTATGAAGATTGTCATATATCACACATTTTGCCTTAGCATTCCTATGTTGTTCTTTCACTGTGGGTGAGTCTCTGCAGTAACCATCACAAACAAGCTTCCATACCTCTGGATCATCAGCCATAAATCCTGTCTTAACCTTATCTCTCCATTCAGGAAAGTTAGTTGTATTTAGCACAGGTACATTTTGATAGTCCATGACTCAACCAGATCTCCTTCAAGCTATTAAGCTTACACCAAAGGAACCTGCTCCGATACCAATTGTTGAACCCTTAGTTAAACTGAGAGGGGGGGGGGGGTGAATCAGTTTAACACATACATGGACTTTTAAAACTTTTCTTTTAAATCTTATTTACACCTTCATTTCATGGTCAACTTAATATGTGAGCAAGTATTACTATCAAACAGATTTGTTAATGTAATAGCAGATTGAATATGAGAGCAGCAAGTATTAAGCAGATGAGATAAATCACATCAACACATAAACATCATGCACAGAGACACCAGATATAAGTGGAAACCCATAAAGGGAGAAAAACACATCTTATTATTGTTGTGATGCAAAGGCAAGCTCCAACTCCCTCTCACCACTGATTTTCTGTAGGCACCAACCTACAGGAGGCTCCTACCTCAATTCTGCAAGCTACAACTTGCAAAGAAGCTCCAACTCCCATCAATTTTCTGCAGGCACCAACCTACAGGAGGCTCCAACCTCAGTCAGCTACAACTGACATTTTATCAAGCTACAACTTGATGTGGAAGCACCAACTCCCATCTATTTTCTGCATGCACCAACCTACAGGAGGCTCCTACCTCATTCAGCTACAACTGACATCTATCAAGCTACAACTTGATAGGGAAGCTCCAACTTCCTTATTCTTTCAAAAGAAAAACACTTGCTGATTTACCTTGGATATCAGTTCTATTCTGTACTTTCTCTTTTGCTGTTCATCAACTCTTATATCAGACCTGCATCATATCTGCTCATCCCTTCCTTCTTCTCTTCTTTTCTCCTCAATTCTTCATACTCAGCATTCTCTATATTCACACTCTCTGACCTCTTGCAGCTTTCTTATTTTCTTCAACTATCTTCAATTCTGCTGCACACTCTCTCCTCTTCTCGTTCTGTTTTTATCCATCTCTCCTCTTGGATATTACCCTCTTTTATACAAGATATCTTCATGACTATTTGTATTCTACTGGGAATTCGAAATGGACAGTCATGTCTCTTTGCCTTCTGCCTTCTCATCTCTTTTCAGCTTACTCAGAAAAATGTAACTGTAGGTGCTTATTTTAATATTATAGTGGGATATTTGCTCTCTTCCGGAGACTTGCCAATGCATCACAAACAATTAAAACAATTAAAACATTTATATTCGAATTACAATGTGAACTCCAGCTCACTCATTTTGTCTCTTGGCTTGCTGCGCATTTGTCTTTTCTCTAACTGTCTCTTTGTCCCTTTCTCTTCTCTGTATGCCTTTCTGTTTATGGCTGCTGCGTAACTCCTGAATTTATGAACTGCATTTTATTTTATTTTTATACCAGCGCTTTATATATAAATGAATCTGCTGACTGTAATTCAATCCTTTACACGCAGCAAGTGTCTTGTTGATGTGGCGAGTTTCGCAGGCCGGAACATACATATATTACAATTGTATTACATTAATAATCGCCCTCCCGTTAAGCTGAGGCCCGTGGGTCTACAGACCACGCGGCATGATTTAATACAACCGCAACCATGTTTTATATATCTCACAGCAATTATTTTATATAAACAATTGCCCTCCACCTTAAGCCTTTGGTCTTATATTACAATCCAATAAATCAAATCACAGCCTCTAATATATGAAGGGGTCTGGCCCCACATCTCCGTCGGCGGATCGGTGGTGTCAAACAAAACTTGCGATTGCGATTGATCAAATGGACGTGATGACCACATAAAACATGGCTCATAGCGCAATCGGGTCCGAACTTTGAACAAATGCAATCGGGGCACACAGTATAAAAGTTCCGATTGCGATCAGAACACGGATGCAATTTGCACATATTAACTCCCGCATATAACAGGATCGGGTCAGCCACTTCAATTGCAACATATTACACAAGTCGTGCGATCAATCGGAAAGTTCCGATTGCGATTAAGATCCCGGATGCGATTGAACCTATTAAATCCATCGTATAATGCCATCGGGTCCGCCACTTCAATCGCAACATATTACACAAGTCGTGCGATCAATCAGAAAGTTCTGATTGCGATTAAGACCCCGGATGCGATTGAACCTATTAAATCCATTGTATAATGCCATCGGGTCCGCCACTTCAATCGCAATCGCAAGTCTTTTAATATGTGTTGCGATTGGGCACTGTTCATTGTATTTTGCCGATGCGATTGGGAAAGGACTTCAAACAAGTTTGAATTACAATTCATACCTCCATCGAGTCCGGACTTCCAATCGCAATCGCAACTCATATGTTCTCCGATGCGATTGACCAATGACGATGCGATTTGACCGTAACTCAAATATGTATTATCCCCGTTTATACACCCATCGGAATTCGGGCTTCATCATAATCGCAACTCTCGATTAGTTTGCATATTCTCTTGCCCGTGCGATCACCGATTGCGATTGGGGAGGGGGTCCCACCTTATCAAACTTTGTTTTATGCGCTCCATAATATAAATGCCTTGGACCTTTGTTTATGTGAGTACCTTTTATACACATATATGTTTATATATATTTTCTTGAAGCTGAGTGAAGCGATTCCGGAATAAGTTTGTGTTATATTATATGTATAACACTTAGGTTGGAGTGTGCGATTCCGGGAATATGGTTAAACATTATATGCATTGTATTATTTGAGTTAAACGATTCTCGGAATAAGTTTGTGTTATATTATATGTATAATGCGGTTGGAGTGTGCGATTCCTGGAGATTATGCATATGAATGTATCTGCTTTGGCAGGCGATTCTCGGAATTTTATAACGGCTGCGCCTCTTTCTGCTGCTCCTTTCTTGCCCCCTTACTCTGTTCTTGATGTGCCTCTGTTTTACTGCTTCAACAACGCCTCCTTTTTTACGCTTTGTTACTTCTTTGTCTCTTCCTTTTTGCTATGTCTGTTGTCTTAGTTTCTTTGTGCTCCTTTCTCTATTACCGTATATAGAATCCCTCCACTGTTATACTTGTAGCACATCCTATGACGCTCCGATACGCTCGCCTTCAATTCAATAGTTCTTTTCCTCAACTTGAGGAACTAGCTACGTTACCGAGTTCTGTTCCTCATCTTGGTTAGTCTGAGAATGAATTGATGTATTCTCCCCAACGGTGCTTCACGAGTCTTCCCACTAGAATAATTGTTCCTCATCACTTTGTCTCATTCTCGATACTTGTGTATACTCTCTTTGTTTCATGTTGCTCCTTGGTGATGCTACTCCTTAATTCTCCTTTATTTGCCCCCCTCGAGGTGTTCTTCCTCATCACTCTTGTCTCATTCTCATTTCTTGTCTTATGCTCTCTTTGTTTCATCTTGCTCCTTGGTGATGCTACTCCTTAATTCTCCTTTTCTTTGCCTCGGTGTTCTTCCTTTGCCATCTCCTTTGCTTGTTCTTTGCCTCGGTGTTCTTCCCTTTTCCATCTCCTTGCCATCAGTGACAGCATTTCCAACATTAAGAGATGACATGGATCATCTTATTTGTGGAGTAGTTGAAAGCTATCAACAACCAGTCTTTATTCCCTGGATTTTCTTTGAGAAATTGGGAATAAACTTCATTTTTAATCTCCTCATTTTTGTCTTTGATCTGTTTGTATTTTTTTGAATGTCAGAGTTTGTTCCCTCTGTTGCTTTGAAAGAGGAGGGAGCTTTTGAATTCACCTTATTTTCAACCGTTTCTTTTCCCTGTTCCTGTCTTACCACCTTCTCTTTCTGAATTTCTGCTAGAGTATCATTTACATTATAGTGGCTTCTTCATTATCTATCCGCTGATCATCTAGATCACTGATTTCAATAGCCTTGTCTTTCTTAGAAGCAATCATTTTTTCCCTTTTGTTGTAAATAATCTTGAATTTATTTTCTACAATGGTCTCCACTAAATAGCCTTCTTCATTCCTGATCCTTTTGTTTGAAGCTTATGTCTGCTTAGTGACTGTTATTTCCTATGAATTATTTGTCTGTCTCTCCTTCTCTGTATTGGCAGTAGGATCAATCAATGTATTTTGTACCCATTCCATTTGATTTGCAAATTTCTCAATGTTTCGTTTAGACTTATGCATGAATGGTGTTAATTTACATTTGATCCTTATGTTACTTAGAATGCCTTGTGGATCATAGTTCCAATAAAAATTGTGTTGGGACTTTAACTCTGACAATTTCATGACTATTTCTTTTAAGGCATCCCTGTTGTTTATTATGAAGGGACCTATCTGATTCTTCAGTTTAAATTGTGTCTTTTTCTTGGCAGCCATAAATTTTATAGCATCTTCATTTAGGAGTTGCCTCAAGTATTTCAAAGAAAAAACCCTGATGGTTAAAAATTTGGGCACCTTATAAGGGGCCAGGTTTGCTCCAAATATCCCTAGTTCTATATGATTTTCATATAGGTACCAGTCACCTACTTTACAGTGTTCAGATAATTGTAGAATTCTTTTTATTTCCTCAGTGATTCTTGGTTGTTCTTCTTTGCACAATAAACTCATGGTTGGTCTGAAAAACAAATCATTGAATTCCTTATAGTTGAATTCACTTCCATCTTTTCTAAGCAATGAAGTCCAAAATACTACTGAGAGAGGATTGCTTTCAACATCCTTTTTCTATAATGCAACTGGAAAATTTTCTGCTTGGAAAAATAGGAAGAGGTGAAATAGATATGATGAATATCTAAACACTCCTTCTCCAGGAAACTTGGCCAACTAATAGTGCATATTGTCAGTAATGAATCTAGCAAAAGTAAATATCATTGCAGGAGGTTTCCCTGGGGATAAAGTAGAAAGGAAACCTAGAATTGATGCATCAGTGAACTCATCATTAGAATAACCCAGAATGAAGGAAAGCATAGAGATGATCTTCCCAGAAGCTTCAGGGAAATCAGAGGTATAATAAGGTGGATTGACTTTTGGAACATCTACATGAGTAGGCCAGAAATTTTGGAAAATCATAAATCTTTTAAGAAAATCCAAATCTAAGTACAGTTGAGTCAAATATTCAATGGATAAAGAGACTACTATTGGATCATGTTTAAGCTGGAGTATCTCATTAATGGATTCTACTGTTATAGAAAAAAGAACATCCCTATCCTTGTTTACAATGCATCTCTAGTCAGGGACATAATGTAATTGGAATAGTCTAATCAGGTCTTGAGCTGGATGAGTGATTGGAACCAGATACTTAGGAAAATTTGACTCCCATATAGGTATGTCATTTCTAATTTTCTTCACAAATTTCTCATAACACCAGTTATGGACTTCAAGAATATTGAATTCTAACGTTGCATCATTAATCCTGTAATATAGATCAATTAGGGAACTTCTTTCTTCAGTAGTAACAGGTGGTTGTAGAGGTCTAACTACTTCGGTTGAATCTACTGCTAGAGCTGGGGTAGGCTTATTTATCTTTGAAGGTTGAGGAAGTGGAAGCTTGCTGCAGATTTTTGGGCTTTTGGACCTCTAGTTTTAGGGGTTATATGTTTTCTTGTCATTTTGGTGAAAAATAAGCAAGATTAAAGTGTTTTCTTAGTTAATTTAAAAACAGAGGCTAATTGAGCAGATCTAGGAGAATTTTGGAAATCTGGGTAAGGGTTTTGGGATAGAAAACACAGGTTTTCTAGATGTAGAGTACTGAAGAAGGGATTCAGTGGCTCTTAGTGTGTTTTTAAAACTTTTTATATCATGGAAATTGTCTTTTGACGGATGGAAAATGCTTAAAAACTGAGATTTGACGGAAATGGAAAATTTCGAGAAAAATTTGACAGACTTTGCCCTGTTTTTTCCAAGGTTTTGGCATACTGGGATTGGTAATTATAATATCTATAGCTCAATTGATTTTAATTTGATTTTGAATTTATGAATTTATAGGTTTGGAATATTGAGAAATACCTCTTGCAGGTATTATGGCAGTCAAGAAGGGTTTTTTGGTCGTATCAGCTTCAAATTGGATGCTGTGACTGAGTGGAAAACTTCAAAGTCTTTTGAAGGCAGTCATTGTGGTAAAATTTTTCTTCAGGGAGAAAAATTGACTATCAAAGGTTTGAATTTCATTCGCAGGGTCTGGGCACATTTTTCATAATAAGCAAGGGGGTAAACAATACATAAAACGATGAGAAATTAAGGTAAAACCTTAGATATTTGTCGTAATATGTATCATTTATTATAGGTCATAGTCAATGGCGGGAGTGGATTTTATTTGAATGCAAAAACCATCGATGGTTATCATGTTACTTTTATATGGTAAGTTGTTTTGGCCAATATGAATGCGTTTGAATAGAATTTGGACACACAACAATGCGCAGTTTAATGAAACTAATTTTATTGCGCGAATTTCATCAAACATCGATCGATCAGTTTCGGCGTGCGATATGAGACCCGCACCGTTAGATTTTATTTCACGATGAAAATGGTCAGGATTAGTTTTTGGAGTTGTGGCGAACAGGCGAGTGGGACTGGTCGTTAAGATGGGTTGTTGATTTGACAAAGATGATCAACGGTCATGGCTTAACGCAACAGAGAATGGTGGGGCGTGAGGCTAGTTCATCACGCTGAGTGTGGATCATTGGATTAGGAATATAAATATGATCGAAGGGTGATGGATGAAAGTGAGGACACTGGGTTATATATAAAAGGGGTTTATAGGGTAAAGTGAATGGGGGTGGGTTAATAGGAACTTTTAACCAAGGTTCAGACTTTTGTGAAGGTGCATATAACGAGAAAGAGGGGTAAGGTCAAACTTCAACCTTGGGTAAAGCTTGTGCAGGGACGGGAAAATGGTAAGAGTATTTACAAAGGTTTTAAGACTTAAATCCTTTATAAAATACTTAGGATATAATTAAATAAGTGGGATAATGTTTTCCAAACATGCAATATATGTATGAAAACTGCTTTTTTCATATTTTTATTTTATTATATAGTTTTAGATTATTTGAAGGTCCAAAACTATAGGGGATCAGGATATTTTGTTATGGATAGTTTTTATGTCAAAGGGATAGTTTTGGGATTTAATTTAAACATGTGAATAATAACTTTGACATAAAAATCTTATAATAAGGGGTTTTTTGGGATAATTAATAAAAAGGAGTTATATTAATAGGACTAGGACTTTATATAGGGAGTTGATAAAATAAGTTAGGTGTTAATATGAAAAGGGACAATGAATACTCAAAAATTCATAAATAAAACTAAAGAAAGTGAAAATTAGAGTAAAGTTTCATTTTCATAACTTACTCACTTTTACTTAGTAGATCATGTCTTTTGAGGGTTTTAGTCTTTGTAAAGTGAAGCGAGTTAATCAAATGGGTATTAAGCATCATTAAGTAAAAATGGGGTCTTTACTTATGATTTCATGGTAATGAATGCATGAATGGAAAGTGATGTGATTTTAGGATTAATATAGAAACTTAACGCTTTCAACTAGTCAATCATTGAGCCTTTGGTCTGGTCCCAACAGAAGTCAGGGAAATACCCTGAGTGTCTTTGATTGATAATATAGAATGTCAAATAGCTATGGGGAGGGGAAATTAGTTATTGTAGCCCGGTGAAATATATTTACAATGGATTTCTTGCCTTCTTCTACCTACCCAATCATATCTTCTAACATTTTTTCTTCTATTTTGATCAGGTGCATTTGAGCTAGGAACCTTGCAACATTTTATTCTTTTGAAAGCAGTAAAAATATCTAATTCTAAACTTATTTCATTCAAGAATCCAGATTAAACTGTTGGATTATTTTATTCTCTACCTAACTACTGAATTTTCATGATTAAATTGTATGACAGTTCTACATTGTCTATCTAAAACAAGTAAAATTGAAACATGATAAGCCAAGATTAAATTGTTCAACTCATCATGGATTATGCCATTTATTGACACTTTGCCATAATAATCTGCAAAAAGTAAAAGTAGTGGCATTTATACTTGCACACTTTCATGTTTTATTCATCTTTTTTCTTTTGGGGTATATTATTTTTTCTAAGTCCTTTGATTTTTATTTTAGGACTTTTACCCTTTTTTTGATATTTTTTTATTTTTTATTTTTTTACAAAATATGGGAAAACACCTAGCAGAAAGAAAAGTTTGTAGATATTTACACAACTATGATCAGTCAAGTCAAAATTAGGAATCCTATATTTATAGGTTTCTAAAATAAGCTTCACTTAGGAATGGCATTTCCTGGTGAGATGTCAAGAACTTTGAGATCAGTAGCCTTCAACTTTAACCTTGATGATCCTATAATTGTCCTTTAATTTCTGAAGCAATTTATAATTATGATATTTTATACTGCAAAGCTTAGGGCCTTATCTTTGGGCTTCAACTTTGTAGATAAAATCTCCAATCCAATCTACACACTTGCAATGAATATTTACACTGATAAAATTCAATGGATCTAACTGGTTATTGATTAAGAAGAATAGTAGTGTTTCAACATCCTACCATTCACTGGTCCTTCTTGAAGTTCATTTCCATCCAAATTATTAATGAAAAAAGAATTGTTACCTCTGTAAGCATATATCACATAAGGTCTTTTCCATAGAAAGTCAAATTTTCCATGTTTACCTTTGTCCTATCTTCTTGAATCCCATCTCAAACATGATCTCCAATGAAAAAATAATCTTCTTTACTCCTTTTGTCAAAAATATTTTTAATTTTATCATCTAAAACTTCTTATATTTCATAAATTTCCTCCCTTGCTTGTTGGAGATGTATGGTTTCATTAATTCTTCGTTGAATATCATTGGTTTCCACCTGTGATTCCAGAATGATCTTCATGATTGGTACACCCAAGGAAGAGGCGAAAATTTCATCCATTCCATAAACAATATAATAAGGTGAAGTGCAAATAGACTTCTTAGTGGTGATTCTATCAGCCCATTAGGAATAGAATAGCTTTATGTTCCAGGTCTTTTTGCTATCTTGAAGTAGTTTTTAATGATATTGACTAAGCTTTTGTTTGAAGATTCGTCTAAACCATTACCCTGGGGATAATAAGCAGTAGAATGTCCCAAGGTAATATGGTATTTGTGATAGAAATAAATCATTTTCTTGGATTTGAATGCAACTGCATTTTCAGTAATAATCTTATGTGGGCATCCAAATCTTGACAAAATATTACTTTCTATAAATGAGATTATAACTAAATCAGTGGCTTGCCTAGTGGGAACAACTTCTATCCACTTGGTAAAATAATCTGTAGCAGTTAAAATCCATTTATGTTGGCCTCAGGATGGAAGGTGGATTTAACCAATGATTTCTAACCCCCATTGTTGAAATGGATTTTCAGTAGATATAGGCTTAAGAGGTGAGGGCAATAGTTTCTTTTTCCCTTCAAAAATCTGGCATTTGTGACAAGAGGTAACAAATTTCTTGACATCAAAAAATAAATTTGGCCAGTAGAAACTAGCTCTCAATATTTTTTCTACTATAATCTTCCAGTATAAGTGGTCTCCACAGTCACCTGCATGAAATTCCTCTAGAATTTTGTCAGCCTCTGATTTTAATAAACAATTTAGTAAAATCCCACTACTATCTTTCCAATAAAGTGCATTATTTAATATACAAAACCTCATTGCTTTTTGTTTGATGAATACGGCTTTTGCTTTAGTTAATCCAGGAGGACCTTGTAAATTTATGAGTACAAAGATAATATCAGAGTACCATGGTGAGTCTAGATAGGCCTCACTGATCAATGGAGTCTCCATCTCTTCCTGGTCATCTATTTGAGCAATTAAATTTATGTCTAGAGCATTACAATTAGATTCAGCCATCTATCTGGCCAAACCCTGTCCTTTAATGAGCTCTGTTGGTTTAATTTCCATATCATACTCAAGGATAGTGGCAATCCACTTTCCTCTCCTACCATCAGATCCTTCTTGTGTTAAAATATCTTTGACTACAGCATTGGGGACATATGCAATGATATGGGAATGGAGTATGTAAGCTCTGAGATCTTTCAGAGCTTTTACCAATGCTAAAGCTTGTTCTTCCATTATATTGTACTTCAAAGGTGCATCTCTACGTGATTTAATAAAAAATGCAATTGGTTGTTCAAAAACTTGATGGTTTTTCTGCAATAGAACTGCAGCTATGGTATGTTCTGAGGAAAATGAAAAGATTATGAAATCCTTTATATAACCTAGGATGATTAAGACTGGTGCTTTTGTCAAGGCCTATTTTATGGATTCAAAAGATTTTTTGGCTTTAACATTCCATTTTATTGCAGAGTCACTTTTAAGCATATTGTTGAGTTCTTTTATGATTTCAGCTAGGTTAGTGATGAATCTTCTCAAAAAATTGATTTTACCCAAGAATGCTTGAAGTTATTTAATGTTTCCTGGTGGTTGAATGTGCAAAATAGCTTCAAGTCTTGTAGGGTCTATCCTAATGTCTTCCTTGGAGATTATGTGTCGTAACAATTTTCCTTCTTCTAGTCCGAAAAGAGTCTTTTTAGGATTTAATGATATACCATATTTTCTACACTTGATAAAGACTTGTCTGAGGTGATCTAAATGTTCATCATTTGTTTTTGAAAAGACAGTAATATCATTAATATTGATAACTAAAAATTCATGGATTTCCTTGGAAAAGGAAATATCCATGGCCCTCTGAAAGGTAGCTCCTGCATTTTTCAATCCAAAAGGCATTTTCACATACATGAAAGTGCCCCAAGGAGTAGTAAAGGAAATTTTAGTTTGACCATCTTTATGAACTAGAATTTTGTTATAACCAGAGAAACCATCTAATAAAGAAATCCTTGAAGAACCTGCAACCCTCTACAAAATAAGGTCCATTTTAGGCAAAGGGTAATTATCTTTCGAAGACACTTTATTGAGATTTCTAAAGTCTATACACAGTCAAATTTCTCTTGTTTTCTTTCTGGTAGGCACTAAGTTAGAAATCCAATCAGAATACCTAATTGGTTCAATTATTTGTACATCAAACATTCTTTTAACCTCTTTTTCGATTAAAGGTAACAAAATTGGATTAATCCTTCTTAATTTTTATTGAAAAGGTTTTTGATTTTCTTTCAAAGGAATCTTATGTTGAATTATGTCTTTGTTGTAAATTTTTAGATCTTTGTAACCCCATGCAAAAAAATCTTGGCATTATTTTGAAATTTCTATATATTTAGCCTTTTCTTCTGATGGTAAGGATTTTGAAAATTTGATCATTTTTTATTTTTCATTTGTTCCCATGTTACATCCTTCAATATCAGACCTGTCTGGTTCCATTTTTGGCCTTTTGGGCACATCATTGGAATCAAACAAGTCTTCTAAGGGAGTCAAACCTCCGGGTAAAATGTTATGCTTTAAATCTATCAAATCTGGTTCATCTTCCATCATTTCCTCTATGTCTATTTTTTCCAACTCATATATATCTGATTGAGTAAATACAGTTGGATTTTTATATTTATGTACATCTACACTATTGATCTCACATTTAAAATTATCATCTACATTACATTCTAAATCTAGACTATCATCAGTGTCTATCTTACACTTTTGGAATTCTTCCTTTCTATTCAAAAAATTGAAAATCTGTTCATCTTCGAGGAAAATATGCTAGTATTTAACATTGTCACGAACAATGGGTCTGTGTTTTACTTCAGTAGTATATCTATTGGTTGGTTGAAAAGACAATTTACAAGTACTAGCAAAAGATGTTAGGCAATGTGCTTGCAAATTTTGATTTCGGGGAATAATAGCAAACTCAGACTCTAGTAACTCATCAACCAAGTCAATTGCTGCATCTCTATATCTAGCTAATCTAGGATTACGAACAGAATATTCAGTGTTTATTTTCTTAATAACTAAATCTGAATCACCCATGATTAAAATTCTTTTACCTCCTAAATTCCTGATAATTTGAAGGCCTAAGATCAATGCTTCATACTCTTCCATGTTGTTGGTGCATTTAAAGTTGAGTTTGAAGGCATGTCCTTCTGAATGACTGGTTTCCATGTTGGTGATCCATACTCCAGCTCTTGCACCTATCTTGTTCACTGAGCCATCAAAATCTAAATGCCAAAGGACTTCATGAAAGATATTGTCATTTTTTGGTTCAGGTTTTCTGTTAATCAATTCAGTTTGGATATTATCATTATCAGAGTTGCATAAAATGAAAGAGTCAAGGTCAGTTGGGGTTGAATAGATGGGATAATTTATGGACCTTTCTGCATTACTGACCATATATTTCATCAGAGTTTCTCTGTAAAGTTTTTTGGGTTGTCCAGATACTGTGATAGTAGCAAAACTCATGTCTAGTTGTAGAGATCCCTGCAACTTATCTCCCCATGAGCGAGAAAGAAGCATACCATACTTAGGTGGGATGTCAACTACTACAATATCCATGATCATACTTTTACCTGGGTATTGAACTAAATTGACACACAAATCTTTTATTAATCCAATGCACTTAACTTTAGATGAATAAAATAAGAACAAGTCTTTATATGGCCTAGTTATTTATAGATTGAGAGTTTCCATAATAGCTTTTGGCATTAAATTGTGGGAATCTCCTGAGTCTAACATTTCATTGTGTAATATCTGATCGTGAATTGTGAGACTAATGTAAAAAGAAGGGATTGCTCCATCAGCATGTGTACTGTTCACATCAGGACCAAAAATCAATTCGGGTTGATCATCATTTAGATTAATGGAATCCTCACCATCATTCATGTTTAAAGTTTCATTGATTGTTGATTTATACACGTCATTATTTACTAATTCTGTTAAAGGAATTGGTATTTTCAACTTGGATATTTTAGCTTCAATGTTGAATGTTGGTTGAGATTTACTAATCTGTAGAAGTTCATCCTTTGTGATTGTTAACTGAGTGGATTTTTCTTGAGTTTCAGTAGTTTTACCTTTAGCTTGAGTTTTTCTTTTATCTTCTGTTTGAGTTTCTTGATTTCTACTATCTTTGATTATTTTTTCAGGAATAGTTTGAGTGGCGGCAGATGCTTTGTCAAATCTGGAATTTTTAGCAGAAGATTTAGGATTTGATGATCTAGAGTCAGTTGGATTCTTTTTTGGATCAATAACTGTTGTTTTTGCTAAATTAGTGGCCTTTGTAGTATTATCATTTTGGGCATCTTTTGAAGATTGGGCCAACTCATCAGCGATATCAACAATGTTTGGACTAGACTATTTTTTAAGACTGGGTGGGTTTGAATTTTGCTTGTTCTGTCTTGGAATAATTTACAAAAAAATTATTTTGCGAGCCTCTACATTCTTTCTGTTTTGATTTTGTTGAGTTGGAGAATTTTTTTTATTAGAAGGCTCATTTGTTTTCTTTCTCCTAAGGATATACTGGCTATGAATTTCATTGATTGTGAAGTCATAACCTTGCTTATAGTCAAAGGATTCACTAGATTCTACTTTCCACTGTTGAATCCCAAAGAGTTCTTAATCCTCCTGAGTGAGGAAAATTGTATTACTCTCATCAATGCCCATAACTATGTTGATGTCTTCCTCATCGTCAACATTTTTTTGAGAACTTTTAGCGTAGTTCTCTTGAAAAGGGGGCCTAATGTTTTGATCTGGAGAATGTTCTTTACCTTTTCCCGGATTGTTGTTTTTTCTATAGTTGGGATTTATGATTTGGGGTTGGTTATCCCATTGTAGTTTTTTCTCAATGTGGTCTAATCTCTCAATTAATATTTTTAAATTTTTGGCAATAAGATCAAATTTACAATCTAAGCTTGAATTCTCTTCTTTGATGGTGACTCTCATTTCATTTCTAAGTCTGGATTTTTTGGCTAAGATATTGATTTCTACACCAATAGCATCTAGTTGCATCTGTTCTAAAGTTTTAGCATTTCTTTCTCTTAATTGATATGCCATGTCTGGATCAAATCCATTAGGAAATTTTAGAAGCATTGAATAGGGGGTAGGTTTAAGATCAACAGGGATGGCATTATAAACAATGTTATATCTAGTGCAATAATCCTGGACAGACTCATTAGGAGCTCTTTTAACAACATCAAACTCGAATAAAATTTGCAGGGGATTCTTTTTCTTTTCCCATTTATTTAGGAAAGCTCTATGAAATGCGCTAAATTTGCTATACTACCAGCACCTAAATTTCTAAACCATGTTTTTACTTCTCCAGTCAAGCTTTGAGCAAATAACCTCTTTCATACATCAGATTCATCTATCTCATAAATTTCACAAAAATCATTCATTTTGGTGATATGTTGTTGTGCAGTAGAAGGTGAAAAATTATCGAACAATGGGATATCCTTTTGGTAATTTTGGGGCATGTCATGGAGGTTTTGGGGTAAAACTAGAGGAGCATATCTTGCAGCCATGATTTGAAGTTTTCCTAAACTAGGATGTATAACAGTGACTATAGGAACAGTGCTAGATATGACAGCTGATGTGCTAAAAGCTAGATTTGAAGAACTTTGAAAATATGTTGATATATGTATGGAACTGCATGGAAAAAATTTAGTGCTTATAAAATTCGTGGATGCAATGGGCTGAGTGAATGATGGAAAAACTATCCTTGGTTGCAAAGGAAACTCAGGAATAAATGGTTCTGTGGACGAAATTGCAGTGGCTTGAGGGTATGATGAATATATGATCCTAAGTCGCAAAGGTAGCTCAGGACTGAAAGGTTCTGTAGGTGAACTGACAGTGGAGTCTAAAAATGAAGTGGTAGCATACAAAGTTGAATCTGCAGCTAGAAAAACTATGTTGTATAATTGAGAAACTAGAGGTTTAAATTGAGACAAAAAATTGGCTAATTTAATAGCTTCATCAATGTCTTTAATTCATGTAACATTATCCCTTTCTATTGGACTTTTAATTTTAGATTTGTCTGAATTATTGATGCTGAAATAATTTTCTGTTTCTCATTCACAAAAGAAGTAAAAACAGGGTCCATAATGGTTTCCTTTAAATCAGTTTCAGATTTATTTGTAAATAATGAATTTTCAAACTTGAAATCAAATTCAATATCGGCTAAACTCACTAATTCTTTGGGTACGTAATTATCTTTTCTCAAGGGCACTTCAGCTTCTAAACTATCACTTTGTTTTTTCTTTTTATTTTTACCAATCTGTTTTGGGTTATCTACTATTACAGCAGGCTTAGGATCTAGGTTAGACCTGGTATAGTAGGTTTTCCTAGAAGCCCGAATGTATATTTATTAATACCCACAACCTTTAAAGTTAATCTTAAACTACAAAAGATAGATTTAAAAATCTTCCTTCAATATTAAATTTAAAACTGGAGAGTGGTTAGTTCCCCAGTGTGGTCACCAGTATGTTATCACCCTAGTAATTCTCAGGTTGTGGGATGAGGATTTACAATTGAATAAAAATAGGGGTAAACAAGAACCTACTTTTGAAATTCAGGATCTAGCCTTCCTAAATTCCGAAGAGGGATCTCTCCTCAAGATTTAGCTTGATTTTGTTATAAGATTTTAGGCTAGTTATAATTGGACATTTGGTTTGGTTTGAATGATTGGTGGGAATAAAAGGTACTTCAAGGTAAACCATAGAGGGATCTACCAGACCATTGGGCTATGGTGTCAATTTTCTTGGCAAGCAGAGCTAGGAAATAAGGTCAAAAGAGAAAATGTACTAAGGGCAGGGTAGATGACCTTCAAAGGGTTTAGAAATAGTATTTTTGATGAAATGGTAAGATCTAAACAAAAGGGCAATGAAGGATCCTTAATTTATAGAAAATAAGATGAAAGAAATGGGTCAAAAGGGACTAAGAAAAGTTAAGAATTCTTAAGTCCGGATATTAGCAGAAAACATATCAATGAATAACTAGTAAAAAAACAGGGAGCTTTTGACACTAATCTTGTATAAAATTTCCTAGTCAATCATTTAAGACAGAAAACATGTAAATGCATGTATGGATCTTTAGAAAGATAAACAGTTAAAATAGGAAAATACTTGACTTATCTGATCAGCACAAGAATCTTGAGTTATGATGTCTGTTTGACATAGTTCCAGTTTGCTACTTTACAAATCGACTCACACAAACTCCCAATGTATTCAGAAAAAATGTCTATAGTAGTCTTGACAAATTTTATTCCACACTAAACACTTCATAAATTGAAGTATTTATACAAAATGTTTATTACAAAATATCCTAGAGAAATCTAGGAATAACTCTAGGAAATAAAAATATTTTTACACATTAAGAAGGAGAGCTGCTTAAAATCTTAGCAAGTTGTCCTCTTATCTAGAAAAAATAGAACTAATCTATCTAATCAAAACTGATTGTTGCATTGTTGTAGATGCTTGCTGGCACTTCTAAAAATATCTTTTTAGAAGATAGCTTGGAAGACAGTCTTTCTAATTACACTCTTCAACCTGTGCTTCACTTCTGATACTCTTTTACGCTGTCCATTTATTACTCTACTACTGTAAAATGAAGAATTACAACAGTAAAAATTGAGTTGACTGCTTTATTCTTGGATACTCTTTGACTCTACTTATTCACCCGATAGACTTTCATTGCAATATTTACCCTTTGATAATTGTAAAAATGAAAAACCTGACTGCATCGGTCCTTCTATGTTTGCATACTGTTATATCCAATCAGTAAATTCCTACCACTGCTCTGCACTAGGTATTTTCATACCTTTCAATTTCCTGTAACTCTCATTAGCATCAATGTATTTTGAAAAGTTTGGTTTTATAACAAACATGTGTTTGATCTCATTCTGTAAAAAGAAAAAGTCTTCAAAATATTGTAAAACCACCTTACTAGTTGGGGAACCTTGTGGTAAAGGTTTATTCACCTGTTCTTTGGCATGTGCTCTGATCTTTTTGTCATAATCAATCTGGATCATTAAATTTTCATGGAAACCATGTATATCTAGAAGACGTGCATGGCTTACCATTGTGTATTTGGTCATGAATTTTGTGATTGATAAGTTCATGGCTTTACATTTTTCTTCTAATTTGTTCATGATATTTCTTTTGGTTAGGACTTTCCTGATTTGCAGAATTGTTTCAGTCCTGTCATGAATGTTTAATGCCTCCAATTCAACTCTATTCTTGTTGTTCAAGAATCCAATAAGCTTTATAGCTTGTGATAGTTTATCTTCAAGCTCTATTTTATTTTTCTAAATTTCCACCAGTGCTGCTTGCAATAAATCTCTTTGCTCATAGATAATCTGTATTGAGGGACACTGTAAATGAATAGCTTGAATTATATTATTCCATAAGTATTTTTTGATGTATGCTACATGTTCACTGAATTTTAATTCTTTCTGTAAACTCTTCAATTGTTCTTCTAAGGCCTTCGCTCTCTATTCATGTCCCTTAGATGTGATTAAAGCATTCTTGTATGAGGATTTGAGATCTTTATTTGCTTTCTTTAAATTATTGATCTCATTGTTCTTAAGGGACATTTCTTCCATAGATTTAGCTATGTCTGTTGTACCTATTTCTTGTTGTACCTATGTTGTTGATGATTATGTGGCTGAGGTATCTATAGATTTTACTGACACTACAGTTTCCAGTACTCTTTTTGGTGCCAAGTGCTCTGCAAGTGTAGAAGGAAAAACTATACTCACCATTGGAATGAATATAGGAATATGAGAAATATTTGTTTCTTTCAATGTTTATTTTTCTTTTATGAGGGTCTCTATCTGATTCTCCATATATTTGATTTGAGTATTCATTTTCAGTATTAAATGTATCATCTCATCCTTTTCTTTTTGTTGTTGTAGGATTTCCTTGGCTTGTGGATGTTCATTCTGTGTAAGTTTCAATTGTTTTCTTAAGGCTGCAATTTCTTCATTCTTTGCCTTTATGAGTGCTTGAGCAACCTGAATGTTTGAAGTATATACTCCAGTCTGTATAACCCAGTCCTCCAAGGACATGATCCTTAGGTCCTTAGCATGTAAAGAGGCTTTGTCTAGACTCATCTGATTCTGTAAGTTAGACACAGTCTTTTGCAACATAGTTGCACTCATAGTTCTGGTTACTACTTTAGGACAAAGCATTCCTGTGGTGCTTCTATGAAATTCTATTTGATCCAATTCATGTATTGTATCTGCATCCACTTCTACATCTGTTTTGGTGTAATTTGAAACTAATTTTGGATCTGCAACTGTTGGTGTAAGGAATGACATGATCATCTTATTTTTGGAATAGTCGAAAGTTTTGAACAACCTATCTTTATTCCCTGGCTTTTCTTTGAGAAATTGGGAATAAACTTCATTTTTAATCTCCTAATTTTTCTCTTTGATCTGTTTGTATTTTTTCTGAATGTTAGAGTTTGTTCCCTCTGTTGCTTTGGAAGAGGAGGGAGCTTCTGAATTCACCTTCTTTTCAACCATTTATCTGCCTTGTTCCTGTCTTAGCACCTGCTCTTTCTAAATTTCTGCTAGAGTCTCATTTACAATTATAGTGGCTTCATCATTATCTATCTGTTGATCATCTATATCATTGATTTCAATAGCCTTGTCTTTCTTAGCAGCAATCATTTTTTCCCTTTTGTTGTAAATAATCTTGAATTTATTTTCTGCAATGGTTTCTACTGAATAGGCTTCTTCATTCCTAGTCCTTTTGTTTGAAGCTTCTATCTGCTTAGTGACTGTTATTTCTTGTGAATTATCTGTCTGTCTCTCCTTCTATGTATTGGCAGTAGGATCAATCAATGTATTTTCTACCCATTCCATTTGATTTCCAAATTTCTCTATTTTTGGTTTAGACTTATGCATGAATGGTGTTAATTTACATTTGATCCTTATGTTACTTAGAATTCCTTCTGGATCATAGTTCCAATAAGAACTTTGTTGGAACTTTAAATCTGACAATTTCATGACTATTTCTTTTAAGGCATCCCTGTTGTTTACTATCAAGGGACCTATCTAATTGTTTAGTTTAAACTATGTCTTTTTCTTGGCATCCATAAAGTTTATAGCATCTGCATTTAGGACTTGCCTCAAGTATTCCAAAGAAAAAACCCTGATGGTTAGAAATTTGGGCAGCTTATAAGGGGCCAGGCTTGCTCCAAATATCCTTAGTTCTGTATGATTTTCATATATGTATCAGTCACCTACTTTATAGTGTGCAGATAACTGTAGAATTATTTTTATTTCCTCACTGATTCTTGGTTGTTTTTCTTTGCACAATAAACTCATGGCTGGTCTAACAAACAAATCAGTGAAGTCCTTATAGTTGAATTCACTTCCATATTTTCTGAGAAATGAAGTCCAAAATACGAGTGAGAGAGGATTGCCTTCAACATCCTTTTTTTGTAATGTAACTGGAAACTTTTCTACTTGTAAAAATAGGAAGAGGTGAAATAGATATGATGAATATATAAACACTCCTTCTTCAGGCAACTTGGTCAATTGATAGTGCATATTGTCAGCAATGAATCTAGCAAAATTAAATATCATTGCAGGAGGTTGCCCTGGGGATAAAGTAGAAAGGAATCCTATAATTTATGGATCAGTGAACTCATCATTAGAATAACCTAGAATGAAGGAAAGCATAGAGATTATTTTCCTAGAAGCTTCAGGGAAATCAGAGGTAGAATAAGGTGGATTGACTTTTGGAACATCTACATGCATAGGCCAGAAATTTTGGAAAATCATAAATATTTTAGGAAAATCTAAATCTAAATACAGTTGAGTCAAATCTTCAATGGATAAAGAGACTACTGTTGGATCAAGTTTAAGTTGGAGTATCTCATTAATGGATTCTACTATTATAGAAAACATAACTTCTGTATCCTTGTTTACAATACATCTCTCGTCAGGGACATAATGTAATTGGAATAGTCTAATAAGGTCTTGAGCTGGATGAGTGATTGGGACCAGATACTTAGGCAAATTTGACTCCCATATAGGTATGTCATTTCCAATTTTCTTCACAAATTTCTCATAACACTAGTTATGGACTTCAAGCATATTGAATTCTAATGTTGCATCATTAATCCTGTAATGTAGATCAATTAGGGAACTGCTTTCTCCAGTAGTAATAGGTGGTTGTAGAGGTCTAACTACTTCGCTTGAATTTTTTGTTAAGGCTGGGGTAGGCTTATTTATCTTTGAAGGTTGAGGAAGTGGAAGCTTGCCCGAGGCAGATTTTTGGGCTTTTGGACCTCTAGTTTTAGTGGTTATCTATTTTCTTGTCATTTTGGTGAAAAATAAGCAAGATTAAATTGTTTTCTTAGTTAATTTGAAAACAGAGGCTAATTGAGAAGATCTAGGAGAATTTTGGAAATCTGGGCAAGGGTTTTGGGATAAAAAAACAGGTTTTCTAGATGTAGAGGACTGAAAAAGGGATTCAATTTCTCTCAGTTTTTTTTTTAAACTTTTAAATTGTGGAAATTGTCTTTTGATGGATGGAAAATGCTTAAAAACTGAGATTTGATGGAAATGGCAAATTCAGAGAAAAATTTGAGAGGGTTTGCCCTGTTTTTTCAAGGTTTGGGCATACTGGATTGGTAATTCTAATATATATAGCTCAATTTATTTTAATTTGATTATGAATTTATGAATTTCCAGGTTTGGAATATTGAGAAATACCTCTTGTAGGTATTGTGGTAGTTGAGAAGGGATTTTCAGTCGTATTAGCTTCAAACTGGATGCTGTGACCGAGTGGAAAACTTCAAAGTCTTTTAAAGGGAGTCACTGTGGTAAAATTTCGCTTCAGGGGGAAAAATTGACTATCAAAGGTTTAAATTTCATTCACAGGGTCTCGACGCATTTTTCATAATAGGCGAGTGGGTAAACAATACATAAAACAATGAGAAATTAAGGTAAAACCTTAGATATTTGTCGTAATATGTATCATTTATTGTAGGTCATAGTCAATGCCGGGAGTGGATTTGCTTTGAATGTGAAAACCATCGATGGTTATCGTGTTACTTTTATATGGTAAGCTGTTTTGGCCAATATAAACGCGATCAAATAGAATTTGGACACGTAACAATGGGTGGTTTAATGAAACTACTTTTATTGCGTGAATTTCATCAAAGTTCAATCGATCAGTTTTAGCGTGCGATATGAGACCCTCATCATTAGATTTGATTTCATGATGCGAATGGTAAAGATAACTTTTTGGAGTTGCAGCGGACATGCGACTGGTACTGATCTTTAAGATGGGCCGTTGATTTGATAGAGATGATCAATGGTCACGGCTTAACGCGATGGAGAATGGTGGGGCATGAGGCTGGTTCATCACGCTAAGTATGGACCATTGGATTAGGAATATAAATATGATCGGAGGGTGATGGATGAATGCGAGGGTGCTGGGTTATATATAAAAGGGGTTTATAGGGTAAAGTGAATGGGGGTGGGTTAATAGGAACTTTTAACCAAGGTTCAGACTTTTTTGAAAGTGCATATAACGGGAAAGAGGGGTAAGGTCAAACTTTAACCTCGGGTAAAGCTTGTGTAGGGATGGGAAAACGGTAAGAGTATTTACAAAGGTTTTAAGACTTAAATCCTTTATAAAATACTTAGGATATAATGAAATAAGTGGGATAATGTTTTTCAAACATGCAAGATATGTATGAAAGCTATTTTTTTTCATATTTTTATTTTATTATATAGTTTTAGATTATTTGAAGGTCCGAAACTATAGGGGATCAGGATATTTCATTATGGATAGTTTTTATGTCAAAGGGATAGTTTTGGGATTTAATTTAAACATGTGAATAATAACCTTGACATAAAAAGCTTATAATAAGGGGTTTTTTGGGATAATTAATAAAAAGGAGTTATATTAATAGGACTAGGACTTTCTATAGGGAGTTAATAAAATAAGTTAGGTGTTAATATGAAAAGGGACAATGAATACTCAAAGATTGAAAAATAAAACTAAAGAAAGTGAAAATTAGAGTAAAGTTTCATTTTCATAACTCACTCACTTTTACTTAGTATATCATGTCTTTTGAGGGTTTTATTCTTTGTAAAGTGGAGGGAGTTAATCAAATGGGTGTTAAGCATCATTAAGTAAAAATGGGGTATTTACTTATGATTTCAAGGTAATGAATGCACGAATGGAAAATGATGTGATTTTTGGGATTAATATAGAAACTTAACACTTTCAACTAGTCAGTCATTGAGCCTTGGGTCTGGTCCCAACAGAAGTCAAGGAAATGCCTTGAGCCTCTTTGAATGATAGTCTAGAATATCAAATAGCTATGGGGAGGGGAAATTAGTTATTGTAGCCTGGTGAAAGACATTTACAATGGATTTCCTGCCTTATTCTACCTACCCAATCATATCTTCTAACATTTTTTCTTCTATTTTGATCAGGTGCATTTGAGCTAGCAACCTTGCAACATTTTATTCTTTTGAAAGAAGTAAAACTATCTAATTCTAAACTTATTTCATTCAATAATCCAGATTAAACTATTGGATTGTTTTATTCTCTACCTAACTACTGAATTTCCATGATTAAATTGTTTGACAATCCTTCATTCTCTATCTAAAACAAGTAAAATTGAAACATGATAACTCAAGATTAAACTATTAAACTCATCATGGATTATGGCATTTATTGACACTCTGCCATAATCATCTGCAAAAAGTAAAACTAGTGGCATTTAGACTTGCACACTTTCATGTTTTATTCATCTTTTTTATTTTGTTTTATATTATTTTTTCTAAGTCCTTTGATTCTTCTTTTAGGACTTTGACCCTTTTTTTGATATTTTTTATTTTTTTACAAAATATGGGAAAACACCTAGCAAAAAGAAAACTTTGTACATATTCACACAACTATCATTAGTCAAATCAAAATTATGAATCCTATATTTATAGGTTGCTAACACCCTCCAATGGAAAACTAGTTCAAAAATTGGATATCTCTCTCCTCCACTGCTACACCCGTGCAGAACAAGCCAACTCTAAACAAAACTGCATTGTATATGAGACTGAAGGTTGGCCAAATGCCAGATAGTGGTAATGAAACTCAAGATAAACTCTCCCGAGTAGGAACTCTAAGTTCCCAGATGATGAGGGTGGGATTTTTGCTCGGAAACACCCTTGTGCTAAACAACACTGTAAACCCTGCTAAACAACAAAAGCATAGATAGAAATGTCACATGAAAATTTTAGATCTAAAAAGATCAAATTCAATAATAAAAATCAATGTCTTTTAATGCTTCCATCCTCTTCCTTTTATACTTGGCAAGCTTCCTCACCCTGGGTACCACTCAATAATGGAGCTACTCTCATGCATACACTCCTCCTAAATGACGACACTGTCCTCCATCAATCCTCCATGAACTCCATAACAATGTTGTTGATCTGGTCAACATTGACCTAGTCGATAGGCTCTAGCCCCTGTTCACACCTTAGGGTGCTTTATTAACGAAAAATTATGATCCACTTTCACATGAGACTTGTTTTTATTCTTCATAACGACATTTATGGGTCTCCCTACCCACTTATTAACCTATCTAAGTGAAAAAAACAAAACTTTAATATTCCAATTAATTTTGGAATATTCAGTATAGTTAAGAGCCAGCTTGATCAGTTTAGTTATAGCTAGTGAATGGAATTGTCAATATTTGGTTACCAAGGAAATACAATGGCTTTTAAGTGATAACAAATACATAGAAAATATCCACAAAAGAAGAAAACAAGTTCCAAAAAGAGATAAAGTATATAAAATTGAACTTATTTTTGGAAGATTATAAGAGTAACTAGATGGGACAATGAATATTTTTTGGGTAAAATGTAACCTTGCCAAAAGCTTAAATTGCCTACTGCACCAGAGGCTCTATCTGTGATAAAAGAGTATATATTTTTATAAAGCTAATTTGAAAGAGCCACTTGCTTCATATTTTTGAACTTAGTAAAGACTGATATAAATATTCATAATTTCATTTTTAAAGATGAAATCTTATGGATTATGATCAAATGAGATTTTATTTCTTAGTGAGATATTATTTTTATTCAAATTCATTCCTCCAACTATTTTTATTTTGAAAATTTTTAGAAATTTTAAAAAACAAATCAGAGATAACTGGTTCTCCCAAGTGAATTGCCAATTGTTTTACTATACAAAACCCCTCATTTATTTTAATATAAATGGGGGCCCTTAAAAAAAATTAAAATTTTACAAGAAATATATCATTTTAGCATAAGTATTAAAACTTTAAGAATAAAGTATTTATCCTTTCCGCTTTGATATCAAAGCGCTCACCGCAAATCACATAACTTACAAGGCAAAAAAGTTATAAAAAATATAAGATTTGCGAATTGTGATATGCGCTTCAAAAATTTTAGAATTATATAAAATCTCCATTGAAAATGCTTAAAAATCCCTTGAAAAGATAAATTGTGTCGCACCTTTTTAAAATAACAAACTTATAACATTTCAGAAAAGTTGTGATGAGTTGGACTTGAGGAAACAGTAAAAGAACAATTAAAAGTATCCAAAATTCTGATAAAGTGAAACAACATGAGTCTTTAGTGCATTTTGCGTTTCACGACAAGAAACCAAATGAAAATTTTTATACACCACAATAAGTTGCGATGTGTGATTTGCGAAGATCACATTTCGCAAGATTCATCGGCGGCAAAAACATAACTATTGATATCGTTTAAAAGTTGCGATATGCAATATAAACACTAGTATGCAAGTGCATGAAATTATTCTTATTTAATCAATCTGTTATAATATATAATGACTTAGATCGTTATATTAGACATATTGCGTAAGGTGTGTAAGAGATTTGATAGAAAGAGTTATGCGTTATTAACATAATTTAATGGGTCCAAGGTTCAAAATATTGATATCTACTTGAAGCGTGTTTTAAATTTAGAGAGCCAAATTTTTATTATGATATTTTAACTCTATTCTCTATCCTTCTCTCTATTCATTTCACATCTGAATTTACTCATTTCAACTGAATTCTGGAAACCACCTAACGAGGTAAGAATAACTGGAATGGCAAACAAAGGCAAGACAATTACTCGAACACCCATTGCAGAAGAAATAGACATGCCTCCATTGTTCTCAGACACAACGTGCAACAAGGATTGTGCGAGTTCTTCATGCGATGCAATATACAACCTGTTTGAGGTAGAACAACCAGGAGAATTAGTTAAAATAGTAACAACAAATAGGGAAGTTTGATTACACCCATATTACTTTCAATTTACATGTTTGTTTCTTTACAGAATAGAAACGAGGCTAAATATTTTACCATACACAGATATGGTAAAGTGGGTCATTGAAAACCTTAACATAGCAGACATATAATTCAAGAATCCTAAGCTAGAGAATATTGGTTCGTTCACTGGAGAGGATTTACGAATAATGTATCACTTGCCTATGCTATAGAAGAATTAAGATAAAGCTTTAGTCCAAAGCTTTACGAAGAAGAATAAAAACCTCATTAAAGTGATAAAGGGATGGAAAGAAGACCAAGCAAAGCTAAAGCAGGATAAACATGGTATGTACCTGATAGCACAGTTATCGTCCCCTTATTTTTATGTAGCTGGAACGCTATGTAGGTTATTTTCTAAACCAGACACCACTATATTTTCGATAAAATGGGTTCCTTTGATTGACGTCAATTCCTTTATTATGAATTGGGAGACCATTTTGTCTGATAATCTGACTAAAATCATAATGGATTATAGGACAAATAGAGTATATTCCACTAGGACAATACCTCCCTTCTACATGAGTGCTTACGTCATGGATGAAATTTTATATTGTTCAATATTTCCTATCCTGGGATGGAAATCGATAAGCCAGGACACCACTCCAATTCATATTTACCAAAAGGAATTGTGGGAATCTGAGTTTTATTTTCATTTATATAAAATTTGTAATGGATTTATGTTTCCCATCCATCATATCATCTTTAATGAAAGAGCCCCTATCATTTCTAAGGAAGCTAGCACAAATATTTTACCAATTGCGAGAAGGTTTGCTGAAGAAAATTTCACTTATATCAGAGTTTTTGGGAGTTATTCTGCCCCCCATGTTTTTCCTTATTATGTTCCTGATAAGCTTTTATCCGAAAATATTGGTTATAAAATTTGAGTCAGAGGTGTGACCAAACAACTCAGAGATTCCAAAAAAGCTATTAGGCCTACTTTCACTATATAGTGTGGCACTTTTTCCCTTTTTACATTGGTCATGCAACCAAAGAGATTTCAAATATTCTTCATTGAAGATGGCTTCAATGCGAAAGAGACCATATGACCCTAATGATGTGCTTCATAAGTTTACCAATAATCTTAAACTAAAACCTTTCGGGAATGAGAAGGACATGTTCGATGATTTATTTGAAGGTGTGGAGATGTTTTCAATTCTTTTGAAAATTGCATCTAATAAAATCAGTAAAGCGAACTTTGAAGCTTTTCAAGCATATAAAAGCAAGAGACTAGAAACATTTGCTTTGGACCTGTTATTTGTTGAAGATGTCAAAAGGCCAACTCCCAACATTTGCCTAGATGATGAGGCTAAGGAAATTTCAGAAGATTAATCTCAGGAAAAATAAAATCAAGAGTTAGAACAGTCACAACAATGCTCTCAGAATTCAAATCACTTTGACAATGAATCTAAAAGCAGGAATGAGAGTCTTGAGAAAATAATTGAGAAAGTGATTGAAGGAATTGAGATGAAAACTGAAGGAGAAATTAATGGAGCTGAAGCATCTTATAAAGAAGTTCATTATATGAAAAATACACCTCAAAAGATAGGGAAACTTGAAGAAAAGGATTTAAATAAATAATGGGAGAACTTTTCTGAAGCACTGGAAACACCACCACCACCAAACCCTAATGTTAATGAATCAGAAAGTTTCCAAACTCTAGAGCAGGCCTAGAATTTAGTGGAAACTGCAATGCCACTACAACAAGTACGATAACATCAGGATCAAGAGATTATCCTAGCCTACCCAATGTAGGAAATAATTTTTAAGATTGAGGAAATTCCTCCATTAGATGTTTTCTACATCCCAGGTCACAAAGTTGTAGTTAAGAGAAGAAAAAAAAGAAGGATTGATGAATGAGTAACTACCCTTGAGATCAATGGATGTTGTATGGAAGGATACTCATGCTAATCCTACTGCACATATCACTAGACTATCACAGTTTTCTAGAGCATATGCAACTGCTACCATTGACAAAGACGAACAATTCAAGCTTCTTCTCAAACAACATGAAGACAAAGTTCAAGAATTGGAGAAACTACTAGAATAGGAAAATTTCAATTCCAGTAAGTAGATTGAATTGAAGATGTCACAATTCCAAAATTACTTTGATAGATTAAAGCTACAACACTAGATACAAATTTGAAAAAAGGAAACTTAGATAGAAGAAGTTATGGATAAATTGAAAACTCAGCCTCAAACAGAGAAATTTATTAAAGAGGCACTTGAATGGAACACAAAATTAAAGCAGTAGCAATAATATTTATCTCATCAAATGTTAGTTACAAGTTCATACACAAGATTTTGACCCAATAAGTGGCTAATAAGAGGCTAAAATGTGAAAAGGTCCAAAATAATAGATCTGAGTTTATCCAATTGCAAGAGTGTGATGAAGGAAAGAAAGTTAATCTACCCAAGATTGATAAATTTCACAAAGAGATCATATTCAAATATTGGGAGATGCAGTTGAGATAGGCATGGAAGGAAACATGAAAGGCTACAAATCTGGCCAATGAAATCATAAAATCTGTTAATGGACAACTTCTAAAAGCTTAACTTATCAAAGAAGCTACATCCGAATTACTCCTGGAGCTCAAACCATTATAAGCACAGTGGAAAAAAAGCACAGAAATACAAGAAGAAGCTATTAAAAGGATAACCAAGTTTCATCAAGAAAATTACTCGAATTTTCTAATAAAACCATATCATCAATGCCATGCGCTACAGTCATTATCTGGTTCTACTAAAAAATCAATGCCAACACTTTCGAATGTTGTTTTTAAGGACCAGGTCATATCCGAGATTACAAAGCTAGCTCAGCTAAAGCCAATGGTAGATATTTTTCACCTCAGGGATCAAATGCACAAAGAGGATCAACCCACCTAAGCATGTTGTTATTTTTATTTCCTAGATTGTAGTTTAAGTTTACTCATTACGAGGAAGGTTGTTTCAAACCTCCTCCAATTTTTATGTAATAATATATTTTAAATATATTTATTTTAGTATTTATACCCTTCTCATGCATTTAGAGAAGGGTCCAGAAATTTGTCAAAAACAGTTGCAAAGAATCCACTTTTGTAAGTTTGTGAATTCCTTGATCAATTAATGGAATGAAAGATGTTATCTTTTGACATTGAGGTTGTTCAACTGAAGTTTCACTATTGTACTCATTGAGTTACTTTAAAGTGAAGAGGAGCAGAAAACTACTATCGGTTTGAATGAGTAGAACCTCGTATATATGGTACCTTTACATGTTATATTAAGTTTGCTTCTTGAATTGACAAACATCTTTTTATGTGTATTATATATGCAAGGTGTTATCATAAGTGAATGTTAAATGCACTTATGTACTGATATTTTTTTATGATTAATTATCTCATATATAATCAAACATAAGATTTTGATATATATTTCACGATTATTTTGATTAACCTGTTTTGTCAAAAGAATTAATTTTACATAACTTTCATCTCTTTCACCTTTTGAATAATATTCATTACCAATTATTGGAAGATATATTTTTAGATCGCATTAAGGAATGAACACTCCCAAGTATATAGTGGAATAGATATTTAAGATAAATGCACACGATAGATTAAATAATTTTCCATTTGCATGCTATAAACAAAACAAACCCTCATCATCCTTATTAGGAAGCTGGTCCCTTTACCCCCAGTTATAGCCACCATACCAAATGGAAAAGGACTTTCTCTAAGTTCTGGACCAGGTGGTTATCCCCCATGTTGTTGCAAAGGAATTTTGAGGGCTCAACAGAATTTTAAAAGGGAAATTTCTCATTGAAAGGCATGGGAAGCTACATTTGTGAGGAAATATTGGCAGGATTTGTTAGTGTTAGTCTTTTGATACTGCCATCAGTGATCAAAATATTCTCTTTTGCATTTTTATAGTAGGAGTCTCATAATATAACTTTTTAACACTCCATTAGGTCATGGATCCATTGATGGTTGGAGGCCACTTCATCAGTTTTCCCCTCATGAAAAATACTTGTTAGTTCTCCTCTCTATCGTCTTCAGTCATGATTCATTTTCACTTTGCAGTTCATTTTATTAGGTCATAGGGTTTGGTCTCATTAAGTTTAAGAGTTACACCATATTCAAATTAATGATGAAAGTGTCAATAAATATTAGCAAGGAAATGGGGATGCCAAATAAACTCAAAGCATAGAATCTAGAAAAGTCAAAGAGTTGTTCTTTCAAGCTTAATGTAATTTTCACCTCAAAACATGGTTTGAGGTGAAAACAGGGTACTTTGCTTTTATTATCATTTCTTATGTAATTTTATGTTTCCATATGTAATAAGTTGAACTTCAAAAGATGTTATCTCTGTAAAGCCAATGATAGTCTTTCACAACCCGCCACAAAAAGTCAAAGGGGCTTTTTCTTTACCTGTTTCTCAGAAGTGTTCTACACATGATTTTTAATGTAAATCATATTCTAAGCATGTTCATCAAAACCGGCTCGGAAAACGCTTTCCAATGGTGTATTACACTCCCAAAATCAGTTTCTGGATCGGAAAGTATGCCCAAATGAATAATGGCTCAAAAAGTACAACTCTGCCCCTTTTTTCCATTATTTCGCTAGCCTTTAACTTTAAATCCCTTACCTTTTTCTATATTTTTCTTTTACCATTAAGTCCCTTTTTCATTTTTAATTTATGTCTCCTACAATTCCGATGTGATGGCTCATCATCGATGCGATCGCATCGCACCATCACATCATCACATTATCGCATTCCCTCCATCGCTTAACTTCGTCGTTCATCTTCCCCGATGTGATAAAAACACATCGCATATCGTGATTCTGCTAGAACTTGACTCTTCCATTCCTCTTCTGCCTATGTGATCGCATTGCAGCATCGCATCATGTGATCGCTCTTCCACCAACACTTAACTCTTCCATTCCTCTTCCGCCGATGTGATCGCATCGCATCGCACGATCGCATCATTCTCCATTGCTAAATACCTCTCTCTCGACTTCCGCCGATGTGATAATCGTGCATCCCACCATTGCAACATCACTCCATTCCCATCACGTCGGCCTATTCTCCATCACGTATCACAAAATCAAACCATTTCTCCATCGTTTTTTCATCACTTCCATCGCTCATTGCTCATTCATCGCTCCATTTCCATCGATCGCTCCATTCCCATCGCATCAGCCTATTCTCCATCGCAACATCGTTCCATCACTCATCACATATCGCGATTTCCTCTGCCCAAATTATTCTCGTCCCTCCTCCACTTGCGATTGCGATCCCCAAGATGACCACTTCTTTCCACCCTTTTCAAAGGAAAAAGGGGCTTTTTTCCATTTTATGAGGCATATTCGCTTATTGGTTTAAAGGGGTTTTCTTCAGGTTAAAGGACAAAAAAATTCTGTTAAGGCCGTGAGCAAATTGTGAATACAGAGATCATTACACCATTAGCCATAGAATGGCAGCAAACGATAAATGATGGGGGCAGGTCGGTTCCATATTTGTTTCTTTCCATTTGTTGGAGTAAGTGTAATAGATAATTCTTCCAGATGGTCGGATATATAGTTTCCTCTCTTTCAGAGGTATATCAGTAGGTTTTTCTATCTTCATGTTTTTGTTTGGCGGCAGGTGAAACAACTCCTCTTTTTACATATTTTCCCCCTGAGGCTAGTCTATTTAATGTAATTTTTCAGTAGGTTGGAAGATGTTGGAATCACTGGGGCACTCTGAGCTTGATTGTACATATTTGTAACCAGTTTGGCAGGAAATTAATAAAGATTTGCAGCTATTTTTTATGGGATCCTTGTGGTATGGAATTTTAGCACAGTTTCTTCTTTTTTAATCATTTGTTAAATGTTTCATGTATTCCATCATTCATTCCATTGGTTTCTCTTGAATTTTTTCAAGTTAGATAGGTAGAATACATTGTTACAGTGCTCTTCCTTGGGAAATCATTCAATATTTTATGTTTTGTACTGTTTGAGAAGGATTCATCTCATATGCCCTCCTCAGCTCCTCAATAGTCTTAAACACTTCACTTAATTAAGCCAAAGGTGTTAAAGTCCATGCCTACCCTGCCCCATAGAATACCCTGCATTTCTGATTTAATTTCCTAGACTGAAACTGCCCAGCTCCATCTGATCCAACAAACACCAACAAATCTATCAAAAACTTTTGAGCTACTATACCTAGCCTAAAGTATTTTTCCGTAGTCATCCTTCATTGAGATTTCTTACGGAGAGAGCCCGCTCCCTGCATTGTAGGGCTAGCTACAAGTTTAAGCATTTTTTGTGGTTACCCTGGCTTGCCTTCCTTTAGCCTGAGGTCAATCTAGGTGATAACATGATCTAGCAACATATATAAAATTAATGAACCCAATATAAGCATCATTTGAGCTAATGATGAGGTTAGAACATTTTTTTATAAAAATACACGTCCCACCAAGATTTGGCACGTTGCTATCCCGAGACCTCAAAAAATGCTAAGTGCAAAGAAGTTGCAGAAGTTGCGTTGATGTATGAATATTAAAGATTTTATTCAAACATTGAAAGAGAAAGGTTTAGCAGGAATCATGGAAGAATCAATGACTGATATATGCACAGGACTAGTTGAGAAGCCTACAGAAACACCACTACAAACTAAACATCGTAAATATCCATGAAAGAAACCGACCGAAGAAGAGAGAATGAAGAAGAAACAGGACAAGAAACCCCCCGAGCAAGTAAGAGACATTGAGGAAGAAGTAGAGTAGGTGAAAATGGAAATGGATGGTGCAATGTTTCTATCACCTCTCCCACCAAAACCGGTAAAATATTCAAAGGATTTAAAGTATGGAACTTTTACACTGTTATTTCTAGAATCTGTGCCATTTTTTGGAGAAATCATTGGGAAAATTCCACATCTTATGTTCGTGGAATACGATTTTAATGACAGGAATAAATACCCATAGTTCACACTAGGAATATATCTAAAGTAGTTACACTACCCTAAAAATTGTGTGATGAGGTTAGAGTCGCAACAATGGGCAGTAAGATTGGCACAATCAGGGTTATTCAACATGTTGAATGTGCCACACTTCGGCAGATGTCTGCGAAGCACAACCTGCGTCAGAAAATTTCTCGTGTTGGTGCATGATTGATGCCTATGGATGGGAAAGAGGATCCCTATCGATGGAATTTTGATATGGATAATACCAAGACTCTCGTATTAAGGATAGAACCCCACAAAATACTTTGTTGGAAAAGACCAAGATAAAGAAATATTTAAAAATATGAAGAATAAGTTCATACTCACAAAAGGAAAGTGAGGATATGATATTAACTTAATAAATGACCAAGGAGTTTGCCACACAAATATTAGCTAGAAATATCATGATAAAGTGACAGGGTAATAAAGTCCCTGGTAATGAAGTCCCTGCAGCAGTAGTTCCATTAGCTCTGCAATGCACCAATGGCATTCAATAGAACTAGGTCACATACCTGTACAAAGCATTTCTAGACAACTTCTCCGAGGTTCAAGAGACAAGTACTACATTTCATTATCTATGATTAACTTTGATAATAACGATGTAGGCATGAAGAGAGCCAGAGGATTCACAGTTTCCTCTAGTAGCTTCTGATGTTTGTGAAGCTGCACGATATAAATTTTTGTGGTATACCAATCAACCGTCATGAGCACAGGAAAGCAAGAGGTTTTTTGTGTTATATCATAAGGAATTACAAATGTTGGTGAACCAACACCCTCGCCTATCACCTAGCCTATACGAGCAATATCAATCTATCGCAAAGTTCAAGGCTGACTTCCACATAATTTATATATAGGCTCACAAAGACATAAGAAATAAATGACATCCCCTGCCATATTTGGTAAAAAAATTTGATCTCTTTTCATAAGCACAAAAGTGGCACACAGAATGGATTATCCTGCCAGAGACAGAGGCAGAAGATAGTCTGATAGAGTAGGACACAATGCATCGTGGATAAGCGATTGGGAAAGATAAGGATAAGGATGACGATGAGATAGAACAAGAGGAGTAACATGACAAGGGTCATCACGATCCTCTTGGAGGCGATGAGCAGAAAAAAGAGTTTGAAAACACTGATAAATACCCTTGCATCACATAGAAGAGGAAGGAAGGTGTCGAAGATTCTAAAATACCCAAAAAGAAGCAAAAGGCAGACAGGACAACGAACACAATACCACTGTTCCTCACTGATGGAGACCTAGATCAGATTAGAGATAGGATACATGAAGCTATGATAGAGTCACGAAATAGATTAGAGGATCGCTATGACGCACTTCTAAAAGGTTTCGAGAAACATATTTTGGAATTAAATATAGTGGCACAGAAAACTAGACAACTAATACAAGCAAAGAAAAAGATTTGAGAATAAAGATTAGTGGATTCCACACTCGAGGCACGAATAGTGCAGACACATACCTCAACATTGAAGCTTAACTCCCTCGAGGTACAAAAATAGTTGAAAGGATGGGAATATTTGAACATGAACATCACAGTTATTCCAATCCAGATATTACATGAGCTACAACAAGAGATTTTATATGAGTTGAAGCAATGAGAACAACTCACTTCAGAATTGAACATTCACGTAGAGGGGGAGCGAGCTTCGCTGAAGTACGAGCTTGACCAGGCCATCCAGGAAAAGGATCAGGTAGTACAACAACATTAGAAATTGAAAGAAGTGGTCCAAGCCACATGACGTGAGGTTCCATACATTGATGTATGAGAAGAATAATTAGTGGAGGACAAGTTCTTGAAGCTCGGCCTTCCAAAAAAAATAGATATTCTAGTAAGATTGCATATGTACAATTTTAATATGAGATAAATATAAATGAGCTGGAGATTAAGCTACAACCAACCATGCCATAGGAAGTGTGGGAGAAGAGGGAGGTCCACCTAAATACTGTAGTGATTGGCATGTCCACAATAGTGGATGATTGTGGGAAGTTTCTGGATGAAACTTTACAGATTTGAACTTTGCTGCAAGAAGATCCAATTATGTAGAAGCTAGAATAAGAAATTTAGTAGAAGTAGAAGCATCTTGAGGAGATTCGTGGAATTGTGAAGACCTTACCAATATCAAAGAAGCTTGCCAAGATCAATGAAGGAAATGCACTCCAGAGGAAAATAGAGGAGATGAGGAAAGAAGAGAATGTTTTGGTAGAGAGAACCCAAACATGGCAGGATGAGGGTTTCCAACTGTCTCAGGAAGTGGATGGGAAGTTTCAAGAGCTTCGATAGAGAGAAGAGGCAGTGTTGGAGAAGACTACAGGACCAGCGAAAGAAGCACCGTTGGAAGAAGTGCACAACTAAGAAAAGGAGGTATCATACATTCTTCAACAATTCAACTGTGCCTACGACAACAAAGTAGCAAAGATTGAAGGAAACTTAGCTGAGCAAATTTTGATTAGTCATACGTGAGTGTTGAGGGCTTGTTAGGCACATCCCATCTTGGTCTATATTTGGGCTAATACTATAAATTTTCTTGGGTGGAGCGCTAAGTGGATCACACAATGGAGAATTTTAAATATACTATGTGATGTCGTAGGCACTCCGGGGCAGGTCCAAGCCCCAAATTTTTGTAAAGTGCACAATTTTGTAAAGGTTTTTGGGCCATAGTTACCTTTTTTAGGGATCCCATGGTATTTTCACCATGGTATTGTAAAGATGTATCCTTACTATTTAATGGTATATAAAGGGTTGAAAATTTATGTTTAAACATAATATATATAGAGATTCATGCGTAAATTGTTGTAATATATATTTTGTATCAAAAGGAATCCTCTACAGTCGAATGCATAAAGGCTCGGTATGAGCTTATAAATTAGTGTGCAGAGAGCTTACAGCTTAGTGCGCAAGTCGAGACTAGTTGTATTCAAATATTCATCATGACAAAGCAATAGTTTTGTGGATGATATTCTGGTATTTTTGTATGGTTGATGCGTATAATTGATTATTATTTGTTGTTTCATTCTACTTAAATGTAGTAATGGGTTATGGGTTTATATGGATCATAACCAATAGAGGAAGGAGGAATCATGTCTAGGGATATAATGCCCTTAGAGGTTTGGAAATGTGGTAATAATATCTGTATGGAGTTCAGGAAGTAGCTCTACCTAGAGCACAGTATCATAAAAGAAGGCATCCTCGAGTATTTCGCCACACATATATTTCCTTTTCTTAACCTAATTACCCCTAATCTCATTCCAATTTCCATTTTACCTTGCAATTTCCCTTCAATCACTTCGGAAATTTGGAATAAATAATTGATGCCTCTACTGCCGACATCGCGAGTAAAAGATGTCAGTAGACATTTGAATTTGTGAGCTGAACTTATTTAGTGTAGTTTACGAGCCTAGGTGTTGATTTTGGAAATGTTGTTTTCGTAAATTCCATCCTTTAACTATTAGTATTAACATAAATGTATGTATATGCATATTATAAAGCCACTGCAAGCACTAAATAATATTTAGAATAAGGATGGTTACCCACCTAAAGCGTCGATGAACCCAATATCGCTCCCCTATGAAAATGCACACCATAAACACATATAAACTATCTAGATTATAGAAAACAACACAATCAAATGGCCCAAAGCCCAGGAACAAACATAAGTCCAAAAGCACCCAACAACTGCAAGAAATGACATTTTGAGACCCTACTCTACTCACTCTCCTACACTAATTATTAATGAGTCCCACATTTCTCTTTTTAGTTTCCATTTTTCTACACAATCTCATCAAGAATACTTTTTCTATACTACACGACATCGAGAAATTTGATCTTGGTGGAAAAAAAAAATCAGAGAGGTAATTTTTGAGCTAGGCTTGATTTGCAAGCATACACATACATCTACCAAGAAATGATATATAATTGATATAATTTATTGGATCATCTCTACATCATGCTCATTTCCATCCATTCTCTCCACTTTAAATGAATTTCCAGCACCCTTCAAATTTCCCTTTTTTTTTCTCATCTTCTGAACAAGGAGTAAGAGCTTAGCTCAAATCCCATAATCCCCAATGGATTATAACCAACAGATGAAGGAGGAATCATGCCTAGGGAGATAATCACATTATAGGTGGGGTAATGTGGAAATTAAATCAGTATGGAGTTTTGGAAGCCCAGACCCAGCTTTCTACACCTATAACATAACTCAGATATTCTCCGCTTTATGCGCCAGATAACCTTGATAGTTTTATACGGAATCACTTACAAATTCGGTATATTATCCGACATTTAATTTCTTTTCAGTACTTATAGGCAGCCATGGAATATAAGAATTTCCATGAAGATTTTTGGCCTTGACCACCCCTCTTCTAAGTTCATCTAGTAGACTTATATAGCTATATATATTTTACTTTGTATTGCTCAGGTTTTTCTTTCCAGAGTTTTGTCCAATTCTAGATGATTTGCTAGGCCCTTCCTAACTTTCCAATTTACAGGCCTTATAAAATTTTCAACATTTTAAAGTTTCAGCATCGAGGTATAGATGTGTGCATCCTCGCATACATCTATCTATCCTCAGTTAACCTCCATAGCTCCAACTACTTTCCCAGCAGTTTAAATGGACGGTACACAGATGCTCTGTTCCTTGTATTTTTACATATGCTTACAATCTTACTTCACACAAACGTTTATCACACACTAGATTGTTCAATAGGATTTTCCCCTTATTTTACTGTTACAACATTCAACATGTGTGACACTCTGGTACAGATTCAATTGTTCCATGTGAAAACTAGGAAACAGATCCTCTTGCTTCAATCAAATGGTGGTAGAGGATACTGAACTGGATAGTTAGAATTCCTAGTATTTGATCTTCGTCCTTAATTAGGGTTCAACTTCTACTTTCATATGATTACATTTACATTTAATAGAATAGTTTAAATTCTAACTATTACAATTCTCTCCATGGGAACATACATACTGAACCCCATACGACTATCACAGGGTTATTGTTTCTTACTTTCTGTTATTGGTTACAGGGGTTTCTGTGCCAGCAGTATTGTTATGATAGGTTTAGTTGTTTGGAACTTGTTGTTCATGGTTACTGGTTTGTTAACATTTTCTGTTTCTATACACAGAAATTAAATACTCCTTTAAAAGATAGCAAGCTATACCTATACATAGTTATTAGATTGGCTGTTCAATTGATCTATCATCTCCAATCTCATTATTACAAGGTACTCATCCCTACACCCAACCATTTGTCTCTACTATCAATAGCTATAGTTGCAATTACATAAGATACTGAACCATTAATCCATCTAACAGTTGTATAATACAACATAACATAACAATTCATAATTTCCATAATGAACTATAACATCACAATTTCATAACTTGCATAAAGGAACTATAACATCACAATTTCATAAAACAGGGATATGTTTAACACAGACTTACAGATATCTCCAAATTTATGCATGCACAACTCTACTATGACCAGTCCTCCCAACCTTAGAATCCTCTTTATCTCCCAGGATTCACCCCCGAGCAGAGATCCTCCCCAGAACAGACTAACCTCAATCTGTTCTGGAGCAGCTTATTTAAGTTGTGCTTTCCCCAAGCCTGTTTCCAATTCTGCGTCCAGAATTTCAGGATGCTTTATTCCTGTTTAGCCTAGGCTTCCCATTCTGGGATTCTTTAAAGCTGCTTTAAGCTTTTCCTCAGCTTTTCCAGCTTTTTCTCACCTCTTCCCAACTACTCTTCATTGGGGAAATTTAGATTTTTCCTCAAAAATCTAAATTAGAAATAATTTCTTTCAAGGATTTTTGAAAGATTTGGGGAAAGTCTTTTTCCTTTTCCACTACCTCATGGATTAGGCATGTGATATCACTTTCTCATCTGGTCATAGTGCATGCACAATATTTTATTTATTTTTTTATAATTAAGTATTTAACCATATCCACATAATAATTATCCATTGGGGTCGACTCCCCTATGGATGTATGTTCAAATTTCTAATTTGAAAAGCATAGAACTTGGGGGTGTTACATATTCCCCCTCTGAAAGTAAACACCGTCCTCGGTGTTGAAAACTATCTACTTAGTTTATTTTGAACATAATTATGAATGATGTTCCATCATCTTAGCTTCCCTGTTCCATGTAGCTTTTCAGCAGTAAAGTGCTCCACTGCACCTTTACTCTAGCTACTGTTCGTTTTCGCAATTCAATTCCTTCTCGCTTTCATCTTTGAAGCGACTCTGGAAGGAAATTCCTCTTCTGGTTCCACCTGGACCACATTCCAATCAATCATGTGAGAAGCATCATGTACAAAAATTATAAATTTTCTTTTCCAACAAGGAGACATGAAATATATCAGGAAATTTAATAAGCAATGGTAGGGCTAATTTATAAGCCATTAGTTTCCAGCAGAGTACTCTCCTACCTCCACTCTATTTACTGATGCCTTATGCAGTTGGTTTTCTTCCTACTTCTTTGCAAGAAGTCTGTTTGGAAGATCTTTTATTCTGGTTTCTCTGTCCACAATTCATACCAATGTAAGTAATATTAGTTACATATAATTGATAATTCACAACAGCATTCTGCATTTCAATAACTTAAGAAATTCAGTTATTAATCAAACCGTTCAGGTTCATAATAGTTTAGTGCACTTTTAGTACACTACTTATCCTTTCTTGTTTTTCAGTGAGATTCTTTCCTCACTCAACTTGGTCCAGTTCCGCTTTTCTTGATTTTCTAGGTGATTTATCTTCACCTTTTTCCTCTTTGTTTCCAGAGTGCCCAATTTCCTGTTACACACTTGGCTAAACAATTTGACAATTTTTCATTAGTACTCATAAATGAATGAAAACAATTGTACTATATGCATGATTATGCTTACCCTTTTTCAGTTCATCGCTGTACTTCCAGTACCTTCTCATTTTTTTTTTCGTAGCTGTATGAGGTACATACAATTGATCATCCACAACAACATTATGCATTTCAATAACTTAAGAATTTTCAGTTATTAGTCAAACCGTTCAGGTTCATAATAGTTTAGTGCACTTTTAGTACACTACTTATCCTTTCTTGTTTCTTTAGTGAGGTTCTTTCCTCACTCAACTTGGTCCAATTCAGCTTTTCTGGAGTTTCTAGGTGATTTATCTTCACCTTTTTCCTTCTTGCTTCCAGAGTGTACAATTTCCTGTTACACACTTGGCTAAACAATTTGACAATTTTTCATTAGTACTCATACATGAATGAAAACAATTGTACTATATGCATGATTATGCTTACCCTTTTCCAGTTCATCGCTGTACTTCCAGTACCTTCTCATTTATTTATTTTTCGTAGATGTATGATTTCACACTATTTCCCCCTATCTTTGAATTTAAGACTCAGGAAATTTACATAAAATTTACACCAACAACATTTTATAGTGTGAATGCATGTAATTACTATCATTCGTCCCATTCACAAGTATTACTACTTGATAATGTCAAAATAGAATTTGACACAATTTTCCCCTTTTCAAAGAATTACCACAATTTATACATTTACTTAAAAAAAATTCTTCACATTCTACTGGGACCAATCATAGTATTTATTACTCCTTTAACCATAATTAGAGCAATAATATTCAGCCATATGATAAAATATATCCTTCCCTTGTACTTTTAATAATCCCCAGTAACTTATTTCTTCTCCTTTAATTCCGTGGGTATAAAGTTTGAGAAATAACTTAACATGTATGAAGATATTATATTCATACAACTCAACAAGGTTAACATTATAACATATAATCAGATCGCCTATATTTATAATGTTAATTGTAGATTTTAACTTATGTCCCACGTGCAATTTGTTTCATTTTAATTTATCCTCAATTCCACCACATTGTATATATATTCTAATAAAGTGAAACATATAAAATTTTCTTTATAAAGCTCTTTATTATAGGAACCATTATATTTCATATCCTTAAATCCTCCACTCTTTTTCATATATATATAGAACCACTCTATATATATATAATCCATAATATATATATATAATATAAACTCCATCATATATATATAAAATCCACCATATATAAATAAAATCCACCACATAAATATATATCCACCAGACATATATATACTATATATATAATCCAAAGAGTTTAATTAATACTCCTTAAATTCTTTTTTTTTTTCTTATTTAATGTACTATACCCTCGTACCAACTTACCTTTTTCCTTTGTGATGGACTTATAAAGTTTTAATTTGGACCAATACAAGGACAATTGAGATGGTTTCGGCTATTGTTAAGTCAATACTTTATAATAGAATTCATCTCTATTATTTTTAGCCAAGTAAGCGAATACCTAAACTTACAGGATTTTCTATTAGGGGATAAATAAAATTTGCATAACTCTATGCATAACCTTTATACATATAAGTACCCCATATATATATTTCTACATCCTTTGATAAGGCTATGGACCGATATATATATATATATATATAAACACCTATTCCATACCCATGTTTTATGTCACATATATCCATATATCTAACTCCACCCCTGAGTATTAGACGCCCCTCTGATACTTACTTTAAGTAGAATTCCAAAAATGAATACCTTACCCTTTTTAACTATCATTACATATAAGGTAATAAATGGATATACTCCCCTTTTCGAATCCCATGATACCCAATCATTAAATCATTAAGGGGATATATATATAATGTTCACATCCATTATCATTATAATAATGTCTAAGAGACTCGTTATCCATTCATGTTATGATTTCACCATTCTCAACTATTGAATTTTGATTAGGTCGAGGGGTAACATAAGTCTCTTTATTATTACCTCCTTTTTCTATACCAACCTTTAGATCTTTTATTTTTTCAAATTGCCGTATTTATACATCTACCCAAAGTATATGCCCAAGGTTGGGGTAAGAAAATGTTTTGCCCTAGGCGCTCGTGTAATTAAATTAGAGCTCAATTTAATATGTCTTGACCATAATGTATATATATATATGGAACGACAGATTGACGAGACATACCTCTTTTAAAATTTCTTGAACCCATCGCGTGCGAACATTATAATACGTGGAATATATTGCATAAGGTTTTTAAGTGATAACAACCACGTTTATCGTCTTCATATATTTATCTTTGTAATAAATTTCATGCATCACCGCAGTGTTACATAGGTTAACCTTCCTGCGTGATTTCCAACTACACGGTTGACGTGTTATTACTCTGTTGTAACCCTGACCTGGCAGACAGCTTTGCATGGTAGTAAGCCGATTTCACGGCTAGGGTTTACCACAATACCACATGCGCGAAATCCCGCAACCTATCCTGCCGCGTATGGCAGATTTTCTTGATCTGGCTTTGTATAGATGTCGGTTTTCTGGGATTGTCAGTGTTGCGTGTTTACCCAAACAGAAAGTACTAACAGAGGAGGTCGCCATACTCTTTCGTTTTACGTGCTTAGGTTCCGGACTGTGATGCTCTTTTCATAACCTGCACAAAAGTGTCTGCTCGGAACACGCGTTCAAACAACAGCTGGAGCGGAAGTTGAGAAGGTCTTTTCGATGGGAAAATCTCACGAATTCGCCGGCGGCCAGCCTCACAGGTACTTTAGGCAGAATTAAAAAAACTTATTAATCTGACAGAGGGGGTACCGAGGTTGCATTCAGCTTGGATTTGTGAAATCCCCTTCAGGCTTTGTGTGGGACTCGAGATCGCTGTAGGGTACAGGCGCAACTCTTTGAACCGAATTTTTCCCGGTACGTTTGTCAAATTCGATTTAGGGTTTGGTTCCTATTAAAACCTTTTCTTCCCCCCCCCCAGAGCTCATTGTTTATCGAATCGTTCCTTCCGTTGGTTCAGTTCCCACCCAGAGTTAAGGAGTTCCTTCTGTTTGTTTTCTAGATGCAGGGCGGTATTTCAGGTCATGTTCGTGGTTCTACGTGATGACTGGTGAAGAATTTTAGTTGCCCAGCTGCAAGCTCGTTTTTTTCTCTCCAGATTTCATACATGACGAGCAACTTAACCCCGCGGCATCTCTCCTATCTTCGGCCTGCTAATACTCTGGTTTGCCATTTGCTTACCCTTTTTATGACGCGGCTGCGTTCATTTCTTGATCTGGTTTTTTACCCCTGCTCCCGTTACCTATATATATATATATATATTTTTTTTATACTCTGCTACTACTCACTTCCAGCGATTTCGGTGCAGGCTTCCTATGCCTCGCATAAAATTTGTTTCAAGAGAGCTTAGGGAAAGCTACGCTGGTCGACTATCACATAATAATTTATATTTGCTATTCTGTAAATACCGCGTTCCCAAAGTACAGTTGGTTTGTTTTCGCCTTCTGTCTGTCAAACCAGGGTTAAATCATCGTTTTATAATTATCCGAATGATTTCCGTTTGGGTTTATAACCTGTTTTGGTTCGATGCTAAACTGATTTTCGCAGTTGAAATGTTATCACGGTCAAACATGCAGCGATAGTACTCTGGACCATTCGCGCGTTAACATGCATAATAAACCTTTGAAACGGTTTCATTATGATCCATCGTAGACAATTTATAGTATGGGTAAATAATGAGTTAGTTTGGCCACTCATTTAAATGCATCATTATAATGTTCCTACACCTGTCATTGATAATCATACCCCTTTATTTATTTTTAATATTGACAAATGCTTTGGTTTTAACGCTCGGCCTTTATCGAGCTAACTTACCGCATACATATCATTTAACGGAACGCTTATTTCAATAGCTGTGAAGATCATATATGAAATTCGTTATATCGTGACAGACCTGTATGTATCGTTTCTCCTGAACATATAGGGTTCATACATATTTGATTTGTGTTTATATCCTCTGCTTCGACATATATTCTTCTTATATAAGTATAACCCAGTTTTTTTTTTTTTTTATATCATTGTATTAAGGTTTGACCCTTATACTCGCTAGTTCATTTAGAACAGATTTCATCACTAACCGTATGATTTATTTCAAAGGATGAGGAATAAAATTTTTGTTTTGAAAAGTAATACACCTTATAATTATTATGATTGCTATATTAAAGGTTAAAGGTAGATCTAGAATTCATATGGGCATGCTAGAGGCCGTAAGGGCTATTATGCTCTTATGTATTGTTTTTGTTTTTTATTTTTATGCCTATAAAATATTCAATAGTACTTGACTCAAAGGCTGTACATAGACTTAGAAGTGAATTCCACATAAACCTATTAGCAATGAGGATCTCACATATAAATACTCCTCTTACCCTGCGTGATTTGTATCGACTTCTCATTTCTATAATTTCGTATTAGCGTACAGGGTTTATTGATATATGACTCATAATTTCGTTTGCCGTGTATAATTCATATATATATATGCTTTACATATTGGCATAACATGTATAGTTAATGTAATCCGAGGTCAAAAGGACCTTTTTGTATTTGTATTTAATATTTGTTGAGGTCGGAATATTTGGTTAAAAGCAGGTACAGGTATATGTAATAATGCACCCTTGCATGGACTAAATTCATTACTATAGTAATTATCTCAAAGTCTTTGTTCTTTTTTTTTTTTTTCATATGAATTTAAAAGGGCACATATATCATAAACTTTCTATGCATGCTATAATACTCCTTTGTTAGCACAATTTCGAATTCCGTACTCTAATGTCATTTTTTTTTTTTTGAATGTGAGTATCATGTAATTTTCGGTGCTCTGGCCCTATTTTCCTAGCATACCTATGAGCCTATATCAACATACGGGTATTTATATATATGTATTCAGTAGTCATTAATTGAGATGGATTTCACAACATAATATGTTATATAAATGCTAGGAATGCTATAGTCCTTCTGTAGAATAGAATTTCTTTTTAAAGCTAGAAATTGTCAACACACTTAGACCGACATATTTTGATTTGCTTCTAGGATGTCATATAACTCTAAGTCTGCTAGTATAGTTCTCCATATGTACATGAGCATAAAATTTCACAATTGTACACATATATGCTGTAGTGTAATATTCCATTTTCCGGCATAATTTCGAATGTCACAATTCATTGCATTTACTTTCAGCTAGTTGTGTTTATACCATGTAACTCTAATACTACTATAATGTTTCTATAGCAGACTCATAAGCATACAATATCACATTTGTGCCTACAATGAACAAAGCAATAATTAATCCTCTGTAGAGGTTAAGTAACTTCAGATTTAAATCGACCTTGGTTTAGAGATTCTGGAGTTTCTACTCTATGGACTTCCTGGTCTACAACTAAACAGAATCTGGAAGGTGATTGCCTTATGATGGATTCTGTTAAATGTAGGCCTAACATTAATCACACCAATTAATTAAAAATTTTTCTATATGTAGCCAATTCATACCATCAGAAAATAGAATAATCAAAAAATTTCAGAACATACCACAATCTGCACTTGACCAACCTCCTACCACAGAACAACCTTGACTCTTATCTCTAGAAGTTCCCTTTTCTATGTATCTAAGGAATAAATATAAATTCATTTTTTTCTTGTTTTTTTTTCACGATAAGGAACACTTAGTTTAGCAGTTTTAAGAATAGAAATCATCCTTCTATACTCCTTGCAGTCTTTGCTCGACCTCTGCATGTTCCTGGTAATACCATTTTCCCCCTTTCCTCTCCATTAACTTCAGCATTGATCTTTTTTACTGTATTTAGATGGTTTCAGTATCTTATCTTTATGAACGCTGAATTTTCTTTTACATAACGATGATAGGAGAACAATAGCTAAATATGTCATTATAAACTTTTTCCATACTCTATTATTTTACATAGAAATACTATTTTTCTGAGAGATATCGGTTTCTAGTTTTAAACCTATTATAGGTTTAACCATTCTGGTATATGAGCCTCCTCATATTACTCCCATATCAATGTTTCTACTTCATCACAATCTGTTACATGTATACCTGAAATTATATCCAAGATATTTGTATACTTGCAGAAATATTTTTAATATTCATAAAATTTATAACAGTTAACCATTTCTTTGTGAGCACATATCTTGCCCAATTTTTGAACTTTGCTCCGATACCATTTGTCACGTCTCCCAGACCCTTTTTTTTTTCTTTCTCATTTTCATAATATATCTAGATACATCACCCCGATTGGGGAAGACAATTGAACCTGTGATGAGTGCTACATATAAAACATAACTCAAATATTCTCCGCTCTATTCGCCGATAACAATTATTGTTTTTATACTGAATCACTCACAAATTCAAACTGTTATCCGGGGTTTAAATTCTTTTCAATACTTATAGACAGCCATGGAATATAAGAATTTCCATGAGAATTTTTGGGCTTGACTTCCCCTCTTCTCAGTCCATATAGTAGACTTATATATCTATATATATTACTTTGTATTTCTCAGGTTTTCGGTTCAGAGTTTTGTCCAACTCTAGAGGATCACTAGGCCCTTACTCAAACTTCCCAGTGTGTAGGCCTGATAAAATTTTCAACGTTTTTAAAGTTTCAGCATTGAGGTATAGATGTATGCCTCCTCGCATACATCTATCTCTACGCAGTTAACCTCCATTGCTCCAACTACTTTCCCAGTAGTTTCTATGAACGGTAAATAGATGCTCTGTGCATGGTATTTTTACACATGCTTAAAATCATCCCTCACACAAACTTTTATCACACAATAGATTTTACAATAGGCTTGCCCCCATTTTATTTTCCGGTTACAACCATTCAACATGTGTGACACTATGGTATAGATTCAACTGTCCCATGGGAAAAACTAGGAAACAGATCCTCTTGTTTCACTCACTTGGAGGTAGAGAATACTGAACTGAATAGTTTAGAAGCCCTAGTGTTAGATCCTCGTCCTTAGTTAGGATTCAACTTCTGCTTCCATATGTGTACAATTACATTTAATAGAACAATGTAAATTCTAAATTTTACAATTATTTTCATTGTAACACAGCTGACCTACTGAACCCCATACCGCTATCACAGGGTTATTGTTCCCTACTTTCTGTTATTGATTACAGTGAATTCTGTGTCCTCAGTATTGTTATGATAGGTTCAGTTGTTTGGTACTTGCTGTTCATGGGTAAACATTTTCTGTTTTTACACACAGAAATTAAATATTTCTTTAAGAGATAGCAAGCTATACCTATACATGGTTATTAGATTTTTTGTTCAATTTATCTATCATCTCTAACCTCATTACTACCCGATACTCCTCCATACAACCCAACCATTTGTCTCTGCTATCAATAACTTTGGTTTGCAATTACCTGAATTACTTAACAATTAATCAATCTAACATTTGCATCATGGCCCCAAACATGACAATTCATAAACTGCATAATGACCATAACATCACAATTCATAAAATGCATAATGAACCTTAACATCACAATTTCATAAAGCATAGATATGTTTAATACAGACTTACAGCAAATCTCCCAATTTATGCATGCACACCTCTACTATGACCAGTCCACCCAACCTTAGAGTTCATTTATCCTCTAACTCACCTCGAGCCGAGATCCTCCAAGAAATCGTATCAACCTCAACTGCTTCCGGGAGTAAATTTTATTGAGCCGTGCTTTCCTTAAAGCCTCGTTTCCAATTCTCATCCGTAATTTCAAAGATGCTTTATTCCCGTTTAGCCCCTGCCTCCCATTTGGGGACCTCTTTAAAGCCGCTAAGCTTTTCCCGCTTTTCCGGCCTTTTTCTCACCTCTTCCCAACTACTCCTCTTCATTGGGGAAATTTAGATTTTTTCCTCAAAAATCTAAATTAGAAATAATTTCTTTCAAGGATTTTTGAAAGATTTGGGAAAGTCATTTTCCTTTTCCATCACCTCATGGATTAGGTATATGATCTCATTTTCTCATCTCGGTCATAGTGCATACATAATATTTTATTTATTTTTCATATATAAATAGGTTAACCACATCCACAAGGGCTAATATCCATCAGGTCCACTCCTTGGATTTATGTTCAAATGTCTCATTTGAAAAGCATAGAACTTGGGGGTGTTGTTAAAGATGCAATTTATTCTTTTGCTACATTTGTATGCACTTCTTGGTTTAATTGTATTCTTTGTATGTGCATGAAAGTATTCTTTGTGTGTATGAATAGATTCTTTGATACTTTTGTATGTGTCATGTTTAAGTGTATTCTTTGTATGCGTATGAATGTATTCTTCATGTGTTTGAATATTTCTTTGATATATTAGTATATGTATTATTTATTTGTAAATAATTTTTAAAATATTTATTTATATGATTATAAATATACTAGCATTATTTCTATGTATAAATATTAGAATATTAACTTATAAATATATTGGTTTAAATATTTATGAAATTTTGTTATTATTATTATTATTTTCAGTTTTTTACTTTAAATTTTTATTTTTATTTTATTTTCTAATCAAATTTTTTATTATTTTATTTTCTTCTTTTATTTATTTTTTATTAGTTAATTAATTAATTATTTTATTTTATTCGAATAATTTTTTTTATATTGATAATATTAATTTACCATTTTCAAATTAAAATATTACACATATTAAAGTAACATTAAAAAGTACATAATATTAGCCTACACATAATATTTATATAGCATCAATTTGTAATAACACATATTAATTAATTATTTAATACTAAAATAGATTCAATAAATAAATTTAATTAAATTTTTTTTTTAAAAGTTAAATTATTTTAATAATAATTTTCCTTTTCATAATACTATAATTTAATAATATATGGAAAAAAAATTAATCTTAAATTTTGTTAATGATAATCATTGTTTTAAATATAATAAAAAAAATAAATACTTACTAATTTTAGTATCTTACAAATTAACTTAATTATAAAATAAATGTCATTATCAATAGCATAATATTTATACTCAATCTTAATCACATGCAAAAATAATAATAATGTTAATTCTAAACTTCATAGTAAGTGTGTTATGTGTGAACATGTCACCCTGTGAGTCAATGTGTAATGTTTGTGAATTGTGTATGTTTGTGTGCACCCTATGTTTGTTGTATGGATGCATGTGAGTGATTGTGCCTCATTGGAAATGGATTGTGTGGATGTGCGTCAGTGGTTATTCCCATTCCAATGATGGACCGTTTTTGGGGTCATATAAGCTCTCACCTTCACGTGGTTGACCCTGTTAGTAGAGATTTTACATCTTCAAGCTAAGAGGAGCTTTCTACATAGTGTTTTTTATTTATTTAAAACAGAAAAATAACTTCAAAACATTAAAGTATTTTTTTAATAATATTATTATCTTAAAATCATATAGATATACCAATTTAATAAAATTATAACACAATAAAATAAACTAATATATATCTTTATGAGGGGTAAGTAATTTTTTTTTTTTTTGGGTGTATATGTTACATATAGTTAATAAAATGTTATATATATATATAATATTTTATTAACTATATGTAACATATACACCCAAAAAATAAAAATAAAAAATTTACTTACCCCTCATAAAGATAATTACCTTAACCAGATGTATCTTTTAAAATGTCACAACATTACTTAAGTTAGAACATCACATAATTACATTCACTAAAATAATAATTAATCAAATGTTCTAACTTCTGTTTTTATTATAAGGTTACATCTAACTTACGAACCCAACCATTTTACCATATTTAACATGACATATCGCTTGCAATAATATCATAAGGTCAAGTCTGGTTTAAAGGTTTCGTTATAAATGTTTATCACTGGAGCCAAACTTACCGGTATATTGACATTAAACAAATGCATGAACCATATTCCTGGACCCGACGACGTTATAGCTAGCATAACATAGAAATTTAATACAAACATTACTTGGCATTTAATCCACACAAAAGCTATAGGATCCACATTTATGATGTGCGGGTTTTAATGATACCAAGTTATATTTTCACCGTCAATCTCCTTATGGATCAACGGTCAACATTTCCGACAGGAAAGTCCTCAATATCCATGCCCAACCCTAACTCACTTCGTCTTTTCATTCTTGGTATTTCTGGAGAAGCTCCTTCGACTCTGAGGTATAGTTTTGCGACGAGCTGCAAACCTTGCTGCCCATGCTTTGGGGTTTTGTCATTTATAGTGACAGCCATGAATTTTTCAACTTGTTTATTCCCATGAGCTTGAGGGGGGGTTGAAACACCCAGCTAAATTGCTGAGTAATGGATAAAAATCTCTGTGACAAGGTGATGAAGCTCCGGGTATTGATCTTCATTCTGTCATGGCCATCTCTTCGAGTTTCCACTCATTCTTCAAATACATAGACAGAGAGGAATTAACCCTTTCCCAATTTCGTTAATTCTATTCTTCACTTTGTTTTTCACTGTAAACGGGAATTATTTCACTCTGTTTTTTAATTTATTGAGTTCATTGGTTCTGCTATGTTATCATGTTGCTCAGTTTGTTGATCTAGAGGAACGAGGGAACCTCTTTACCAAGTTAACCTCTCTCCCATTTGTCTTAATACATTGTCTTTTCTTATCTGGTTTTATGGTTAAATATTTAACACTTACGCTTCCTCACGGTAACCACTTTGTTGCTTTGATACTTGCAGGTTAGTATTCTCGACCTCGATGGAGGAGACTTCTGCACCCAAGATTTGAATGTCCTTTGTTGGATCCTCTCCGGCTTATGGCTGATGTAATTAATTCTCCTTCCAGGTACACCATAGGAATTTGCCTCATGACCGAGGTCTTTCATCCTGTGTGAGTTTTAGGGATTTAATTGTCAATCTATACTTATTTACTTTGGAATTTGTAATTTATATATTTAAGAACAATTCATTTATTACTGTAATGATAGTAACAATTCTTCTAGTCAGCGATTTAGACCTTGGTTATATTTTTGCACATATACTATGTTCTGAGAGATTTTTATGTGATTATTGTTTTGTATAAAGCTTATGGTTATGTCTTCTCTTGTAAATAACCTCTATACTTATTTTTCTCCAAATGAAAGTAGCTACCGTAGTTATAATTCATTCTTTGAAAGTCTTCTTATATAGACAGTGTGCTTATGAAACTAGACAATGTATCTTATTTCTATTTTGCTTGCAGATGGGTGGTATGTCATTTAAGAATGGTTTATTTCCTTTTCTATCTTTTCCCGCATTTAGCTTATATTCATGTACGTGCATTTTTTTCATATTTATTCGCTCAATCTTCGAGTGCAAACTCAGTTTTTAGGACAAATTGCACTTGTCTTATCTTGAATCTATTTTCTAGCATATACTTTCTTTCTTTTAAATTTACTAGAATAGTCCACTAGATTATAAATTTCTTAGGGTCTTCATGGTGACCATACCACCTATTTTTAGTCCGAGTATAGAAATGATAGGGGAAAAGAGATGTGTATCGGGTTTGGGTTTTACCCCGTACCCAATACCAACGGCTCATCCCACACAACTATTGATAAATTTGGTTTTCATATGAAATATAAACACAGTTTGTTTTTACATAGACTTCATATAAAAAAACTATTCATCTTTGAAAAACATATGGACAGAATATTGAATCTTGTATAAAGCTACAATATACTTGTTTATTTGGCTTATTAGTAATAATATATTGTATATGTTTTCTTTAAAACAATACCCACAACAAATCTGTAACATACACAGGTTTATAAATTGTATAGTAGTAATATAGAGAACCTTGTAACTATTTGTTGAGTTAATCATTTTCATTATCTTACTATTTTTCCAATATAAGACAGATTCCAAGAAAATGATAACCTTTCTAATGAAATTAAATAACAGGTTTTATGTAAATAAAACTTAGAAATATTCTCCTGTCGATTAATAGATAAAATAAACAGTCATTGTTTAAATAATAATGAATTATACAACCACTTATCTGGAAAAATTAGTTGACTGTTGGTGTCCACCCAACCTTCAAGAGAGGTTATTATGCTCTTTTCTTACCCCCGTGCTCCACTTTGAAGAGGTATGGGTTGACAGTGGATTTTCTGATGTGACCTCAGGATTCCAAGTCCAGTCAGTGCCAAAAATCTTCAGGAATTTACTGATTGTTTTTCCATTGGTCTCTACCAGTTTAAGAAAAATATCCACTCTTCCTTCACCTATGAACATAACCTGTATTCCTCACTGGGATGAGTCTCTTATCCCTAGAGGAGCAGGTAGTTGTTCGACCTATCCAACCACCTTTTCCATTCTTGGAAAACATTTACCATCAGCCTTTTCACTTTTACTTTCCATAATCAATTTTATTATTCATAATTAAAAAGAAGGAAAATAAATTTTCCAACAAAATATTAATTTTTTCAGTCTTTTTTTTTCCTTAAACAATATTAAAATTCATTTAACTAGTTAACAACTACTTTGCAGTAAATGCAGCTGTCACAACTTCCCCCCTTCAAGGTAACACTATCCTCGGTGTTTCACTCTAGCTCTTAAAAGAGCAATGGATAAACTTCACAAACAAATTTTTCATCCTCACAAGTAGCCTCATCCGGGCCAAAGTTCTTTCACTGCACTTTCACATGGGTGATGACTCTCTTCTAGAGCATAATTTCCCTCAGGTCAAGTATGTGTTTTGACTCCACCAAAAACTCGCCATCTGGCTCTATCTGCAAACAACAAAGTTTCTTATCACATTCTCATAAAGAAATCATATTTCAGGTTAGGATTTTTAATTCTATTCTACATGAATATTCTTCCAATGAATTACGCGCTTCGAGTCATGCACATAACGCTTCAGGAGGGACACATGAAACACATTATGTACCCGAATGTGACTGGGAAAATCCAACCGATACGCCACAGGTCCTACCCTTTCAAAAATTTGGAAGGGTCCATAGAACCTGGGAGACAACTTGGCACAAGAGGTCCACTGCAAGGTACTCCTCTTGGGTTTGATCCTTACATACACATGGTATCCCACTTCGAATTCCCAATAAGACCTCCTTTTATCTACATAGATCCTATGTCGATTTTGTGCAACCTGTAAATTTTTTCTTATCTTCTTTACTTCTGATTCCATTTCAGCCAACATATCTAGTCCTAACATTAATGTTATTTTGGGGCTGCTCCAATTTATGGGTGTGCCTGCCTCCCATACAAGGCCTCGAAAGAAATCATCTTAATATGACTCTCGACTGGCCCATCTGACCTTCTGTCTGGGGATGATAAGATGTACTATATTTTATTTGGGTCCCTAGGCCAGTAAAAAAATTCTTCCAAAATGCTGATGTAAAATTAACATCCCTGTCTGAGATTACCATCTTCGGAATACCATGCACCTAAAAATTTATCTCATAAAAATGCCTTCTATCTCTGCAGTCTTGTAATTAAATTGCATGGGTATAAAATGTGCAGATTTACTCAATCTGTCAACTACCACCGTGATGGAGTCATTGTGCTTCTTTGACCATGGTAATCCTATAATGAAGTCCAGGGATATAACCTCCCACTTACATTCAAGTACAGGTATGGGCTGCAAAAATCATTCGGGATGTCGATGCTCCACTTTCACCTGCTAACACTCCAAACATTTATTTAAATATTCAACAATATTTTTATGCATACGAGGCTAGAAATATACCTTTCTTATAGTAGTTAACATTTTATCGTATCTTGGGTGACCTGCATAATTAATTTTATGATATACATGCATAATCAGCTCTTTTAGGTCCACACGGTTTGGAACATACACCTTTCCTCTAAAGGTTAGCATATGTTCATTATTTACTCCATACTCAGAAGTACTTCCTTTCTTTCTGGTCTCTTCCATTTTCTACCATAGGAATTGATATTTCAGATCTTTTTGTGCTTCTTCTTTTACTTTCTCTAAGAATTTACTTTCAATATGATTGTAATAAAGCTCATAAATACAATGTAGCTTCCTACTTAAAGCATCAACCACCTATTTTTCCTTACCTTTCACATGTTGGATGTCATATCATACACACTTAGAAAGGCATTCCATCTTTCCTGTTTAGAGTTTAAATCATCTTGCTTGAAATAACTAGTCAAGTTGCTCTGATCTGTTTTTAGCACAAAATTTTTTCCCAGAAAGTAGTGTCTCCATAACTGGAGTGCATGTACTACTGCTATTAATTCCAGATCATAGGAAAAATATCATTTTTCATGATCCTTCAACTTTCTTGACTCATAAGCCACTAATTTACCTTCCTTGGATAGAACTGCCCCTAGACCTTCTTTACTACCGTCTGTAAAAATTTCAGATTCCTTGTTGGGGTTAGTTACCCTCAACACTAGTGCAGTGGTCAAAAGCTACTTCAACTTCTCAAATTTTTTTTGACACTCAACAGTTCACTTAAATATTTTTCCTTTTCTCTACAAAGAGGTAATGGGAAAAGAAATTCTGGAAAATCCCTCAATGAATCTCTGGTAATACCCATCTAATCCCATAAAGGATTGAATATCTACCACATTCTGGGGTGCTTTCCACTCCATGATTGTCTTGATTTTCTATGGATCAACAACAATCCATTCTGCTGAAATGACATGGCCTAAGTACTGGATTTTTGTTTTAAAGAAATCACATTTTTTGAACTTAGTGTATAGCTAGTTGTTTCTTAGCATTTCCGATACAATCCTTAAATTCTCTCTATGTTCTTCCTGGTTTTTGGAATAAATTAAAATGTCATCTATGAATATAAGTACAAAATTATCCAGGAAGGGATGAAATACTCCATGCATTAACCTCATAATCGTTGCTGGTGCATTTGTTAACCCAAAGGGTAACACCACAAATTCATAATGCTCGTACCTGGTACTGAATGCAGTCTTAAAAATGTCTTCATCCTTGATTCAGATCTGGTGATATTCAGATCTTAAATCTATCTTTGAAAATATTGTGGCCCCCTTCACTTGATCAAACAGATCATCAATCCTGGGTAGAGGATATTTATTCTTGACTTTTAACTTGTTAAGCTATCTATAATCCATGCACATTCACATGGTTCTGTCCTTCTTCTTCACGAACAAGACTAGCGCTCCCCAAGGGGACACACTTGGAAAAATATACCCTTTGTCCAATAGTTCTTGTAACCACATTTTTAATTCCATTAATTCTGGAACACTCATTCTGTAGGGAGCCCTTGACACAGGAGATGCTCCTGGCATTAATTCTATGGTGAAATCAATATCTCGCCTTGGTGGTAAAAGAATGGTGAATCAGTATGAAAAATCCTTGTTTGGCATGGCCCTAAGAAATAATTGTCAGTTGGAAGAATTTGATCTATTAACAAGAGGCATGAAGAGATGGCACTAAAAATTTAGAACCTAGAAACATGAGACTAACCAAAATATCAAGTACTACGATAACTCGGGGGTGATTTCACAATTTAGTTACATGGTGATTCCATGTGTATGACATGTGTCACTTAGATTTGGTCTTTTTGGCATGCCAAGTTTTCAAATATGAGTGACATGTGGCAGACATCTAGAGTTCCAAGTGGAAGAAGACATGTCATCTTATCCATTGTGTTAGATGGTGATTAGTCATCCATGATTGATGTGGCATTCCAATCTATCATATAAACATATCAACATAGAAAACTTTCGGGAATACTGTATCTTGGAAATCATTGTTACCTTGATCACCTGATATATATGTCAAACATGCCACATGTCAAAAATTTGAAAGGTGTTTAGTTGAGTTGATCTCATGCTTATTTGTTTAATTGAGTTGTGTTTAGTTGATTTATAATTTTTTTTTAATATCTGATAAGCCATTTTAGAGTAATGATAGAAACAAATATGATGGATTTAACATTGTATTAGTGTAGTAGAATGTTTTGTGCATATTAACATACCACTAGGTTGATTCATCAATGCATCGACATATCAGAATGCTCAGGGTTTGGAGAATGAAAAACTTGCGAAATCACCAATATGGAAATGATCAGGTATAGCAGGAAGCCAACAAACTTGGACCCATACGAGGGAGCTACATGGCTAGGATTTTCCAAGTGGTTGTACAAAAGGGTAAAATTTTAGAGCCTTTGTGTTAGGAACTTAAATTGAGATGAAATTTATATCGTGGGAAAGTTCTCAATTATCCAAAGATGATAGTGGTATTAGAAATGCAATTTAAGATTATGAGGGTAATAAGACTTTGAGCCCATATTTGTAATAAACCTTGAAGGAGAAGTCTAATTACACTCCACAACTCTAATATGACATTAGGTGTTCGAGTGTGTTACAAGAATCTTTTTGCATCATTATAGATGTCATTGAAACCTTTAACATGTGCCAACTTGGTATTATTTTCCATCCAATGTTTCTATGTGGAATCTTATTTTAAACCTTTTAAAATGGATGGAGAATAGTTTTCTACTTCTCTTCATGTAGGATATGTAGTTTAAACACTAATTTGTTGTGATTATTTATCTTTATCATATAAACCTATTTTCTCTTGACATAACTATAAATTTGGAAACAAGCTAACTTTTTAACACTTAGTTTCATAATCGTATATGGAAAAATAAGTTGTAATGTAAAATTTCCATTTTTGTTCTATGCCTAAAGGTTTGGCTTATCAAATTACACATCAATAATAATGGTTAACTATTTATATTAATCTTTTTATAAATAATATCTAAAAAAAAATTACTCCTCTCAACTCTAAAACTATATATATATATATATATATATATAGAGAAACCATCCGTTCTGAGTTCAGAGACAATGTGTTGTTTTCCCAAGCTAGGGTTTCGGTCTACAATCTGAAGACTGTCACAAACTCTGGCGGAGGGAAGTGCCCTATTCGTAGAACTTCATAGGCATGGGCTTGCCCTGGCCCAACAGATGAGGCGCACGAGGGCCAATGGGGCCCCTTCATAAAAACAAGCAATGATGGATAAGGGAAAGGCCCCACTGGAAGGCGTGCAGATCTATGGATCTAAAAATGCAGGAAAAGATGAGCTAAGCAGGAAAAAAAAGGTTGGTGGCAAACCAAGGAAACCCAGTATAAAAAACAGGCAAATGGCATCAAGATTCTAGAAGGAAAAGACAACGGGAGCCCCAATCCCGAGGAGGAACCACAAGGAGTAGAAGGAAAAATAAAGAAACTGTGGAAACCGAGGCCCTCCCCCAAGATGGCCCACATCTGGAGGGATCTGCCATAGAAACTAAGAAACAGGAGGAGCTGGGCCACTGCAAGCCCAAAACAATGGAAAGTCTGTGGGTTGTTATCACCGACCGTGAAATGCAAGCTTACCGAGACCATATGTCAATACATGCAGTGATCTGTAAGTTCATGGGATTTTTGCCTATAGAAAAATCCCTCTGTCTCTAGATCAAGAAACAATGGAAGCCTAAGGGAGATGTCAGGTTACACCTAGGGGCCAAAGGGTTCTTCACTATTGTCTTTGCGAACCTTGAAGATAGGGATCGCATTTTTTATGGCGGACCATATTTCTATGGCTCAATAGGCCTCTACATGAGACCTTGGAAACCAAACTTCACTACAGAACAGTAAACATTCATGCATGTACCTGTTTGGATTCACCTATTCTCTCTCCCCATTGATTATTGGAGACCCGCAATGTTGGAACAAATAGGAAACAAACTGGGAACCTTCATCCAAGCCTCAGAGGCCACCCTGCAAAATGGGTACGCCTCTTGTGCAAGAATATGTGTATAAATGGATGTTTTAGGTGCATTACATGAAGGTCTATGGCTAGAATTTAGAGATGGAGTCTTCTTTCAAGCCACATATTATGAACAAATCCCCTTCCGGTGTCAGAAATGCCACGAACATGGACACCTATTTACGGAATGCCCAGTGAATAAGCCAACCAAGAAGGGCAAGGATAACATAGGCAAGGATCAGGAAGGTTTTTCCCGTCCGAATGGGAGACAACGGGCCAATAGGAGAAACCAACACAAAACAGGCACCTCCATTAAAGGCACGGTCAATGACTTTGAGGTTCTTGGGTCAGGATCAACTTTAACCGAAAATCCCCAAGTACCAGACCTAATGCAGGAAACCCAGGATGTTCCCTCACAAGCAGCCAAAGATTCCAATCCTGATCCAACAAGGGAAATCCTACAAGGTTCTGAGTTGGAAAAAGACTTAGAAGGAGATGTTGATATGACCGCCAGTGAAATAGGAACAGAGGATATGGAACTTAGTGACATACTAGAGAGGGAAGGCATGGATCTCAATACCATAGTAGAACAATGGAAGCAGACACGAGTGGAACATATCCCAGAGGAGGAAATAGACAGAGTCAACTTTCTCTTTTTAACAAGGCGAGATACAGAACTAAAAAGGCAAAAAAGAGGCTTTGGCACCACAAAGGGTCTGGGCGTCAAGGCCCAAGGTTTACACCAAACAAACCACAATTTCAGACACCGGAAAAAGAGAGGTCGACAAACAAAAAACGAAGCACTCCATGAGCTAGGTCAGATACTACTCAACTCATGTAAGATGAAATCCCTTGAGGCTTTCACATTCTCCTCTTAAATCTTGTTAATTATGAAGATCATTTCATGGAATGAAAGAGGGCTAAATAGCCAAAGAAAACAAAGACTTCTGAGGAATAAAATCAAAAATGAAAATCCTGACATGACTTTTTTACAAGAAACCAAGTGCTCTAGCCAGAAAATGAAAGGAATCGGCAGAAATTTAGGAAAAAGAATGGAATACACTGAAGTGGAAGGGAATGGTATGGAAGGGGGCCTAGACACCTTATGAAATCCCCAATCCCTCCATCTCATAAGTGTAGAGGCTTCCAAATCATACATCTCCCTGGAAATGAAAATTATATGGGAATCCAACACATACCTATGCACTAATATCTACAGCCCCCAAATACTAGAGGATAAACTGTTGATGCTAGATCGCCTCTCCAGGATGCAACTTAGACATTCCACTGCTAAAGCCATCTATGGAGGAGATTTCAACATTATTACCTCGTTGGCAGAAAAGAAAGGAGGGATAAGAACTCTAAACAAATATGCAAAGCCATTCAATAACTTCATCAGAGCAGCAAATCTTGTTGATATCCTCACCAAAAATGGTCTATATAACTGGAATGACAAAAGAGGAGGCGAAAGGCAGATCGCCTATAGACTTGACCATTTTCTCATAGCTGCAGCCATCCTCCTTGAGGGGGTCACTATGGAATCAGACATTATTCCATGTGGAGGTTCTGATGATTGGCCCATCACCCTGGATGCAGCCATCCTCGGAACTCTAAAAAATAGACCTTTCAGGTTTGAGAAATTTTGGTTGGGCCATCCAGATTTCATTTCTAAAATCAAATATTGGTGGCACGAGCCGCTAGAAACCAAAGGTACCAAAATGTACCGGCTGTAAACCAAATTAAAGCACCTCAAGGCTCGACCTTGATCCTAGAATCAAGAGGTCTTCGGGAATATTTTCAAAGATAAACAGGCCTTTGAGGAACAGATGGCACAGATCCATATAGACTAGCTCAAAGGGAACATCACCCAAGATTCTATAAGAACTAAGCGTATCCTCATGCAAAAATGGAATGATAGATGTCAGCAAGAGGAAATATTATGGAGGCAAAAGTCCCACATACAATGGCTCAAAGAGGGGCAAAAACACCAACTTCTTCCATCGTTTGGCTATATACTACAGGTGCACCAACAAAATCACCTGATTGAAGGATGAGCAAGGTACTCCCTTCCACTCTCATAAGGATATTTCGTCCATCCTCACTGACCACTTTAGCCATATAGCAATAGAACCAGACAGTGACACAGAAGAGGTTATCAGGGAAGTCATGAATTCCATCCCAAGGCTTATTACTGAGGACCAGAATAAATCCTTAGACCTCCCTGTCACCATGGAGGAGGTGGAAGAAGCGGTGAAGGAGATGCCTAATGGAAAGGCACCAGGGCCAAATGGATTTACTATTGATCTTTTCAAAGCATGCTGGGAAATTGTGTGGCTGGAGGTGTGGGAGGTGGTGGAATATTCCTGAAAATCTTCCTTCTTCCTCAAATCCCTCAATTCCACCTTCATCGCCCCGTGGAAGCCTTCGGGTTTTCACAACACTGGATCAAATGGATTCTAGCCATAGTCAAATCCCCCAGCTTTTCTATTTTGGTCAATGGTGCTCCCACCTTCCCTTTTGCCCCCTCTAGAGGCATTCGCCAAGGGGATCCCATATCCGCTTTTCTTTTTGTCATTTTGATGGAAGGCCTGAGTCACATCATTAAAACTGAAAAGGAAAGAAACAATATCAAGGACCTCCAACCCCTACCACACTTCCCAACCACTACTCATCAAAAATTTGTGGACGATACCATGCTTCATGGAACTCCAATGGTTCAGGAAGCCCAACGATCCAAAGCTATCCTAGATCTCTTCAGTCAAGTGATAGGCATGGACCTTAATTTGAATAAATCCTCCATCTTATTTTTCAATACTCACCTAGCAATCCAAAAAAATCTCACAGCCATCCTTGGGTTTAGAAGGAAGAGCCTTCCCTCTAAGTATCTCGGGATCCCTCTCACTGATAAACCCTGGCAAAAGCTCTACTGGGAGACGTTGATATCCAACCTCAAAGAATGGAGCAATTATTGGACTAGTAGCGTCCTTAAATTCGTTGGTCGGCTTGTCATGACTAAGGTCGTTCTACAAGCTATTCCTCAATATATGCTCTCCATACTTTTGACACTCAGGAAATGTGTTCTCCAAAAAATTAGAAACTTTCAAAGAACCTTCCTTTGGTCTGGAAAAGCTGACAAAAAGAAATGGGCGCTAGTGGCATGGGAAAAACTCTATAAACCCAAGATCCTTGCTGGTCTGGGGCTCCAAGACCCAGACATAGTGAACAAAGCCAGTGGGGCCAAGCTCTAGTGGACGTGGGTCAAGGATCCACAGACACCCTAGGCTAAGTTTTGGAAAGACAAGTATGCAAATAACTTGCGCCCTCAGGATCTCATTAGAATGAGTGACTCTCCAGCTGGATCCCCCATTTGGAACCTGGCTCAGGCTAATCGGAACATCATAAAAAATCACTGCTTTAGGGAAATCTGTAATGGCAGCATGGCTCTCTTCTGGGAAGATGCTTGGAAACAACTTCCCAAGCTTGAGAGTCTTGATTATCTTCCACTACAACATAGGTATCAGGATCAAGGAAAATTCATGGTGAACCAATACCGGATGGACAATAATGTGGACCAGCAATGGATACATTGGCACCTTAATACTTCCCTAAAGGCAGAGGGGATGGGCAACCTTCTATTATCCTTGAACTCTTGTCTGGATAAGAGGATGATCCATTACTCTCAGGATGAGGATCAACTCAGGTGGGGAAAAATGGATGCAGGCACTTTCAACCTAAAGGAAGCCAAACTTCACATAGAACACAGGGATCTGGAAGAGAAATTTCCTTGCCACAATAATTTTTGGGATACCATAATCTGGACGAAGATAAAGACTTTCTTATGACTCCTAATGCATCATAATATCCTAACTTGGGAGAAATTATGCAAAAAAGGCTTCATTGGTCCATCTCATTGTCCCCTCTATGAAAAAGAAGAGGATTCTATGAACCATCTCCTCAACAATTGCAAATGGACCAATAATTTATGGGTATGGATGGAGGAGATTTTCATAAAAATAGAGAGAAATAGAGAGTCCGTTCAAGACAACATAACCAACTTGTGAACCAAATATTTTAACTGTGACATTGTAAACATCCTATGGAGACTAAGCCTTGACTTTATAGTCTGGTCCACATGGAAAGAAAGAAATAGAAGAATTTTTTAGAAGGAATTCAGGAAGTTAGACAACATTAAAACAATCATTATGCAAAACATGTGAGAAACAACTCCTACTAATAGTAAAGTAGAATATGAAAATAGGATTTCCACTAATGACAGGCAAATTCTGCAGCTATTTGGCATGAGTGATGCAACTGGCCTCAATTCTCCTGCGCAAAGACCTTCGCCCAGTCCATCTCTACTACCCTGGAAACTTTCTATCCCGGGGTTCCACAAAGTAAACTTTGATGGAGGCTCTCGGGGTAACCCTAGCCTGGCCAACTTTGGAGGTGTCATACGCAATGATAAAGGGGAAATTCTTCATATCTACAGCAATTCTCTTGGGGAAGCCACCAACAACGAGGTAGAATTTGCAGCTCTGGAGTGGATCCTGCAAATCCTAATCTACCTGGGTAATGGGGCAACTATCATGGAAGGGGACTCGCTCCTAGCCATTAATGCAGCAAGGAAAATGCAAAATGGTATGCATTCTGAGAAAGTTACTAAGCATTAGCACCTCATCGTGGTCACCGTGCTCATCGCCAAACATATCTTCGCTCTCAATGGAGTAGTTCTTCATGCAATTAGGCGCAGTGCTAATGCAATGGTAGATAGTCTAGCCAACTATGCGGTCGACCACCCGACTAAGGACATTGACACCTGTTGGAAGAGAGTCACATGTGCAATTCTTCAGGATAAATGCCTTCAAATCTCAAGGCAAGACCTCGCAGGCGTGTCAGGGGAGGAGGATGGCTTACAGGGTACTGATCATCAATGAATAATGTGGTTTGTTCTAAATTTTTATTCCATAATCCTTAATTCCTGGTGGTGGAATTGCTGGCAGCTGTCCTATGGATCACATCGGAAAAGGTGGAAGATCTACAAAAAGGATAAAGGACAGCATACCCTTTATGATCTGGAGTATGCATGGCCTCTTCTCTTAAGTAATAAGCGTGGCAGTCTGAACGCTATCAACAGTAATAACAGGAAGGTTGGTAGTCAGCTGCTGGGAATCTAGGTTGTCAGAAGCAGGAATAAGATGGAAGTATTAGTTCAAATCGTGGCCCCTCGCATCGCGTCTTTCACTATTAATAAAGAGTCGTTTGGGAAATATTTCACCTCCTTACGATATTCCTCAAAGCTTAGCCCTCTGTTTATAGTTTTGCATATAGGAATTCGCAATTCAATAGTCTGCATCTGAAATCTTGCCATGGACGAGAGCATTCTCCGCAGCTCCAAAGCTACTAGAGAGTTAATGAGAGCCCGAGAGGATTATGAGGCTTCTATCTCTAAAAAAATTAAACAGATTATCGAAGAGCTCCAAGTGGAGGTGGACAAAGCCAGTGAAGGGATGGACTATAAAGACATCGGTGAGGTAGTCGATTTGATCATAGACCCGGGCACCCCAACTACCAGGGCCACCCAGTTCCTGAGGACTCAGTATGTGGCTTGGCAGATGAAGGCGATGCTTGCCAAAGCCATGAGCAAGCAAGGTGTTGCTTTCAAGGAGGCCTACCAAGCAAACTCCCTCGCCTCTACAAAGAATTCAGTGCGACTGGACAAGCTCGAGATTTCCATCAACTCCCTCATGGAATAGCTTAAATGCATACTAAACACCTGGGAGGGTTCATTCGGCTCTTCTAGTTGTACATGCACCACGTGTTAAATGTCTCTATTGAAATCCCTGAAGACAATTCCAAAACAATCATCATCAAATGCCACAGGCCACACAATGTTCCCAAGGGAGATGATGAAGCTGGTCCAAGCGTTATTGGTACCCCAAGCATCGCCAAAATCGACCAATAGGATTCCTGGTGGGTGGTCCCTTATTGTTGTTTCTTGCTTATCCTATGTTTTTCTCCTTTGCTATGTCGGATGTCTGTAAGCTTCGGGGGACCTTTAAATGGAGTTCTTTGATAGTAGTTGCTCTCTCACTATCTGGCAACCTTGTGTGGTTGGCCGTTTTCTATTTTAAATTCTTTTTGACTCTGGTTAAGTTTTGGCTAGCTGATACACAGTATGTCGACTATCTGAACAGTGATCAGCTACAAGGCTTATATTTCTCTTTCCCTCTGAAAATGGCAAGCCCCTTTTTGTAACCATATGTAACATTTTTGTGATCTAATATATCAGCTGATTTACATATATATATATATATATATATATATATATATATATATATATATAATGTAGTTTCATAGTTACTTTTTGCAAGGAGCAATTTTGTTTTGACATTTGTGAATTACTCACATCAAATATTTATGGTTGATATTTCACTCATTTTCATTTCTGTCCTAAGGATAAACCACACTTACTGAATCAACCATATACATCTTAAATTTTAATAAAATAATATTTTATTACTTATTTTACTATAATTTTATTCCATTATAATTTTATAAGACCATTATTCATATATAAATAAAACATTTTATTTTCAAATGTTTTAATGTTAAAGTTAAGTTTTATAATAATATGTTTTAAATAAAATAGCATATGATTATTATTATTTAAATTTGTTTTCAAATAGATTTAAAATAGTTTTTTAAATATTTAATATATAATTTTTAAATATTCATTTAAATATATTTGAAATTTAAGTTAAAAATTATTATATATTTTTTAATTTCGTTGTATGTTATTTTGATTATGTTTTAATAATTAAATGTGTTTTTATAAATATAATAATATTTTGTTAATATTTTTTTTTAAATATAGTTTACAATAATAATGAGTGGTATATATTTATATTTTTTATTAATTATTGTAACACCCCCAATTTGTGTGTTGAACTTTTAAAGTTAGACATTTGAACTTTAGTCCTTATAAATTTATTAAAATTATATTAATATGTTTATAATTGTAAAATATGTAATAAAATAGTTAAGTAGGAAAATAATATAATCAATTTAGATTTCATTATAACATTAGATCAATAAGCCTTGAGACTAATCAAATCTCTTTTTAAATAGAAATCTCTTTAGAGTGAAAAGAGATTTTATTTATTATTTATTTACTTTATAGATTTAGACATTATGTTACATCATCTCTACCATACTTGCTTAAACTTATATACAACTAACCTAGATTTCAAATTTTTAACAGTTGATCTACAAGGTCTGATCAAATCCCTGAGATCTTTTAAATCTCTTTGCTGCTTCCAATCCTCGAGATGGAAATCTCTTTTAGAGTGAAAAGTGATTTGATCTCTTTGGATGCTTTGTATTTCTACAGTTAAGATGGATTTAGGAGATGAATCAAATCTCTTGAAATAGAACCCTCTTTTAGAGTGAAAAGAGATTCGATTTATTATTATTTTATTTGATTTATTTAGACATTATGTTACATCATCTCTACCATATCTATATATATATAACCAACCTGGATTTTATCTTAACACTCATCTACCAAGTTCTAGATGGATCAAATCCCTTGAGATAGAAATCTCTTTTAGAGTGAAAAGTGATTTGATATCTTCGGATGCTTTCGAATGCTTTGTAGTTCTAGAGTTAAGAAGGATTTATGCTACTTTAATTTCACCCTTTAATATGCTATATTCCGACTGAATTGGTTCTCAATACCATATTCTTATTATTATTTGATTTGTATAAGTTTATTTTTATTTTGTTATTATTATTATTATTATTTTTATTTTATAAGTTTATTTTTATTTTGTTATTTTTATAGCTCTCTTGACATGAAAACCTCTTCTAAAGTGAAAAGAGATTTACTCAATATGTTGTAGCTCCAGAGTTAAAATGGATCTAAGCACTTTCACCCTTCAAACAATATCTATATTCCACATGAATTTATTCTCAATACCATAATTTTATGTTTATTTTGTTATTTTTACTTTCAATTTTTATTTAATTCAATTAAAATGGTTACACTACATTATATTATTTTTTTCATTCAACTTTTTGTTTTATTTATTTAGATATTATATAGAGTAGGTATTAAATTGTATATATATATATATATATATATATATATGGTATTAAATTGAATATATATATGTATATATACTCAAAAGTAGTTTTTAATTTAATTTAAGAAATTTTCTTAATTATATTCTATATTTTTTAAATTTTAATAAATCGTATAATAATAAATCTTCAAATTTATGTTGTTTTATTATTATGATTTAATAATTAAATTGTGAATGATAAATATAATAAGATATTAGATATTAGATTTCCCGAAAGATTTATAATCTAATATGTTATGGATCACAGAAGCTTGCACTCTCAAATAATAAGATATGTTTTTGTTTCTAAATATTTTTTTATAATAAAACATGTTAATAATAATTAACAATTATATTAGTTTAGTTTTATACTTAATATAGTTGATATATATATATATATATATAATTGTGTTACGATTTTATTAATTTGGTATATTTATATGTTTTTAAGATAATAATATTATTAAAAAACTATTTTAACTCTTTGAAGTTATTTTCTTTAAATAAATTAAAAAACAGTATAGAAAGCTCCTCTTAGCTTGGAGATGTAAAATATCTACTAACAGGGTCAACCACGTGAAGGCGAGAGCTTATATGACCCCAAAAATGGTCCATCATTGGCATGGGACTAACCACTGATGCGCACCCACACAATCCATTACCAATGAGGCACACTCACTCACATGCATGCACACAACAAACATAGGGTGCACACAAACATACACAATCCACAAAAAACATAGCGTGCACACAAACATACACAATCCACAAACATTACACATTGACTCACAAGGTGACATGTTTACACATAACACTTATTATGAACTTTAGAATTAACATTATTATTTTTTTGCATGTGACTAATATTGAGTATAAATATTATGATGTTGATAATGAAATTTATTTTATAATTAAGTTAATTTGTAAGATATTAAAATTAGTAAGTATTTGTTTTCTTTATTATATTTAAAACAATGATTATCATTAACCAAATTTTAGATTAATTTTTTTCCCTATATTATTAAATTATAGTATTATGAGAAGAAAAATTATTATTAAAATTAATTGAACTTTTTAAAATAAAATTTAATAAAATTTATTTATTGGATCTATTTTAGTATTAAATTTTTAATTAATGTCTTATTACAAATTGATGCTATTGTAAATATTATGTGTAGGCTAATATTATGTATTTTTTAATGTTACTTTAATGTGTAGAATATTTTAATTTGAAAATGACAAATTAATATTATTAATATAGAAATTTTTTTAGAAAAAAATAAAATAGAAAAAATAATAAAAAAATAAAAAATAAATAAAAAACATAAAAAAAATTAAAGAAAAAAACCCAAAATAATATTAATAATAACAACATTTCATAAATAATTAAACCAATATATTTATATATTAATATTCTAATATTTATACATAGAAATAATGCTATTATATTTATAATCACATAAATAAATAGTTTAAAAATTATCTACAAATATATAATACATATACCAGTATAAAAAAGAAAATTCAAACACATGAAAAATACATTCATACACATACAAAGAAAACAGTTAAACATGACACATACAAAAGTATCAAAGAATCTATTAATACACACAAACAATACTTTCATGCACATACAAAGAATACAATAAGTATCAAAGAATCCATTCATACACACAAAGAATACTTTCATGCACATACAAATAATACAATTAAACAAGAAGTGCATACAAATATAGCAAAAAATATGTGCATACACACATATATAATGCATTCATACACATACAAAGAATACAAGTAAACAAGACACATACAAATGTAACAAAGAATAGATTCATACACACCTAAAAAATGCATTCATACATATTCAAAGAATAAAAGTAAATAGGACACATACAAATGTAGTAAAGAATAGGTGCACACACACATAAAGAATACATTCATAAACATACAAAGAATACAAGTAAACAAGACACCGACAACTGTAACAAAGAATAAATTCATACACGCCTAAAGAATACATTCCTACACATACAAAGAATACAAGTAAATAAGACACACATAAATGTTGCAAAGAATAAGTGCATACACACACAAATAATACATTCATACACATACAAAGAGTACAAGAAAACAAGACACATACAAATGTAACAAAGGCTAGATTCATACACACCTAAATAATACATTCATACACATACAAATAATACAAGTAAATAAGACACATACAAATGTAGCAAAGAATAGGTGCATACACAAATAAGGAATACATTCATATACATACAAATAATACAAGTAAACAAGGCACATACAAATGTAGCAAAAAATACATTCATACACACCGAAAATACAAGTAAATAATAGATATTCAAATACAACAAATAATACATTCATGAACATACCAAGAAACAATATCCATACACAAGAATACTCAAAAAATACACAATCAAATAATGAAGGAATCTTGAAAAGCAATCAAAATAATACAAGCAGCTATTTTAAAAATTACATTTATATGCACACAAACAATGAAACCACCACTCTAACACTCAAGGAACACTCATATACATACAAATAAAAAATGAAATAATACTCAAAATCATGCAAAATGAGACATTCATAAACAAAGAAGAATAAACACTCCAAAAAGTCACATATAAATAGTGCAAGCTCTCTCAATAATACATTCACACAATATAGAAGTAGATATCCTATTCATTGATACATTCCAAAATAAAAACTTCAACAAATAAATTCTAACTATAAAAAATTACAACTAATAAAAACACCTATTTCCATTCTCAAAATAATACAAATTAATATGCATACAAAATAAAGAATCTAAAACATACATTATATATTAAAAATATTCAATAATATATTTATCATATAAAAATAATAAAAACAATACGCAAATATTTAGATACAAATAAATAATAAAAACATTTAAATATTTACAAACACTCTAAATAATATATTTATATTTAATTTAAATTTATGGAAATGTTAATGTAAGTATTAAATTATATAATAAAAACATTCAAATATTTACAAAGACTCAAAATAATATATTCATATTTAATTTAAATTTATAGAAATATTAATGTAAATATTAAATTATATGTATAAAAGGAGGAAAAAAATATAATATAAATATCCTAAAACCATACTTATAATAAAAATATATAATTAAAAAATAAAAAAAAAATCAAAATCAAAACAAAACTTAAAAATTCAAAGTTCAAAAAATAAAAAAAAACAAAATCAAAATCAAAACTTAAAAATTCAAAAAATAAAAATTAAAAATTAGAAATTAAAAAATATATAGGTTACAATTGTTATATTATTTTTGTGAATAAGAGTGATTTTTTCTTTTCTGTGTATATGGAGAAGATGTTTAAAATCTTGAAAAAATGTTAAATAATTTATGTGAATAAGGCTAATTTTGCACTTATAATTGTTATATTATTTATGGGAATAAGAGTGATTTTTTATTTTATGTATGTGGGGTAGATATTTAAAATCTTGAAAAAATTTTAAACAATTTATGTGAATAAGACTAATTTTTCCATTTGTGTGTATGTTGGTCATATGTTTAAAACATGTTTATAAATTTTTATTAAAATAAAAGAATATATTTGAGTTTTTGCATATTGGGATTACTATAAACTAAAGATCATGAAGGAGAACGAGGAACACAACTCAAAGGAGGGTTACAATTTAACCCTCCTAAGAGCCCTTTGGAGGGGTTGAATTCCCCTCCACAAAAAATAAAGCCTACTCCTTTTATTAATGAATTTTGTGTTCATGTACATTCTTTCATGGGCCCATCTAAACAAAAAAATATATAAATTGTTCTAATTACAACATTACAAAACATAAAAATAGATAATGTCTTCCTGTCACCAGCAACTTGGTATTGATAAATTTTCTGCAACATACAACATTGAAATAATATTGTTAGTATAAAAGACCTTCATAACAACTTGTAATATAATTAAATTCACAATTCATAAAGAAAAAAAAAAAATATATATATATATATATATATATATATATGATGATAAATGTATAATAAATTAAGGAAAAAGTATTAATATAATTTGCCAATTTAATATAATAGCAATTCAAATTTAAACGGAAATGGAAGACCATTGGTTGAACCATTTGAAAGTGGTTTGACTAAAGGGAAGTTTGAAAACATAATTAAATAGTTTCATTAGAGTAAATCGACAAGTAGAAATCTACAAATTGAAGAGAGACAAGTTTAGTGTAGAGGGTGAAGCTAAAGTGATTGACAAGAGGTGTACTACAATAAGTATCTGGATAAAAAGAAGTTAATGATTTGAAATAAAGTGTAAAATTTATTTGCATTGAAGTTTGAAAGTGGTGAGGAAAACATGTCAAAATAGTAAATGTTTTACTAAATAATTTAAGTTATATTACTAATTAGAGATCTATACACATGCTCAAGCTGCCTATGTAGAGTGCGCGCACCAATAAATCTATGGAACTCTCACTAATTTCCAATTATCTTTGGGAACATAAAGGCTTCTGAAAAATGGGGAGAAATCATTTTGAAGTAAAATCCAGAAAACAATAAGAAATGAGAACATCAAAAAGAAAGATATGGGGAACATCATTCTAAGCATAAACCAGAAAATAATAAGAAAGTACAAGGTCAAAAAGAAAGAAAGATATGGCCTCGCAACATCTGGGTTAGAGAAATGGAGAGAAACCATACTGAAGTAGAAATATAAGAAATCACAACCTCAAAAAGAAAGATATGGCCTCAAAATGGGGAACAAAACAGAAAGCAGAAAGTAATAATAAATTACAACGTCAAAAAGAAAGATATAAGTAAAACAAAAACCAGAAAATTCTATGAAATTACAACAACAAAAAGAAAGATATGGCCTCAAAATGGGGAGCAAATTATTCTCAAAGAGAAACCAAAAAATAATAAGAAATTACAGCATGGAAATAATAAACGATTAGAAAGTTAAAAAGTTGACGAAAGTTCGCAGTGGCATGGAAATAATGAGCAATTTTAAGAGTCTCTTCAAGTATATAGTAAGAATTGAAATTATACTTAGAAATTGAAGAAATTTTTTTATGGATTATATTAAACAAAATAAGAGATCCAGAAAGAAAATATCAAAATAATTTCAATTATATATTGAAAATAAAAACTATATCTAAAAAAAAGAAAATAATTCTAGACGGATTACATTAAACTAAACGAAACACTGTTATGCTTCCTTAATTCCGCTATCCCACTATAGTCTGAACTGGATAGTGAATTTTTAGTTTAAGGTAAAAAAAAAATTATAACAAATAAAGCCCGTATATTATTCCATTTACCATGCTATTTTATGCTAGGCTTCAGGACAGTTACCAATCCAAACAAGAATGCCTACTATATATTTTCTAAACAACGAAAGTCAACCTATCCTTTGGAATCTTATAGGATATCTTGAAGGCTCCGCTCTGGAATTCTTAACCATAGTCATTAGATATTTACCCGAAAGGTTCATGGGAATAATAACAGTGTGAATGAGTTTTTCAAGTAGATGGGAAGAAAGGTTCATGGGAATAATAACATCAAAAGTATTTTTAACTTCCAAGAAGCAAAGGCAGATAATAATAATGCCATGATTCCTCTTCGCGCTGTCACGAATCAGATAATAATGCAGAACACGAAGAAAATGTTACATATGAGAGGAGAAGGAAGTCAAGAACAATGCGACTTCTAGAGAGGATTCAAAGAGTAGAACGTTACAGATTGGAGGAGAAAGAAGTCAAGAACAGTGCGACTTCTAGAGAAGATTCAAAGAGTAGGAAAAAAATGTATCGGCTGTCTTTCAAAGAGTACGACTACGACTATGAAAGGTGGAAATCAAAAGAACCATTCTAGGAGTTAATGCCTCCAAGGGTCCAAAAACTAAAAATATTTTTGTGGGTGGTATACCCCATGTATTACTGATATTACTGAAGATGAGTTCAAGGACTACTTCACTAAATTCGGCAAAGTTGTAGAACATCGGATTATGCAGGACCCAAACACTAGCCGCTCCAGGGGTTTTGGTTTTGTCACTTGGTTGTAGAAGAAATCATATTCAGAGGAAAAATGATTGAGCACGTGGAGATCAAGAAGGCTAAAACCCTTGGAGATCAAGAAGGCTGAAACCCTTGGAGATGGGTTTTGTGGCTATGGTAGCGGGATGATCGGTGGTTATGGAGCTGGAGGTGATGATTATGGCGGCAACTTTGACTCATCACCTGTTGGTGGTGCTTACAGGAGTGGCAGGGGAGCGTAGGGGTAGTACCAATGGAAGATATCACCCATATGCGAGGTAGAGAAATTGGCATCGGAGTCTACCTAAGAAATAGCTATTACAGGCAGATACCGAAGTGAGCTTTAGAGCTCGCCATTCTAGATATTGACTCTCCAAGGAAGCGTGCTAGAATTGCAGAAAAGAAAAAGGGAATTGCTAAGGCCAAGAGTGAGGCAACTAAATTAAAGGTATGCAGGGTCAAGAGATTAAAGGCAACAAGTTAAACCAGAGCAAAAGACAAGTCTACATAGGGGCCGATATCAAAAACGTAAATCTAATAAAAATCGGAGGGGAAAAGCTTAAAATCCTATAAAAATGGTCGACAAGCAATGTTTTAATTTTTTGACCATACCTGGAATTCCGAGTGATGATTTCTTTTCTTCAGCCATTTCTTCAGCCAACCTCAATGACCTGTATCATTGAATTAGCTACCGATAACTGAATAATTTACAATCAACAAAAATAAAAGGCAATGAAATATTACCATCAAAGAAAATACAGGGAAATGAAATAGAATTACAAACACAGAACATAAATAAAAATTGGATCGATATGATACATACCATATTGAAAGACGATCCAAAAATTGCAAACCCTCCTCCTCTATCCACCCATACCTGACTGACCACCCAGACCTGACTAACTGACAGACACACACAGACCGACCCATACCATACTCAAACCCCAGAGTTACTGACTCGGACTAAAACCACACAGCCAAGCACACACAACAGCCAAGCACACAGGGATTGCAGATAGATGGAGGAGTATGAAAATGATGCAAAATGAACTACTAAACGGTCCACGAGATATATTTATTTTCAAGATCTTACCGCCCTTGCCTCAACTTGAACGGTCCACCAGATATATGTATTTTCAGCAACCGTTTCAATTTTTAATAACTCCAAGTTTTCATGGTTTCCATAATACGTGGCATTACCAGAGTGTTATACGCTGCTTTCTTGTCAGAAAAATCATACCTCTTACCTCGCCCACTACTTGGAATCTTCGAAATTCGTTTCTATTATATGCTGCTTTCTGTTATATGTCGTTTTCATGACCGCGCCCCAGCGCCCACTACTTCGTTTGAACGTTTTATTAACCCTACCACTACTTGGGCATGTGTTTTCAAATTCTCATGAGCACTTGAATAACTTCACGTTTATATAATAGCACTGATACAATTTCCCAGTCGGATATCAAAATATAGTCATACCAAATTTACCATATCTAAATTAAATAATAAAAAAGTAATTGTAAAAACTATTTTTTATTTAATATTTGTATGAAAATCAAACATGACTAAATTTAGTTTTAATCGCTATATTTTATTTTATTTAAATTTGATAATAATCACCAAGCGCAAACTTTCCATCTCCCGCCATCATAACTGCAACGTAGATATTGCTCAACTTTCTTACTCAACCCAACAACAGACGACAATATCTCTGATCAGAATAGAACCACACACCTGCCCAGAATAATTGTGTTTCACGTTCCTCGGCTATCTCGACTATTTAGAGAAATGGGAGTACCATTGGCTCTCGCCACCACCTCTAAATGCTCGTTCACTTTTAATAATAAAATAGTTTTGATTATTTGATTAATCATATATATATATATAATCTTAAATAAAAAGTGGATTTTACATTTATAAAAATTGATTTAATAGATTAAAAGTATATAATAATAATCATGAAATAAAAATAAAAATAAACTGGAATTGAATTTAAAATGAAGATAAATTAGATTTGAATTTAAAGGAAATATATAAAGTTTCTATGTAAACCCATTATATATAAAGTTTCTCCTGTAAACCAAATCTTAAAAATTGGCTGTTTAACATTGAATGTCGTGTTCAGATAAATTGATGAAAAATGAATTATGCAATGATTATTTTAATACAAATTATTTTTATTCTAATTATAAAGGGAAGTTTTTAAAAAGTTTATATAAACTAAAAATTATATTTTAATTTTAACAAAATTTCAAAAATATAGTTAAATTTTATAATTTTATAATTTTTAAAATATAACAATACAACTAACAAACAAAATAATATTATGAAAAATCATTATTACTTTAAACAAATAACAACAAGAAATAAAAATGTGCGTGAGAAGCTGCAAAAATCAGAATCAAACAATTACAGAGTGGATTCATTTCGGGAATGGGCGACCCCTAAACTAATATAATAATATATTTGTCGTTAAATGTGTTCGGGAAAGAAATAGAATTGGAGAAATGAAACTGAATTGGACAATTGAAAGATAAATCACTTGGAAAATTTATTAATGAAATTCCCCGTTGCATTACAAGCCTCTCGGGCCATCTTATTAAACCTAGATACATTTCGTTACTCTAACTACATCTCGTTATTTCGTTATTTCAACTACCTAGGTAATTAGTAAATTTACAATATTTGTTGTCACATTTAACAAACTCCACCTTGACAACAAATTTTCCTAATGTCCATTCATCATCTTTTCTACAAGCCGAGAGAAGCAAGACACCATCTCAGCTTCTCTACTGTAACTGGCTTCGTGAATATATCTGCATGATTCTCCTGTGTGCGGACCTTCTTGAGGACTACTTTGCCGCCTTCGATTATATGTCTCACAAAGTGATACCTTACATCGATGTGCTTGGTCTTGCTGTGATATGCTGGATTTGTAGCCAAATAAATAGCGCTTTGACTGTCACAAAACACATTCACTTTATCCTGCGTCCTTCCAATCTCATCAAGCAGACCTTTTAACCAGATTGCCTCTTTGCATGAATCTGAAGCAGCTATATACTCTGCTTCAGTAGTGGACAAAGCAACTGTCTCCTGAAAATTTGACATCCAACTGATTACTCCACCTGCAAGAGTAAAAACATAACCTGTAGTAGACCTCCTTTTGTCCAAATCACCTGCATAATCAGCGTCCACATATCCGCAGACTGTACCTTCACGACCATCAAAGCTGATGCAATGGTCACTTGTGCCTCTCAAATACCGAAGCACCCATTTCACTGCTCGCCAATGTTCTTCCCCTGGATTTGCCATGAACCTGCTGACAACTCCAACTGCATGTGAAATGTCAGGTCTTGTAGATACCATCGCATACATTAAGTTGCCTACCACATTTGCATATGGTACATGAGACATATACTACTTTTCTTCATTAGTTCTAGGACTCAAATCCGAAGAAAGCTTAAAATGGGAAGCTAATGGAACATTAACAGGTTTCACATTGTTCATACCGAACTTTTCAAGTATTTTCTCCACATACTTCTGTTGTGATAACCAAAGCTTACCATTCTTCCTGTCTCTGTGTATCTCCATGCCCAAGATATGTTTTTCCGCTCCAAGATCCTTCATTTCAAACATCCTAGACAGCTGAGCCTTTAACCTGCTCATTTCTTCCATGCTTTTGCTTGCAATAAGCATATCATCAACATACAACACCAAGATAATGAATATGCCATTGAAACTTTTGAAGTATACACAATGATCATACTCACTTCTGATAAAATTCTGGCTCACCATGAAAGAATCAAACTTCTTGTACCATTGCCTAGGCGACTGCCTCAGGCCATACAATGATTTCTTGAGCTTGCAAACTAATCTTCTGTTGCGACCTTGTACAAAACCTTCTGGATGATCCATATATATCTCTTCATCCAAATCACCATGAAGAAAGGTTGTTTTAACATCTAACTGTTCTAACTCAAGGTCAAGTAAAGTAGTTAGTGCTAACACAATACGAATAGAAACAAGTTTAACTACTGGTGAAAAGATCTCATGAAAGTCAATACCTTCAACCTGAGAATACCCTTTTGCAACCAGTCTCGCCTTATACCTTTCGATACTTCCATCAACTTTTCTCTTCAACTTGAAGACCCATTTACACCCAGCAACACTTCTCCCTTCAGGAAGTTATACAAGATCCCAGGTATTGTTTTTGGCTAAGGAGTCCATTTCTTCTTCCATAGCCTTTTTCCACACCTCGCTATCTGCATCATCAACTGCTTCCTGATAACAAGATGGTTCCCCATCTTCAGTAATCAATGCAAATGATGAAGCAGAGTCTTCATACCTTTTTGGTGTTCTTCTTTCCCTCATAGACCTTCTTAGGGTGACTGGTTGCTGACTGGATTCTGGAATTTCTCCAGTTTCCTCTGCTTCTCCACCTTTTTCAGAAGTCTCTCCTTCCCAACTTGATTCTTCAAACAAGACTTATGCAATTCGGAAAAAAATACACACCTTTTACTAGCTTTTAGGAGATCGATATTGAAATTGAATTATCTCTGTAATTGAAAATCTTTGATATCTGAAATTCAGCCCTGTAGTAGCCCTCTGAAGCTTCTTTCAAATTCCACAGGTCTGACCTGATTTTGATTCTCCAAGACAAAGTTGTGTCCAATCTCCCACAATGACCTAATTCTGGACTGGTTCAGTAGAGCGAACTTGTACGACTTGCCACGTGTCACTTTTTTTTCCTTTGTCTCTGAAATTGATAGCGAAGAAACTACAGGCCGTGTAATTGCGACCACTTTTGACGGCACTCCAATCCAATCTTCAGAGAGAGAGTTATTGAACTTTTCCCACGATCACCTCTTTGAGATGCAATTATGGAGCCTGAAAAAGCACTACCTTCCACAGATCATATCTCTGAAAATATTGCGAACCAAGCTCTGAAATTTTTTGACGAATTTCCTCAGGATTTCAGCTTCGCACCATATGAATTTCAGATTCTGAACCTTCGTAGAAACAAATTTATAGCGCAAATGCCACGATGACCTGTTTAGGAGCCTGAAAAAATACCTGACTTCCACAGATGATATCTCCTCAAATATTGCGAACCAAGATCTGAAATTTTTGGAAAATATTCCTCAGGATTTGAGCTTCGCACCCTAAAAATTTCAGCTTCTGAAACTTCGTAGAAAAAAAGTTATAGCGAAAATGCCACGATGACCTGTTTGGAGCAGCGAAACCCTAGAATCCCAAGCTCTGATACCAAATGTTGTGTAACCAGCTTCAAAAATAGAAGAAAAGATATATAAACGCCTTAGAAATAAGCCACTTCGAGGGGGCAACCTCCAATACATTACATAAATGAACAATTCTTGGATGATACAATTCACAAAACCTCCTTTCTATATATAGGAGTCCATGGGGCCATAATGTAATCCTAGTGGGCCACAATGTAATCTTAGCCGACCTAACAATAATAATTTAAGGGCACAATAATAACAAAATGGGGGTTACAAGGGTACAATAATAACAATAAGGGGTTTACACTAACAATAATAAGGGGCTATACTAGTGATATAGGGACCTAACAGCCCCTGCGTCATCATGTTCTACTTTTCCATGACCAATCTCAAAGAAATTCCAACAATGTTTAATTTTGGTTTTCATATGAAGGCAACGCAACCAAAATAATGGTCATGAAGATTTGAATTGACCTATGCATCCATCTGACCATATCCAATTTTCATTGAATTTTATTTCACGACCTTTTAATGAGTTGTAAATCTTATCAAATCAATGTTGTACAAAATGTGTATCATGTGTACGATCATCGTTGATATTAAAATGATATTCTTTAATAACATGTCGATTCTCACTAGTGTTTTCTATATTATCAACATTTTTTTCAACAAGCCTATATAGCACATAGACAAGAATAGATAATTGGTTTGAATGATAATATTCACTCTGTATTTCATTATGTGCAACAATTGTGTAATTTTCTACAAAATCAACTATTGACAAAATGGTCCTTTGTGGAAAAATTTCACGGGAATTTTTGAATTGTGGGTCCTGCTATCGAGTTCTATGAGAATGTTGGGTTTATTTATAAATTTTCTCTCAAACTTCTTCAAAAAATCTATCACAAAAAAACATTTTTCCTGTAAATCAATCCTTCTACAACTTGTACTACTACTTGAACCAATCGATTTATTGATATATTCATATATCTTCCATTTCACTTTTATGTTGGACAGTGGTTGATAATTCATATCAATAGGATATTTGTCATCAAACAAAGTCAAATTTCCACAATGATCACATTTTTTACCACCAACACATTTCTTTTGGTAAAATAATTCATGATGTTTTCTTCCACATATAATTTCAGATATGAAATCATGGATAGTGGAAGGAGGTGATTTTTTTCAAAATGTTTTACCAAAATTAAGGAAGGTGTCATAATATAATCGAAATTCCGCATGATAAAGACAACAACGAGTATCACGTATAGTGATGGATTTAATATACCATGGGTTTTGTTGCACAAAAGTACTGATTGATACATTAATTCCATGATTCTCTTATATGAACTTATTGAACAACTCTATTTGAGTGGTGTCCAAGATATGTTTTGCATGTTATTCATACCGATTCCGTGTTATTCTTAGTTATTATTCGCTGCATCACATCCCTTAATTTTGGCGAAACACGTGAATTTTTCATCCAATATTCATATATTATTTTTTAACATCTTCTCCAAGTCTATCTTTGTATGGTTGCCTACAAATAATTGTCCAACAAGAAAGCTCATCATTTGCATCTATTTGCAATTGAAATTTCCTATGCTTGTGCAATGTTTTTTGTGAGGTCCCTAATTCCTTTACCATAGATTTTACCAAACGATTTTCTTTAGTACTTGATTAAACCACTGCCATTTGTATTGCTCTATGTGCATCTAAATCACTTTTCTTTCTAGATATTCTAATTGATTCTAGAGCACTATTTATATTTTGAATCAAATTCTCCTCTACCTTTTTATCTTTCATTGATTTTCGAATGCCCAATATTGTTGTAGCTTCTTTAATGTATGCAATGTTAAGAGACCTCTCCAAATTTGAGCTTGAACTGTCACATTTTCATATTTTAAAAACTTATCAATAATTATCTTAACATGATATCGTATAACATGGTCAGCTTTTATATCTCCATATGTGTCAGTGTCAACATTTGCTAACATCTCATCATCAATAATGATTTCATCTATACATATGAGAATTTAAGGTAAATGAGTATAAATATACGTTAAATAATTAAATTAAAAAAAGAGAGTTCATGAAATTGAAACTAATAAATATGTATAATTTTAATAATACATGACATATATAAACATAACTAAGGGCGGTTCAACTTCATCACTTGAATCTCCTTAAAAAACATCACCAATCATTGGTTCATTTTCTTCTTCACTTTGTCTTTCAACATTTTCATTCTCATCATCAATATTATGAGGAAAATTTCTCTCTCTTCACATTGCAAAATATTTTTCAAATTAGTTCATCAAATAAAAATTAGATTCCAGAATACATTATTAAATTTTAAATACCATTTATAATATCTACATTTACATACCTAGTTCAACTTCTTTTTGAGACTGATTTTCCCTTTAAATATTTATGTGTTCTTCTTTCTTTCGTTTGTAACAGTTTCTCGAGTATTCTCTACCAGCCTCAATGTCTCTAATTCGATCATATTTTCTATTGTAATTTCTTTGATTCCCCATGATAATTTAATCTATGTAGATTTTTAAAATCAAGCACAAAAAGTCACTTTCAAAATCAAGCACAAAAAGTCACTTTCAAAATCAAGCCAAAAAAACTCACTTTCAAAATACAACCTAAAAAATTCACTTTCAAAATTCAGCCCAAAAAATTCACTTTAAAAATTCATCCCAAAAAGTTCACTTTAAAAATTCAACCCAAAAATTTTTTTTGTCCAAAAATTAGATTCAAATAATTTTGATATTCAAAAGCTACACATGAAGAATGTGATTGCGAAAATGGTGTTTCGCCCAATTTTATTTATAACGCTTGGATGAAACAGTTATATCGTAGGGTCGCATCATTTCAATTTCATGGTTGATAGAAAATATGGATAAATTGTTCAGCTGAAATTTTTTTTAAAAAAATAAATAAATAAAATAAAATAAATAAATAAATTCGTTTATTTTGACGTTTTTTCGCAACAAAAAATAATTCGGCCGAAAACCTGCAACTCTGCAACAACTCGGCTCCCTTCACCTTTCTCTAAGTTCGAATGGTTAAACTCCATCATATATAGTGAATTTATTTTCAAAATCTATGCAAGCATTTGTAGAATTGAATCTACTTTCATTAGATACAAATTTATGGAATTTCATTTAAGGGTGAATGCATAAACATGGGTTACACTTTTGGGCCAAATGTGGCGATAAATTTCAAAAAAATTCTCTTTTATCGACTTGAAACCCTCAAAATTCATATAAGCATTGTGAATTTTGATTCGGAGTAAAAATATGATTTGTGGAGAAATATTTTGTTGTCCTAATGATATTTTTTGAAAAAAAAATTAGTGTCATATAATATATCGATTTTCCATTAAATGAAATGTTTGTCCTTGCAGATTTTCACACATCTTAATAGGTATGAGTGTATTCGTGTAGCATAACTTATTCTAAAATGTGTAATTTTAAATATATGAATATATGAGCATGATCTACACATAGAGAGATAATTTTTTCATATTAACAATTTTTTTTTTTTTATGCAAAATTATATTTTTTGTTATTTTTTGAAGTTGGAGAATTAATATTTCAATTGCATTTTTTCAGAAACATGTGTTCGTGTAATATTTTTTTCAACTATTTAAATAAATTGAAAAACCAAGAGTACCTTTTTGAAGAAGACTCATAAACAAAGATAGTGGTATTTTTTCAAAAAATTTCGTTGTGCATATTTTATGTTATTGATTTTTTGTTCAGCCTCTTTAAAACTGTCCAAAAAAAATTCAAACGTTATGTTTAAAAGAAATTATATGAAAAACATCATATGAATTTGAAAACGTCAAAGTCATATGCCATTGGATAAAGGATTCCTTCGTGAATCCAATATGACTAACTCTGCCAACTTAGGACAAATTTTCCCTAAGTCCGCTAGGGTACAAAATGTTGTTGTAAAAATTTTTGCAGAAGGGGTGCTGAAATTGTGGATTTTAGGTCCTCATAAGACCGATCGTGTGCTTAAAATGCACCATCAAGCACTTAAATTTAAATTAAAATATCTTGATCGAGATATTTTAAATTCAAATAGCTCAATCGAGCTATTTTTTTAGCTCTCGAGAAGCTCAATCGAGCACTTAAAATGGATCAATCGAGTGCTTAAAATACTTGATCGAGCCCTCTTCTTTTCACCTAAATGTGCCCTATCTTACCAAAAAATGTAACCCAACTCCATGTTCTCACCATTGTTCATTTTTGTAGTAGCATAGGTAGCAGATACAAAAACATTGAAAGGAAAGGCCTTAAAAGTTGAGCGAAAAACACTAGAAGCATAGATTGCAGAGCCAAAAAAAGTAAAATGTTACCTATTCCCAATCAAATTGGGATAATTCATAGTATTGTAACAAAGCCTATTTATAGATTAGAATATCCATGGTCAAGTGGGGGTGAATATCCATGGTTAAGAATCTTGTTACATGTTTTTTAAAGTTATATATGTTTAACTCATATATTAATTATTTTTATAAATAATAATAATAATTTAAAATAAAGTTATAATTTAATTAATTGTATGATATTTTCTAATATTGGCAATGTGACATGTCTCATGAAGTTTTTACGTCTATAGACGTTTCCTAGCCATTTAATGTATATGGCTATGCTAGTTTAACATTATTTTGAAAAAATATTTTCCATAGTGAGATAAACTTTTTCTTTAAAAACAACATCTAAATAGTGTGTATAATGCCAAGACCACCTAAAACTTACATTTAACTAATATTTAAGGATCTATACATTGTTTTCAATTAGAGTTATCTTGGATGTTTGGGTGGAATGATTGTTATTTTTTCCACCCAAGTTCAAATTCTCATACCTTGACATATATTGTTGTAAGATATTCATGCCTATGAATAGTGGTCATGTATTTAGATAAGTAAATATCTTTATGAAAAATGGATCCCTCTAGGCTTGGTAGATACAGAATTAAGGTATATGTTATTTTATTTTTATTTATGAAAAGTGGATCCCTCTAGGCTTGGTAGATACATAGTTAAGATAGATGTTATTTTATTTTTATTTTATTTTGATATAGTCAAAATGTTTACATGACATTATATTACATTACAACATCTCTACCATATTGGGGTGGAAAGAGTACTTCATAACATGATGATGACGAATTAAATCGAGGCATAATTTTGATTCATTTTAAAATTAATATAATTTATATTGTAGCATGTAGATTTCCACAATCCATAATATGATGTTGTGAGCTTCTGATAAACTATATTTTTCATTGTAGTGCCATATGTTTGAACACTTCACCCATCTTCATGGATAGAAAACTTAAACAAATATAGTTTTTATTTCATGTCTCCAATATACTTAAGTATTAGTGTTTTGTTTGGTAAATATAATTTTGATAAATTATAATATATTAATAGTAATTCATGTTGAAAATTTTGAAAAAATATATATAATAAATATTTATTTATTATTTTTATAAATTATTAATTTTTAATTGCTGAAATTTAAACTAGCAAATTAATAAAATTTATATATTGACTTCAATTTAATTTGGTGTAGTATGACTAATAGATCAAATGGTCTTTTGGCTGGAATAGGCAATACAATTTTTAGCAAGATTGTGATTTCTTGTTGTTTAAAATACACTTTTGAATGCATAAATGGATTATGCACTGCATTTAATCTTTGCAAATTAAATAACTTAAACATATGATTTTTTTTTTTAAATGTACTTGATTTTTGAATAAAATTGACAAAAAATGTTGCGAAAAGAACCATTTCATCTATTAATTAGACTAGTAGAACTCTTTTAAAGTGAAAAGATATTTGATCTCTCAGCTCCTGGTAGGAATTAAGATGGATCGGTTGGTTGATAATCTTGATCAAATATGTCATAGCCTTTAATTATTAATCCATTTATAAATTATAGTGTTTAATTCTTGATTTATTTATTGATTCATTATAGTGTTTGATTCTTGATTCATTTATTTAGTCTCCAACTAAGTATGGTGGAGATGTTGTAATGTAATGTTTAACATTTTGACTAAGTCAAGTTACATAAAAATAAAATTAAAATATTAATGTAATGTAATGTAGACATTTTAACTTGGTAAAAAAAATAAAAATAGCAAAATGAAATAAAATAATAATAATAAATGACTCATGGTATTGACCCATGGTATTCCTGTGGAAGGTAGTCTATTTAAAGGGGGAAATTAAACCATCCTAGAACCATCTCAACTCCAGATCTACCAAATCTCTTTAGATGCAAACCAATTTTAAAGTGAAAAATATTTGATCTCTCTCGGTGTTGGGTAGATTAGGAGTTTACCAAATGCTAAGAGAGACAAAACCTTTGACATGAAAACCTCTTTTAGAATGAAAATAGATTTTATCTAGTTTATAATTTTTGAATTTAACTTATAAATTGAGATGAACATTTTCATCATGTATATTATCTAACATAATTATTGCTTTAAAGGAAAATTCTTATTTTCATTTTAAAGCATCAATATATGTATATATATAATTATATTTTATATTAATTATTTTAATATAACACACACATAATTTATATTTACTAGATTTATTATTATGTTAAATTTGTTTTAGTGTGATTTTTTGGACTTTCCAGTGACTGATCCTTTGGTTACTTCTAAAAATTCGCACTATTAATTTCAATTGATTTTAAAAATAATATTAAATTATGAATTTTTTATTGGGTTAAACTCTATATCCAAGTATAGGATATATGTGTAGTTTTTAAAATTGTAGTAGTTTGTGGAGGCGTAAGAATTACCCAGACTATCAAAAGTAGTAAGCTAAAAAAAATTCAAAAAATCTAGCAGTGTTTGAATCATGTTTTTTATGGTGGAAATGGATTAATCACCATACCCAGAATCTTGAAGTTTAACAGTTGTAAGCTAGATATACAAAAATTGTCGAGACGTTCAAAAGTGGCCAGCCAAAAAAAATTAAAAAAAACTAGGAGTAGCATTTTGAATCATGATTTTGATGATGGAAATGGATAAATTGGCATCAAAAACTTTTGGGACTGAGCTCAATTAAATAATAATAAAAGATTAAAACTAATATAGACCTCAGTTAAAATTTAAATAATAATAATAATAATAATAATGATGATGAAATAATAAAAATAATGATGAACGGCATTAGGTGGTTTGAAAAGCATGGACCCATATTAATTTGATTTTTTAGAGAACAAATTCTCAAATAAAATTCAATTTGTCATATTGTAATTATATTTTATTAATAAAATTAGGAATAACTTTTTAGAAAAAATAAAATCATAATATACATATCATATTAAGATATTTATAACATAAAAGTAATAGTTATATAAGTTAAGATCTCTTTTACCTCATAAATTAAAATAATGATTTTATAACTATATTTAAATTTAATTAATAATAAGCACATACAAGTTTTAATACTCACAATAAACTTACAATATAACAATATTTTTAACCATGGATATTCCTGCCCACTTTACCATATATATTATTAACTTGTAAATAGTTTTTATTATAATATCATGGGCCAATACCATGGCTCATCAATACCACGTGCAAAAACCATCTCTCATTTCACAACTAATATTTATTTTACCATATAAATTAAAATAATAATTTGTAATTATCTTAAAATTTCATTAATAAGCACATAAAAACTTAATACTTATAATATAACAAGATTTTTTACCATGCATATTCTCCTCAACTTTACCTTGGATATTATTAACTTGTAAGTACCCTTTGTTACCATACCATTGGCCAATAGCTCATCAATACTACATACCCAAAAACCATCTCTCATTTCACAATCAAAATATTTTATAAATAATTGTATATGGAAGAGATGTTCTAATGTCTTATTATGTTATCTATACACTTTTGACTTGGTCAAATTACATGTAAAAAAAATATTAATTACAATTATTAATTAAAACATTTTGAGTGGGTGAAATTTCATAAAAATAAAAGTTAATAACTAAACTAGCCTAAATCTATTTGAACTCAGATCTATCAAGCTTAGAGAGGGATCAAATAAACCTTTCCTCAAGTTTTGCACTCAAATAAGAGGTTTTCACCTGGAGATATTTGATCTCTCTAGGAACTTGATAGATCTAGAGTTAAATGATCTATGTTGGTTTCATCTATGATGGTTTCTTGCACTCAAATAAGAGGTTTACACCTCCAGAGATTTGATCTCTCTAGAAACTTGAAAAATCTGGTTTGATTATAGCAGATGGTTTTGTATTTATATTTATTTAATCTTATTAAATTTTGCCCATAGTTTTCGTATAGCCCATGTTTTTTTGTTTTATATTTATCCAATTCATTAATTTGTGTTAGTTAAATTTTCATCCATACTTTTGTAATTTTTATTTAAATTTATTAATTTTGTTTTTAAAATTTTCTTTTTCAGGTTAATTTACATTTTGTATTTATGTATGTTTTAATTTCAATATTAATTAAAACATTTAAATCATATATTCAATTTTTTTTTTTATATATAAATTAAGATGACCAAAATAAACCATTGTCATTTTCAAATGAAATTATTTCAGGTTCATTTATATTTTACATTTTATATTTATATATGTTTTAATTTGAATATATATATATGGCCTTAAATATATTTCACAACATCTCAATCATATATTATAAAATATAAGATGGCCTTAAATATATATCACAACATATCAATCATGTTATTAAAGAATATAAAATTGGTTGTTGTAATAAAATTAAAACAGTTGTAATATCTAGAGTTGTCGATTAGTGTTACGCAAAAAAATAAAAATTTATTATAATTAAGATAAATATTTAAGCTATAAATGGGAAAACTTAATATTATTATTTTTTAAACTTATTGGTCTCATAAAGATATTGGATGCCTTGAGGAAACAAATAAATTGTTTGTATTTTGTTTTTTTAAAGAAAAAACAGTTGGATTTAATTAACAAAACACGAGACATATACAAAATGAGCATAATTATCATCTAAAAATAGAAACATGCCATATTCATTATGTTTGAAAAATCACAAATTCATAATCAAACCCCGTGAATTTAAAACTTGCCCTAAAGCTTTTGTACAAAAACTTGTAACACCTCATTTTTTTTAATTAAGTTTAACATACTTTTACAAATACATTTGAATTGTTAAGTGAAGGAGAATTACCAAATGTGGTTATTAGTTAATAAGACTTGAATTTTATTTCAAAAAAAAAACTAATATTTATTTTTAGTAATGGATTAACTGAATGATAAAAGTATTCCAAGATTCCAGAGTAAAAGATAATGGCAGTTTCTGACACTTATTTTTCCCAAAAAGGATAAAAGGAAATCCTGAAGTGGGAAAGGGGTTCTGTTCAAAAAGGGAATGATGGCTAACAACATCATGCTTTGAAGAAGAGAGTTGTCTAGAGTTGGGTACACCAGTGGAACTCTGAGTCCCTAAGGAAGTATAAGTTGGATGGAGGTCCTGAGGCCTAAGACCTGACATTTTTCCTGATTTCAAATACTCTGGTGATTGTCTCTCTCATGGTTGGGAGGAACCATCGGTTTAATCAAGGTTATAGAGATAATTATATGCATATGTTGTTATAGGTTTAAAAGTTAGAAAAAGTATGACCTTAAATTATAATTATGTTAACTGTTTATCTCCGTTGGGTGTGAGAAATATGGCCTCAATATGTTTAAACAAGTAGAATACATACTCTGGTAGTTGAAATATATTGGAAATCAAATTAACTCAGACAAATATATAAAACACACATAATAAACCATACACCAAATAATGGCGGAAAAGGCTTCAACCTCACGGCTTCCTCACATATTTTCTCATTATTAAAATAATGTAGTGTTACAATTAAATAGATGAGGAGATAGTGTCTTAAGATAGTGTGTGCTATCTTAGACACCTTGATTGATATAATTTCTCAACCAAACACACACCAATATAGGAGCTCCCTAAACTAACTCTTATCTTAGAGGAACAACCCAAACTAAAGAGTTAGGAATAAATTCCTAACTTTTAATGTTTAATTTATTTATTTTATGTTTGGATTTATTATTGTTTTATGAGAGAGGCTAGCATTCCCCCCTTCAATTATAAATCCAAAATAAGAACGAGGAACCATCTTCCAAGTTCTCATGTTGATCCTAAAAAACATTACCTGAAAACCCGCCAAATCTGGATGCTAAAAAACTGCAATTTGAAGAGACCATGAGTCATTTGCATGTCTGATTCATCTCTAAATTTCGCTTGAAAACTCCATCATTTGCCAAGTTGCAAAAGGATCCATTTGTCCTTTGCATGAAATCACCATCCTTTATCCACTGACAAAATTTGTTCAACGCCCACTAGCTGATGATGTCAAAAACAACTTTTTGTTGCTTTTGTTGTATTGAAAACTTCTCACTGCTTATTTGTTGTCGACTTCCCACTGGAAAATTTGTTCATGCCCACTGGCTGTTGAAGATGCCCATTGGCTATGAAAGCTTCCCACTGGCTGCTTTTGTTTGTTTTGTCGAGACTTTCAGTCTGACAACCACCGTCAATTTCATTGACATTTTCCTCCCTTTGTCAGTTGAAAGGAGAGACACTTCTCTGGGAAGTTTTTCTGAACTCCCCCCCTTCAGGTGTAGGAGTTTTACACTGGTGCACTCCCCCGTTCAATTGCATGAGATTACCATCTTCTTTTCATTGTCGGTTACATTATGTGTGATTGTATTCGGTTGTAGAACTGAGACAATCTTTTGACTGTGGATGACAATTTCCAAGGATCGATCCATTCATAATGTGTCTTCAATCTGGTTCATTATTGTTGGTTGCGACATTTCTCTGATGAATTATTTGACTTTCCACAATGGCGACAAGGATGGAGATCAAAACACTGATCTTCCATATGACTGGTTCTTTGACAATGAGAACATGTTGGTTTGACTTCAACTTCAGGTTGCATGCAATTCTGTTTGTCTGCAACTTTCTCAAAACTTGCTGAGGTGATGTGTTCAATAAATCCTGAACTGATGAATTTATTTGGTTTGGAATAATCTGGGATATGCAGGTTGGTGTCATCGTTGACATATCCTAAGCCTCGTTGATTCTTATTACTTTGAATTTATTCCCATGGCTTGATGATTGGCTTGGAAGAAATTTGAATTGGAAAAACTTCAACACTTGAAGCTGTTTGGATGAATGACTTATCATCTGGATGGTTCAAAGACTTGAAAGTATCACTCTTTTCTTGCAACTCATTTCTTTTTAGTTGTGACTCTATTTGAAGAAACTCAATGGTTTCATTTGTTTGTTGTAGATGCTTTGAAAGATCAGCAAGAGTTTCTTTGCTGATTTTCACCATGTCTTCATCACTTGAGATGATCAATTTGTGAAGAACTTCTATCAACTTGATGTATTGCACCATTTGAACTCTCTCTCTTGAATTCGGGCTCGCTTGTCGTAGATGTCGTACTTTGAACTGTTTCACTTGATTTTGTTACTTGAATGACAGGATCTCTTGCCATGTGGCTTGAATGGCACGCTCGCTTGATTTGTTGCTTATTGCACTTGCTTGGAACACTTTCTAGAATTGTAGAATTTTCTTTCTTGAACTCTTGTATTCACGATTGCTTGATGACGATCGCTTTGCTTGAATGAATACTCATGCTCGCTTTCTTTGTTGCTTGAATATCACGTTGGCTTGTACTAGCTCACTTGATTGAGTTTATCACGCTCGCTTGCTTCAGAATTCACTGGATCTCTTGCTTGGTGAAACTTGTTTCTCTTGTTTCAAGTTTACTGGAACTCACGCTCGCTTGCAGAAGATGTGAACTTGTTGCTTGTTTTCTTTAGAGTTAAAACTTGTGCACTTGAGGTACTCACTTGATTATGTTTTAAATGAAGGGTGTCGAACACTATCGACAATGCACCCAAAAAACTTACAATGATTTTAATGACTCACAGAAAACAATGAATTCAATTGTCTTAATTTGACTTAGTTGAAGAGAATTGACGCTCTTGACTTCTTATCAATTTTAAAACTTGGGTGTCGGTTTCAACCAAGAATGCACCCTTACAAGTCAATGCAATTTCAATTTTATTACAAGTTCTTAAATTTATTTGCAAGAATGTTGATGTAGACTTTGCTTTTAAATTCTGGAGTTTCCAGATTCATGAACTTGAGTGTACTGATGTAGACTTCACTTTGAAACACATTAACTTGATTAAGTGAATTTACTTGTTAAGGTAGAATGTTGATGTTGACAATATTTGATTATGTGTTGTAGTGGTGCAAATGCATGTGTTGAGTGTAATTATCCTTCCTTGCAACTACTTCGTTACATGTGTTATGCTTGCTTGCATTTAACTTTATGTATGTGTTAAATGAGATTATTTATGTGTCAAAACTAGACACAAATCACAAGCAAAATCATGAGGCATGCACCATCATCAACACACTCTTCATGTACCTAAGATCCCCTTATTCAATTTTGGGTGGATCTAGGACACAATCACCACAAAAAATATGTGCTCTATTAAAAATGTGTGCTCTATTAAAATCTTGTAGATTCATAACATCTTCATGGAATCAAAGTTCCAGAACTTCTTGGAAAAAATCTCTTCAAAAAAAAACTGACTCAACCTCCTACAACAATGAGCTTTCCTGATCACTCCAAATTTACAAAAAAATCAATCCTTATCACTCCACAAAATTACTTCAACATTCAACTTATCAGTCCAAGAATTACAAAAAAAAATTAATGCAAAACTTACCTTGGCACCCATTTCCTTTTTCTTGGCTTAGAATTTTTGGACACTTACATTTATATCCATTTCATAAAGTCATCTCCAATCTCAAAACATAGTTCCATGAAAATCATGAAAAACATATAATATGAGCACACTCTTTTCAATTTGCTTGTGTCATTTAAAAAAAAAGTGAAATAATGTTTTGAAATCATCATCAAGTGAGCACTGGTTTTCTAGACTTGGTCTTTGGCAAGCACTAGTTCTCTATTCTCTGGAACCTCTTTGAGCATCCTCTCTACTCCCCCTAGGCCTCAACTCATCTGCACTTTTTAAGATCGCAGCTGTTTTTTTTATCCAATCTCCATTGAAATTCTTCAAGGTTTTGCTCCACACTTTGCTTTCATTCAGAAACTATTACTAGTCTCTTTCATCAGTACTTTTAAAATTGTGATCTTCGTTTGCTGAGATATGCAACCTAAATTCTGCAAATATTATCTTCGAACCAGAGTTAAAATAAAACATATCAGCTCACCTTCAAGATCTTTGTGTGATCTTGTTCCATCTCTCACCTGTACTTTCATGCACCATACAACTGCATATTATAAATGGTACATTATTCATACTCCTTCACACAAATTCTACTCACGCAAATGTCAAAACCCGCATATTATGCATAAAAACCGTCTCACATAAAAATGCATGTTCCTCTCTACATCACCCAGTATTTGCGCATTCTCCCTTTCCATTCACTTTGCATTCATTTATACCTCCGCATTTGCAACATGTTGACATAAATCATCTTCGCAAAATAATTAATTATAAGTTCAATTAAGAAAACCCCAAAATGTCAACAGATAACATGCTCAGTCATACCTTTGCCCTTCATAATTCAGTTGCGCCACTCCGGTTCATATTTTCATACCACAATGATGTAGGAAAATAAAACCCACAATCCCACACTTCCAATTCAGTACTGCAAAAAGGAAAATTCTTCTTTGGACCGAATTTACTCTTCAAAAGGACATAATTGAGTTTCTACTTCATTGGCAATTCTTGTAACTTTCTTAAAATATGCAATATTAGAACCTGAATAAACTTTGATTCATACAAGATGTCATTTCTGGATCATATGGGCTCATAATATAATAACAAGATTCTCAAAATAGGAAATCAAATCCCAACAACCCAAACATGAAGTCTAATTTCTACAAACACTATCGGTGGGGACCGATGTTTTACTTTGTAAGAGACCCAATTCTGGATTCATTAAACAACATCATCAACTCTGAGGCAACCGGTCTCTCCATCACGTGACCATTAACATATATATTTATTAACACATGGAAATACAAACTAAGCAATCGCTTTTCGATTGGAACTTGTAGGATATGAAAGGTAGTGGCAGCTGGATCATTGGCTTGCCGTCTTAATTGGTGTTTGCGGTCAACCCCATTCCATTTGAATTCCTGTATGTAATAGCCTGATCCATTACGTGTCTACTGTGTAAGGAGTTTCAACTTCCAACAGTCGCTTCTCCATTCCGTTATTGCATCTCTTAACCATTGATTTAACTCTCTCTCTAACAGCTGCTTCAAAGACCGATCCTTCTCCCTCTACATGCATAAACTCTGTTAACGATCATGTTTGGTGCCTTCGTTGCCACACATCTTCAACGATCAGTGTTCGACCTCAACGTAGACTGCAATTTCCTTCAACGAGCTCCCAAGCTCTATTCGCTACTCCGCATGGACTACTCTGCATGGGATATCACCAGTCCAAAGAGGCTTCTATCAATACGTTCAATGCCATTGTTAAATTTTCCTCCTTTGCCATTAATTCCTGCGTCCATAGCTAAGTCCAAATTCGATACATAAACAAACATGTCCCCATTCGACACTGCTCCAATGCGTTTCTCACTATATGCAAATTTGAACACGGTGCCGGATCCACTACCATGCATTGGCTTGTGTCGATTCTGTGGCCCGAGTGATAGCCACTCATAGGCTCACGAGCTCTGCGACATGTGAGTTGCTAGTTGAACCCACAATGCCATCGAACTACGCAGGTTTGTTTGATGTGGATTCACAGCCTCCCACTATGTGCAGACATCTTTATATGCTGAGTACGCCCTTCAATTACAATTACTACCTTTTTCCTTGTGAAAAATGAAAATTATCTCCTCCATGGCTAACGCAGAAGGAAATCTCTTGCATTAGCTATCAACACCTTCCCCTGATGTGTGTATTCCTGCGTTCACACTTGCACACACAGTCTATGCATATATTCAAAATAGGCATCTTAACAAGCTTCGATACCATATATTGGAAATCAAATTAACTCATACAAATATATAAAAAACACATAATAAACCAGACACCAAATAATGGCGGAAAAGGCTTCAGCCTCACAGCTTCCTCACATATTTTCTCATTATTAAAAGAATGTAGTGTTACAATTAAATAGATGAGGAAACAGTGTCTTAAGATAGTGTGTGCTATCTTAGACACCTTGGTTGAGATAATTTCTCAACCAAACACACACCAATATAGGAGCTACCTAAAGTAACTCCTATCTTAAAGGAACAACCCAAACTAAAGAGTTAGGCATAAATTCCTAACTTTTAATATTTATTTTATTTATTTTATTTTTGGATTTATTGAGTATTTTTAAGGAGTCAATATTAATTAATATGATGTTGGAAACTTCTATAAAATGTTTCATATCAGAAAACCAAAATAGAAAATAAAATACCATAAGGGTATGCTAAAGTCCCAGATTGCAAATGATAAACCCTTGAACAGTAAACACTAAGAAGAGTATTGTTAAGGAGTCAATATTAAGTAATATGATGTTGGAAACTTTTATAAAATGTTTCATATCAAAAAACCATAATAGAAAATAAAATACCATAAGAGTATGCTAAAGTCCTAGACTGCAAATGATAAACCCTTGAACAGTAAACAGTAAATGAACATTTTTTATTATCATGTAATGGAAGCACAAGAAAACATATAACCTAGTAATGCCAGAAATAAATGCGTAAGAAAAGGGGCTCAAGGGTTTAGAGTCGAGCCCATTGTGACAGGCAAGGTCATGGTCCCCTGGCCATTAAGACCTCAGACCCAGAAAGAAGACAAAGTCTAGAGAAGAATTATATTTCCTTTTACAATTTGTAAAGAAAAAATTTAAAAGAGTTGACATATATATATATATATATATATATATATATATAGAGCCATTGACAACAGAATATGCAATCTCACTAAAAACCATAAACTCTTAAATATGAACTGGAATGTTTATAGGCTTGGACCAAAGAGCCGAACCAGTTATACAACATCATCAACATGTATAAAGAAATATTTCACCGAGTCCTATGCATAGGAGTAAACCGAAAATATAATAAGACCCTTCTGTTGAAAACATAGAGATTTCGCTACCAAAATCTTCCATAATGTATATAGCAAATACAAATTTCAAATGTATACATGATCGACAGAGAAAATTCACAGCAGTCCTCAGACCCAATTAGGGTGGACTCATTCATGACATCGAAAGGATAAACAAGAAGCCAATGTAGTAAACTCATCAAGAATTAATCAGCTAAGCATAAAATACCCATCAAATTCCTTGCATGCCAGAGAGGTACAATAGCTATTGTTATACCTGTGCATGCGGAGGGTTTAACCCCTCAGTAAACCAATAAGAATAAACCGTAACAAGGAATAGCAGAGGATGTTCTATTGAAACATACCTGAATTTTTTGCTTTAAAGCCATGTGCCGAGGAGACAGAAAACCCATCCATATTTCCCAAGTCACAGAACCTTTGGAACAACAGTAAGTAAAATGTCAAGAGTCTTGGAAACTAAGAATTTTCAGACATAAAAATATCCATTAATGAAAAGAGGAAATTGGCGGTAAAAACCTATGAGTGATACCTATAGTGGTCAGGGTAGGAGCCAAACTCCTTCCCATTTGAAAACACAGAGCAACGACAAGATTTGATGTTGGAACCAAGCCGAAATTAAACGGCCTCACTATCTTTGTACCAGAACAAGCTAATTTTAAGCATTTATCTGAACATTTAAACCCTCTCAGCAGTATAGTGAAAGAAAAAACCTATGTAATATTAACGACGCATAGACATAGATAAGAGAATGAGTAAAACATGCATGGTAGAGTTAAGTTAGCCAGCGCAATAGAAATGGAAAATGAGCAGCTTCACCATCATTCAAATCCGCCGAATACTACAACCAAGTATGGACAAAACCTCTGCGAGATGGAAGAGCCCAGTTCAGTGAAGTTGAGGACCATTCCAGGGCAGAAATGGAGACCATCACCACTGAGTGGAGGTGAGAAGTTGCAGAGTGGAAGAGAGACCAATTTTGCAGCAAAAAAATGAACCAGGTAACAGAGCTCAGGGTGGTTAGTTACCCTAACCATCCCCTCGAAGCTTACAGCCGTCGGATCAAAGGAGCTCCACATCAACGGTGGCGGACATGGGTGGCCTTAAAACTCAGTGTCATACAACTGTCGACCTCTTATCAAGGTGGAACCTTTGTATTTATCCAAAACTATGTTTAACCACAGCATAAAATTAGTTGCTTACGAATATAGCCATATGGCAGGGTTGTAGTAATTATAAGGTTAAATATTATGCATATGAATAGATATGTTTTAATGAGAAATAAATTCCAAGGTACCAAGCTAGATATTAGGTACATTCATACAATCCAAATGCATCATATCCAGTTTTTGAGCACGAAGGTGCGAGATATATATAATTATAGTTTGAATACCAAATACAATGGGTTGTGTTAATTCAGTGATTATTTCAATTGTTTATTTATTTTATTAGTTGTTATTTAAATTAAGAGTGAAATGTACTATGAATGTATAGTAAGTAAAGTAATTTTATTTATTTATATAATTATTATAGTAGTGACAAGTGGTATCAAAGCATGGTTACACACTGGGGCCAGATGGGCCATTGAGATAATTAAGTGTTTTAATTTCTTGTTTTGAAATATGCATAGTGACAGGAATATTGATCAAATTTAATATGAGGAAAGGAGCTAGTCATCAAACACCAAGGACTGCTAGGGAAGCTCAACCCCGGTCCAATCCAGAGATTAACCCAGAAATGTGGGTACAATTGAGTGTGGACTAGCACCAAGAAACCAGTATATTGCGAGAAGGACAACAACGACAGACCAACAAATTGTTGGACACAGTACAACAACTCCATATGTAAATGGTTCGGGTACGAAGCGACAATGAAAGATTGATGAGGGAACAGGAAAGGATACTTAAGAGTCTCTCGGATAATTAGAATCATCCTAGTGCACAGCCTAGCCCAAAGAGAGATACCCATGAAGAAGGCGAGCAGCAATAGCAAATTCATGATAATATGGAAGGAAGCCATACTCATCGAAGTAAGAAGAGTAGGACTTACAATAAAGATGAATTTGGGAATGCTTCCGATCAACAAGAGCTGAAGAAGAAGAGAGTAGAACTATAGGGGATTTTGGAAAATTAAGCCTCCTACAGTAGATGGAGAGGCTGAATAAGTGGCGGAAGCATGGATAATTAACATGAATAAATATTTTCAATTGTATGAGTATAATAGTAAACTCAAAGCTCACTTGGTTATCTTTCAATTGTGGGAGAAAGCTACATTATGGTGGGAAGAAGTGAAAAACGTGCGTGGAATTGAAGATCAGAATGTGACCTGGGATGAATTCTAACAGTATTTCAAGGGAAAGTATCTCACAGAATGATTTTATGATGAAAAATCTCAAGATTTTCATGATTTAATGTTGGGTCAATTATCTATGGATGAGTTCATCACTAATTTTACTTCCCTGTTAAGATATGTACCATATTTAAGGGATGAGAAATAAAAAATAAAATGATTTTTGAGTAGTTTTCCTGCCCACATGAAGGAGATAATTGAATTTGTAAATCCAAAGACAATGGATGAGGTAATTAGAAAAGCACGGATGTGTTATCAGTAATCCAAGGCAAAGGGTGAAGTTGGACAAAATTGGCCACCAAAGAAAGGATACAAAAGTTCCTCAAACTTTAAAAATAGCAAATATGGAAATTACAAAATTGATGTAAGGAAGTCAGAAAACAGGGAATTTGGAAAAAAACAACAAAGACCCAAATGGCCAGCTGAAGAGCTACTAAATGAGGCCTCCAGCAAGCCAGAACTGGGATAGACCCAGAAACCACCATTACAATGCTAGTGTTGTGGTGAGGTGCATTACTTTAAACATTGTCCTCATCGTGGAAGGAATGGAGTGGAAACCAACCTGCAAGAAGCGTCTACAGTGGGGGATTTTGCTCGAAATACACCAAAGATCAATGCTGCACTAGAATATCGACAAGCGGATTTCCAAACAAATATGATAGAACTGGAAGGTAAGCTACAATCCCAAAATGTTTCCATTTTGGTTGATCCTGGTGCCAGTTTAAGTTATATAAATCCTCGGGTAGTTGAAAATTGTAATTTTCAAAGCCATAAATTTAAAAACCCATGGCTAATACAGTTGGCTATAGGGGCAAGGAGACGAGTTATTGCCAAAGTCTCAAATTTTACTCTTGATATAACAGAGTAGCATAAAATCGTAGAACTGAATATTCTACCTTTGGGCTCATACAATGTTTTGATGGGAATGGAATGGTTATAAAAACATTGGTCATTGGTGGACTGCAAGGAAAAATTTATCCATTTTAAGGCAGAAGATGGAACCTATCAAGAACTGCAAGGAATTAAGAATTCACTTCAATTATGTCCTATTACAGTATCCCAACTGGGTAAGTGCCATAGAAAGGGGTGTCAACTTTATGCAATTCAGGTGCGATTTTCTAACTCCAAAGACAAGACCCGTATGATGGAAAATATACCATTTGTCCAGGAGTTCAAGGATGTGTTTTTTGAAAATATTTCAGGACTACCCCCGAATTGAGATATTGATTTTATTATAGAATTAATACCTAGGGCAGCCTCTGTGTCACGAGCACCATACAAAATGAGTGTGCCCGAATTGATCGAATTAAAAATGCAGCTATAAGAACTGCTGGACAAAGGATACATTCGGCCAAGTGTGTCCCCTTGGGGAGCACCAGTGTTGTTTGTTAAGAAGAAGGATGGTACGATGTGGATGTCAATGGATTACCGATAGCTTAATAATCTGACTATAAAAAAAATATTTATTGCCTCGTATAGACGACCTTTTCGATCAAGTGAAAGAAGCAACGGTATTCTCCAAGATTGACCTGAGATCTAGATATAATCATATATGGATTAAGGAGGAGGACATATCCAAAACGGCCTTTCGTACCAGGTACGGGAATTATGAATTTGTGGTATTACCATTTGGGTTAGCCAATGCACCAACAAATTTTATGAGCCTAATGCATGGTATCTTTCCCCCTTTTTGGATAAATTTGTTTTAATCTTCATTGATGATATACTAATCTATTCTAAGAATATCGAATAACACAAAGAGAATTTACACCTAGTGCTGAAGATGTTGTGGGAACATCATCTCTACGCCAAATTTAGCAAATGTGACTTCTACAAGGAGCAGATCCAACATTTGGGCCATGTGATATCAGCTGAAGGAATTTTGGTAGACCCTGAAAAGATAATGACAATTATGGAGTGGATAGTTTCTAGAAATGTATTTGACATACGTTTGTCCATGGGCCTATTTGGTTATTACCAGTGGTTCATTGAAGGCTTCTCTAAAATAGCCTTTCCCATTACCTCCTTGCAGTGCAAGGGGCATGTTATTAAGTGGAATGAAGAATGTCAAAGAAGCTTTGAGCGATTAAAAGAACTATTAACCACTGTGCCTGTGTTGAAAGTGGGAGATCCTTGTAAAGAATTTGAATTCTGCACTGATGCTTGTAAGGAAGGAGTAGGAGCAGTATTGACCCAAGACGAAAAGGTTATAGCAAATGAATCCCAAAAAACAAAATACCATGAGAAGAGGTACTTCTCCTATGACTTAGAGTTAACAGCAGTTGTGCATGCCCTTTAAGTTTGGAGGTACTACTTGCTGAGAAAAAGGTTTGTGCTAAGAACTAATCATAGCATTTTGACTAGATAGTTTAAACAAGTTGATTTAAATGCCCGTCAAGAAAGATAGAATGTATTTCTAAGCGAATTTGATTTTGACATTCAATGGGTAAAATGTAAGGAAAATCATGTTGCGGATGCCTTAAGCAGAAAACTACATTGCATCTATGAACTTTATTTTAATCAAGTTGAATCTAAGTTACAGAAGAAAATCATGGAGGCAGGCAAGAGGGATCCTGAATATCAATTTTTATGGCAGCAAGCCAAGGAAGCTGAAAAACAAGGAAAGCAGTCAGATTATGAAATTAATTATAAGCAACTCTTGATATTTCGAACAAATATTTGTGTTCCAAATTGAACGATCTTAAAGGAGTTGATTTTAGATGAATATCATTGGATTTTGTATGCAAGACATCCCGGATATCAAAATATGCTAACAGCAATTAGGAAAGACTATTTCTGGCTCGGGATGCGTAAGGATATTTTTGAATACCTGAGAAAATTTCTGGAGTGTCAGCAAGTCAAAGCAGAGCACCAACACCTAGCGGGATTGCTTCAACCTATTCTTGTACCGAAGTGGAAATGGGAACTCAATTCACTTGATTTCATCACAGGATTACCAAGGAGTAAAAGACATAATGACTTGATTATGGTGGTGTTGGATAGGCTCAACAAAGTCGCTCATTTCATACCCGTCCAATCAACTTACAAGACCGTACATATTGTTGATATATTCATGAGATAAATATTCAGATTGCACAGTATTCCGAGAGTCGTCATCTCAGATCGTGATGTGAATTTTACATCAGCCTTTTGGAAGGCATTGTTCACTAGCTTGGGGACACAAATCCAATGTAGTACTGCCTATCATCCTCAAATGGATGGACATACGGAGAGGGTGAATCAGATATTATAATATATGTTGCGCATGTACGTAATGCAGCAACCCACAAAGTGGGAAAAATATTTACATCTAATTGAATTTTCTTAAAATAACGAATATCAATAATCCCTTAAGATGAGTCCTTTTGAAGCGTTGTATAGAATACAATGTCGGACCCCCATAAATTGGAGTAGTCTGGAAACCAAATTGATGCTTGGACCGGACATGCAAGAGGAGATGGAACGAGAAGTAAGAAATATTAGACATAATTTAAAAGTTACCCAAGATAGGAAAAAGGTGTGTTCAGACCAAAAAATAACTTTTCGGTAGTTTGAGGTAGGTGACTACGTATATTTGAGAATTAAACCCAAGAAAAGCACTGTGAGGTAGAATACTTGTGCCAAATTGGCTCCCATGTACTATGGTCCATTCCAAATCTTGGAACGAATAGGGTCGGTGGCATATCGACTAACCCTACCCAGTCATATATTGGTACATAATGTGTTCCATGTATCTCTATTGAAGCGATACATAAATGACCCCAATCATGTGATACAATGGCAGAGCGTACATGTAAGTTGTTTTTATAATATAGTTACAAATAAGAAGAGTAATTAATTAAATTAACTACAAAATATGTTGTTTGCAAGTAGAATCAGACAGTGATTTCTTGGTAGAACCCTAGCGTATTCTCGATCAGAGAGAAATAATGCTATGGAGGTGAGTTATCCCCCAAGTTAAGGTGCAGTGAAATCACTTTAGCCCATAGGAGGCTACCAGGGAGGATGAAAACTCTATTCGAGAAGCATATCCTGAAATGTTTTCTATGATCAAGTAACACCGAGGATGGTGTTTACTTTTAGTGGGGGAAGATGTAACACCCCGTTTTATTTTTAATTATGTTTTACAGGCTTTTACAAATACATTTGAATTTTTAGGTGAAAGAGAATTAATGAGTGTGGTTATTCGTTAATAAGACTTGAGTTTTATTTCATAAATAAAAAAAATGATGGTTATCTTAAGTAATGGATTAACTAAATGGTAAAAGTATTCCAAGATTCCATAGTAAAAGATATAGGTAGTTTCTGATAGTTACTTTTCCCAAAAAGGATAAAAAGGAAATCCTAAAGTGGGAAAGGGGTTTTGTTCAGAAAGGGAATGAGGGCTAACAACATCATGTTGTGAAGAAAAGAATTATTCGGAGCTGGGCACGCCAGTGGAACTCTGAGTCCCTAAGGAAGTGTAGGCTGAATGGAGGTCCTGAGGCCTAACTCCTGACATTTTTCTTGATTTCAACTACTCTGGTGTGGAGCACGGGGGGAGAAGAGGATGTGATTGCCTCTCTCACAGTTGGGAGGAACCATCAGTTTAATCAAGGTTACAAAGATAAGTATCTGCCTATGTTTTTATAGGCTTAAAAGTTAGAAGAAGTATGAATCTTAAATTATTATGTTGTTAACTGTTTATCTATGTTGGGTGTGAGAAATATGGCCTCAATATGTTTAAACAAGTAGAATACAGACTCTGGTAGTTGAAATAAATAGCCAAGAAGAGTCTTGTTAAGGAGTCAATATTAAGTAATATGTTGTTGGAAATTTTTATAAAATGTTTCATATCAGAAAACCAAGAATAGAAAATAAAATTCCATAAGAGTATGCTAAAGTCCCTTTTTGGATAAATTCGTTTTAATCTTCATTAATGATATACTAATCTATTCTAATAATATCGAAGAACACAAAGAGAATTTACGCCTAGTGCTGAAGATGTTGCGGGAATATCATCTCTACGCCAAATTTAGCAAATGTGACTTCTACAAGGAGCAAATCCAATATTTGGTCCATGTGATATCAGCTGAAGGAATTTCAGTAGACCCTGAAAAGATAATGACAATTATGGATAGTTCCTAGAAATGTAGCTGACATATGTTCGTTCATGGGCCTAGTTGGTTATTATTAGAGGTTCATTGAAGGCTTCTCTAAAATAGCCTTTCCCATTACCTCCTTGCAGCGCAAGAGGCATGTTTTTAAGTGGAATAAAGAATGTCAAAGAAGCTTTGAGCGCTTAAAAGAACTATTAACCACTGCACCTGTGTTGAAATTGGGAGATCCTCGTAAAGAATTTGAATTTTGCACTGATGCTTGTAAGGAAGAGTAGGAGCAGTATTGACCCAAGACAGAAAGGTTATAGCAAATGAATGGAGAAAAAAAAAATACCATGAGCAGAGGTACTTCTCCTATGACTTAGAGTTAACAGCAATTGTGCATGCCCTTCAAGTTTGGAGGCACTACTTGCTGAGAAAAAGGTTTGTGCTAAGAACTAATCATAGCATTTTGACTAGATAGTTTAAACAAGTTGATTTAAATGCCCGTCAAGAAAGATATAATGTATTTCTAAGCGAATTTGATTTTGACATTCAACATGTAAAAGGTAAGGAAAATTGTGTTGCAGATGCCTTAAGCAGAAAACTACATTGCATCTATGAACTTTATTTTAATCAAGTTGAATCTAAGTTCCAGAAAATCGCTGGGCCAAGAAGAAAGGATCACCGAATATCAATTTGTGGCGACCGTAAGGAAGAACGAAAAATAAGGAAAGCAATCAGATTACGAAATTAATTATAAGCAGCTCTTGATATTTCGAACAAATATTTGTGTTCCAAATCGGACGATCTTAAAGGAGTTGATTTTAGATGAATATCATTGGATTCTGTATGCAAGACATCCCGGATATCAAAAGATACTAACAGCAATTAGGAAAGACTATTTCTGGTCTGGCATGCATAAGGATATTGTTGAATACCTGACCAAATGTCTGGAGTGTCAGCAAGCCGAAGCGGAGCACCAACACCCAACGGGATTGCTTCCACCTATTCTTGTACCGAAGTGGAAATGGGAAGTCAATTCACTTGATTTCATCACAGGATTACCAAGGATTAAAAGACATAATGACTCGATTATAGTGGTGTTGGATGGGCTCAACAAAGTGGCTCATTTCATACCCATCCAGTCAACTTACAAGACCGTACATATTGTTGATATCTTCATGAGAGAAATATTCAGATTGCATAGTATTCCGAGAGTCGTCATCTCGGATTGTGATGTGAATTTTACATCAGCCTTTTGGAAGGCATTGTTCACTGGCTTGGGGACACAAATCCAATTTAGTAATGCCTATCATCCTCAAATGGATGGACATACAGAGAGGGTGAATCAGATATTATAATATATGTTGCGCATGTACGTAATGTAGCAACCCACAAAGTGGGAGGAATATTTACATCTGATTGAATTTTCTTAAAACAACGAATATCAAGAATCCCTTAAGATGAGTCCTTTTGAAGCGTTGTATAGAATACAATGTCGGACCCCCATAAATTGGAGTAGTTCGGAAACCAAATTGATGCTTGTATTGGACATGCTAGCGGAGATGGAACGAGAAGTAAGAAATATTAGACATAATTTAAAAGCGACCCAAGATAGGAAAAAAGTGTGTTCAGACCGAAAAATAACTTTTCGGTAGTTTGAGGTAAGTGACCACGTATATGTGAGAATTAAACCCAAGAAAAGCACTGTGAGGTAGAACACTTGTGCCAAATTGTCTCCCATGTACTGTGGTCCATTCCAAATCTTGGAACGAATAGGGCCGATGGCATATCTACTAACCCTACTAAGTCATATATTGGTACATAATGTGTTCCGTGTATCTCTATTGAAGCGATACATAAATGACCTCAATCATGTGATACAATGCCAGAGAATACATGTAAGTTGTTTTTATAATATAGTTACAAATAAGAAGAGTAATTAATTAAATTAACTACAAAATCTGTTGTTTGCAGGTAGAATCAGATGGTGATTTCTTGGTAGAACCCCAACGTATTCTTGATCAGAGAGAAATAACGCTATGGAGGCGAGTTATCCCCCAAGTTAAGGTGCAGTGAAATCACTTTAGCCCATGGGAGGCTACCAGGGAGGATGAAAACTCTATTCGAGAAGCATATCCTGAAATGTTTTCTATGATCAAGTAACACCAAGGATGGTGTTTACCTTTAGTGGGGGAAGATGTAACACCTCGTTTTATTTTTAATTATGTTTTACAAGCTTTTACAAATACATTTGAATTGTTAAGTGAAAGAGAATTAATGAGTGTGGTTATTCGTTAATAAGACTTGAGTTTTATTTCATAAATAAAAAAAATGATGGTTATCTTCAGTAATGGATTAACTAAATGGTAAAAGTATTCCAAGATTCCACAGTAAAAGATATAAGTAGTTTCTGATAGTTAATTTTCCCAAGAAGGATAAAAAGGAAATCCTAAAGTGGGAAAGGGGTTTTGTTCAGAAAGGGAATGAGGGCTAACAACATCATGTTGTGAAGAAAATCATTATTCAGAGCTAGGCACGCCAGTGGAACTCTAAGTACCTAAGGAAGTGTAGGCTGAACGGAGGTCTTGAGGCCTAACTCCTGACATTTTGCTTGATTTAAACTACTCTGGTGTGGAGCACGGGGGGAGAAGAGGATGTGATTTCCTCTCTCACGGTTGGGAGGAACCATCAGTTTAATCAAGGTTACAAAGATAAGTATCTGCCTATGTTTTTATAGGCTTAAAAGTTAGAAGAAGTATGAATCTTAAATTATTATGTTGTTAACTGTTTATCTCTATTGGGTGTGAGAAATATGGCCTCAATATGTTTAAACAAGTAGAATACAGACTCTGGTAGTTGAAAGAAATAGCCAAGAAGAGTCTTGTTAAGGAGTCAATATTAAGTAATATTTTGTTGGAAACTTTTGTAAAATGTTTCATATCAAAAAACCAAGAATAGAAAATAAAATTCCATAAGAGTATGCTAAATTCCCAAACTACAAATGATAAACCCTTTAACAGTGAACAGTAAATGATCATTTCTGATTATCATGTAATGGAAGCGCGGGAAAACATAGAACCTGGTAATTCTAGAAATAAATGTGTAAATGTATGCAAAAGAGGGATTAAACCAAGGAAACGAGGCTCAGGGGTTTAGAGCAGAACCCGTGGTGACAGGAAAGGTCATGGTCCCCTGGCCATTAAGACCTTAGACCTAGAAAGAAGGTAAATTTTAGAGTAGAATTATATTTTTTTTACAATTTTTAAAGGAAAAACTTAAAAGAGTTGACATAAATGTATATCGTAAATATAGATCCAATAACAACGGAATATACATTCTGACTAGAAACCATAAACTCTTAAATATGAACCATAATTTTTATAGGCTTGGACCATAGAGTCGAACCAGTTATACAACAATATTAACATGTATAAATAAATATTTCACTGAGTCCTATGCATAGGAGTAAACCAAAAATATAATAAGACCCTTACGTTGAAAACGTAAATATTTCAGTACCAAAATATTCCATAATGTATATAGCTAATACAAATGTCAAATTTATACATGACAGACAGGTTAAATTCACAGCAGTCTTCAGACCCGATTAGGGCAGACTCGGTCATGACAACAAAAGGATAAACAAGAAGCCAGAGTAGTAAACTCGTCAAGAACTCATTAAGTAAGCTTAAAATACCCATCAAATTCCTTTCATGCCAGAGAGGTACAACAGTTTTTGTTATACCTTTTCATGCATAGGGTTTAACCCCTCATTAAACCAAGAAGCGTAAATTGTAACAAGGAATAGCAGTGCATGTTGTATTGAAACATACCTAAATTGTTTGCATTGAAGTCATGTGCCGAGGAGAAAGAAAACCCCTCCATATTTCTTAAGTCACCCAACCTGTGGAACAACAGTAAGTAAAATGTCAAGAGTCTTGGCAACTAAGAATTAGCAGACATAAAACTATTCATTAACGAAAAGAGGAACTCTGGGGTAAAAACCTATGAATGATACCTGTAGCGGTCAGGGTAGGAATCAGACTCCTTCCCATTCGAAAAAATGAAGCAACAAAAATATTTGATGCTGGAACCAAGACTGAATTAAACGGCCTCACTGTTCCTGAGCCGGAACAAGCTAATGTTAATCATTTATCTGAACATTTAAACCCTCTCAGGAGTAAAGTGAAATAAAAAACCTTTGTAAAATTAACGACGTAAAGACATATATAAGAGACTAAGTAAAACATGTCTGGCAGAGTTAAGTTAGCCGGTGCAATGGAAATGAAAAATGGAAGCTTTGGGAAATGAGCAGCTTCACCATCGTTCAAATCCACTGAATACTACAACCAAGTATGGACAGGAACCTCTGCGAGATAGAAGAGCCCAGTCTGCTGAAGCTGAGGACAGTTCTAGGGCGGAAATGGAGGCCATCACCACCGAGCGGAGGTGAGAAGTTGCAGAGCGGTGGCGAGACCAAGTTTGCAGCAAAACAATGAACCGGGTAACGAAGCATGGGATGGTTAGTTACCCTAACCATCCCCTTGAAGCTTACAGTCATTGTATCAGCGGAGCTCCAGATCAACGGTGGCGGACAGGGGTGGCATTAAAACTCAGTGTCATGTAGTTTTCGACCTCTTATCGAGGTGGAACCTTTGTATTTATCCAAAACCATGTTTAACCATAGAATAAAATCTGTTGCATACGAGTGTAACCATATTGCAAGGTTGTAGTAATTATAAGGTTGAATCTTATGCATACGAATAGATATATTTTAATAACAAAAAAATTCCAAAGAACCAAGCTAGATATTAGGTACGTGCATACAATCCAAATGCATGCTATCCACATGCTGAGCACGAAGGTTCGAGATATATATAACTATAGTTTGAATACCAAATACAATGGGTTGTGTTAATTGCATGGATTTCAATTGTTTATTTATTTTATTAGTTGTTATTTAAATTAACACTGAAATGTAATATGAATGTATAGTGAGTAAAAATGTAATATGAATGTATAGTAATTAAAGTATTTTTTTATTTATGAGAATTAGTATAGTAGTGACAAAATTGAGACCAAAAAATAACTTAAAATCAAACATCAGTATAAACTAATTCATTTCCACACTTTCTTCGCCCAATTGGACACCATCCATAGTGGTGGTGATATATATGAAGCTTGGCGGATCCTTGATGCCATGTTTGAAGAGGACATCTGAAATGTTGTTGGACTCTCGGAAGATATGAAGAAAGTGTGATTTTTTAATCCCTACAAAAAAATTTTGATTCTCATACCCCAGCCTTGAAGAGCAGGAAAATCTAGTGATTGGTCCCCCTTGGAGAATTCCAAAATAGACATGGAATCCCCATGAATGTGAAGTGTATGGATCTGCAAACATGTCGAGTACCATGGAAGTCCCCACAGAGCAAAGAGCTTTGTGCTAGTATTGGTTCCCTGTCCAACATACCGGTGTAGTTTGTAGATTGTCTTATCATTTAATCAAAGCCATGCACCGCATCCGCATTCACTCCTCTGAGATGCAATGTTGAAAAAGCCAACAGGAAGAAAAATATGTGGAGGGCTAAGTCGTCTTGATAAATATGTTGTCATAGTACTCACAGGTGTTTAATTCTCCAACCATGATAACAAATTAGTAATAATGGGGATAGAAGAGATAGAAAACCCATCAAATATGTAACGTTTTCGTGCCTTCCAAATCTCCCAAATAGTATAGACTAGGATGAGCATATAATTTCCCCCATAGCAGATACCCCAACAAAGGCAATGTTAAAGAGATAGGAAGCAAATTGGAGGGATAGAGAAATAAAACTTGCAATGTAAAAGAATAATTCTGGAGCAGACATACAAAAATGACATAAATTCAGACCATGCATTTCCCTCCTACACAAATTGTCCCAAGTGAGGATTGTGTTCTTCCATGCAAGCCAAGCGAATATAAGTATCTTAATAGGCACTCAGGACCGTCAATATTGCAGGAACCACGGTATGGTTTGGTATCCCATACCCAGATTTGTGATGAAGCAGTATAATTCAAAAACCATAATCAAATTGTAATGAAACCGCACTTTGCATGAGATATAATCTCCATCGTTGTGTTTTCACAACCCAATTTGTTTTAAATGAAGTAGTTAGGATTGCCACCCAGCCGTGAATTGGACTGATAATCCAAGTTCCCCCTGGTTACCATGTTTCCATTCTTGGATCAATGGAGTGAGGAAAAAAATCCCCTTTTGATGCATCACCCGCACCAGGGCCCAGTCTGGGACCACCTCCAGATTCATACACAAAATACCATCTCTACCAATCATGATCCTTTCACCATTTCCAAATTTCCATTTGATACAGTAAAAAAAGAGGTCACATACCTTTAAAATTTTGTGCCAAATAATCAAAAAATATTTTGAACTGGTCCAGATCCATTTAGATAATGTCACATAGATTTGATAATAAGAGACTTGTCGAAGGATTTCAAGTCCATGATCCCCCATCCATTTAAATCATATGGCTGAGCCACTTCCGCCCATCTGACCAAATGGATTTTGTGTGCCCCGCCCAATCTAGACCATATAAAATGAGCCATAACTGCAAAAAGAGAGTTGCATACTTTTTTCATAAGAGAGAAAAGATGGATCCAGTATGTAGTAAGTTGTGACAACACTGACTTCACCAAAACTAGTTGTTCCCCCATATATAAGTGACAATGGGACCATTTAGACAGGAAACCATGAAATTTCGAGATGATCCATGCCCAATCCACAAATTTATATCTATTCGGTCGCAGATGAAAACCTAAATATTTTATCCCCTCCCCAAGTGGTTGGAGACCAACATCAAACAATTTGGAAATATGACGGATTTCATCAGTAATCTCATACGTGTAAATAAGAATAGATTTGTTGCCTTTTTCCACCAACCCCGAAGTCGACCCATAGCGTTTGAAGAGATGGAATAAGAACTCCCATTGTGGAATTGATATATTACCAAATGTCAGAATATCGTCTACAAAAAATAAATGAGTGATACATACCTTCGGGCCAATATTAATACCTTCAAAAGTCTTGGCCACCCTGGCTCTAGAAATATCTTGACTGATTCCATCCATTATGAGAATGAATAAAAAAGGGGATAAGGAGCAGCCCTGTCTCAGCCCCCTACCCGCTTTGAAGAAATATGAGGGAAGACCATTTACCAGAACAACAATCCAAGAGTGTGACACAGAATTCAAGATCCATTGAATGATCAAAATGGAGAGACCAATTTTCTGCAAAACCAGTCGCAGGAAGGCCCAGTCCACACAGTGATATGCTCGATGTAGATCAATCTTCATAGTTAGTGCACTTTTTCTCTTTGTATGTAGAGAGTGGAGCACTTCTTGTGCGATGGCTATCACATCGTGAATAAACCTATTAGTTAAAAACACAAACTGTTCTGACGATATAAATCTTTATAGACACTCCTTGATACGACCCGCAATCACCTTGGATATAATCGTGTATGTCATGTTGCATAAAGAAATTGGTCGGAACTTTGAGAAAGTATGTGGATCGGATACCTTGGGAATAAGAGCAATGAATGTAGATTTAATCAATCCCAGAATGTGTCTGTTGATCTGAGATTATTTCACCATGGCTAATAAATCCATTTTCATAATTTCAAAGAAACCAATGAATAGTTCAACCATCCACCCATCTGGGCCAAGGCAACGGTCTTTTGAAAAGGAGTGCAATACCAACTGAATCTCCTTAATTATTATCATTCTATATATCATCTCACTGCTCGATCCATAAAACATGACCATGTAGTTATTAATGCCCCATACATATCATCTAGAGGGACATCAGTACAAGCCGCAAATAGTTCTGAGAAGAAAGTTGCTACATCCCATTGAATATCCAGATATGAAGTGGCGAGGGAGCCATCGAATCGTTAAATTTTCTAGATGGTGCTCCGACAGCACCTTTGATTCGCAAAATGGTGGAAGAACTTGGTATTCCAGCCACCCTCCTGAATCCAAGTAGCATGGCTCTTTAACCTCCAAGTAGCTTTCTGCAAGAGTAAAATGTGTTTCCGATTCAATTCAAGAAACTTAAGTCTATCCACAATGCATTATGAGGGGGCCTATGAAGAAATATGGCCATACAAAGAGTGTATTTCTTGCCTTATGGATGTCAGTTCCTGTAATAATGCATCTTTCTTGGCACGTTCCCACTTACAAACCCACCCTTTGAGCCTCGGAAGTTTCTTAGAGATGATCACCATGGGAGATCTGTTATGTCCAAAGACCGAGGAGCACCAAGTCGAGGAAACAACTTGTTGAAACATCGGGTCCTGTAGCCAATTCCGGTTGAAATTAAATGGAATACCCTTTTGAACCAAGTCCAAATGCCACAGCAACATTATCAGGAAATGATCCGATATACTGGACACCTCCACTCGGGAACTAAAATGCCTGAATATTTCAAAGAGGCTTTCATGGACCATAAATCCATCCAATATTATCCCAATAAATTTTCCCTCACTTATGTCATTGCACCATGTCGGAGCCAATGGAGAAGGCACAATGTCAACGAGATTATTTTCTTCAAAAAGGTCTTGGAAAGTAGAGGACAAAGGATCAACCCTGCAAGTCGAGCCCCAAATTTCAATGTGATGTAAAATCAAGTTGAAATCGCCACCAACAATTAGGAAACCAATCCCCAAAATCCTCGAGTCACAAATGCGATCCCAAAATGTTAATTTGTTAGCATAGGGCGCATATATATTCCAAATGTGGACACGTGATGCCAAACCCAAAAAATGGCTCGACAAAAGAATGCCTTCAAATAAGCCAAATGCCCGAAAATGAGCCCAGGAGGGGTGCCATAAAGCCACCAGACTGCCTGAGAGCCCCACTGAATCCATAGCCACAACAGACCATGAGGGAAGAATGGAATGAAAATAAGCAATAGATCGGGCAGCAGAGGACAAAGTTTCTTGGATTAGAATAAAAAAAGGACGTATAGAGAAAATTAAACACCTAAGGGATATTTTCTTGGGTAAATCCCCCAACCCACAACTATTCAGGCGTAAAATAGTCATTAGGAAGGGTGAGGTGAGTGGGAACAAGCTCCAATGCCCCTAGGTGTAACAGAATCCAGAATGGTAATATCAAGTAAACCGGATAAAAAATCACATAATTTATTCTCGCATTTCTCCCCCTATGATGCACCCCCCCAGTGGTAGTCACATTTTGAGTGGAAGCCAAGCTAATGACAAGGTTGGAAGACAGGTTCGATCCCATATGAACATTGAGGGAGGACATCCCTAATGTGCAGTGACGAAGAAGGAATTTATAATCAGAGTCGATAGAGTTATGAGGGATGAAATGCGTGGGGCAGGCCCAGGTGATCGATGAGGGGATAGGTTTGAGACCCCAGTTGGATTAAGAGGAGGGAGGTCCAGCGAAGAGAAAACTCTAAACCCTGACAGTACATAAGTGGTCATGGATGGAGGAGCGGGAGAAAATGGAATGACCGAGGAAGAAGGGAGGTCTAGGGGGGGGCGATGTGAATGCAGGGGAGAGAAGGAGTCAGATGGAACCAAAAAAGAGTCAGGTGGGATAGACAAATCACCCCTAGATTGAGAAAAAAAATAGGACTAGAATGGATCGAACTACCGAGAGGGGGGAAATGATATTGCAAGAATGAATCTTCAGAATGAGTAGAAGTACCTAATTCAATAGCCAGTGGAGGATCTTCAAGAGAAGTGCGGTCCAAACCAGTCGATCTCATATGCTGGTGAAGACGGCAAGGGCACCGTTCCAGCAGGTGCCCAGCCTGATGACATAGTAGGCAACGAAAAGGTATTCCCCAATAATCCACCTTTTGACTAATACACCTTGAATTCCATTCCAGGATGAGGTCTTCATGGATACCCCTAGTGAAATTGACTTCCACCAAAACCTAGCCCACCCGCTTGTCACGAGCACCTAGAATACGAGGGTCCATATAGAAGAAACGACCCACATTATTCCCAATCGCCAAAAGAGCCTCTCGAGTCCAACATTATAGTGGTAAGCCCGAAAGCTTCACCCACCCCAGGAAATTTTGGGGGTGTCCAGAATAGGATTAAAACTGACACACCACAAACATAGCTGCAGAAAACCATGATTTTGTACCCATGGAAGAACCTAGATTTTTTCCAAGTCCTCATGATGAAGGAAATGGAAAGAGTACCAATTGTTCAGTAATCTACTAACTTTCGGAGAATATCCCAACAAGGGATTCCACAGTGAATCGACCCACACCACCATGTCCAAATTCCAGAAATCAGCACAGTGTCATCTTCCAACTAGAGCTCGATTTTTCAAACTAGAATCACGTCTAAATTATTTGTATTTTGTTGATTACTTGTAGTTTAAGGGTTGTCCTAGTTACCATTTGTGTTAGTTCACACATACAATAATGTTTAATAATATTAAATTTGGTTGATGGAATTTTTGAAAAGGTAAAAGAATTCTTTGACTTGCTTTAAAATTGTATGTATATATTTGAATTTTTTTTAATAAATCCAATCATAAATCATTCTGATTTTTTCTAAGATTAAAGGTTTAGAATTTGGTATTGTAACAAATAAATTATGATTTAATTAGGTTATATGAGATGTCTATAATAATAAATAGAGAAAGTTTAGTTTAATTATTGGATGTTTTGGCCCTTCTAGAGGTACATTTCTCTGTCAATTTGTCTTATATATAGCAAGGAATTGTAATCAAAATAACATAAAAGATATTTTCTTATTCCATTGGAAATATGAGGAAGTGAATTTTCTCAACCAACTTAATATGTGATTGAGTACTTAATAATACAAATGATCTTTATTATATTAAAAATATGTTTTGAAATATATCATAAAAGAGAAATCGTGTTCATTTGTAATAACAACTTTTTATATAATTTCTAATTATATGATTCATATAATTCTATTTATTTTGATTATAAAATTATTTTAAAAATATTATTGTTTTTTAAATTATATATATATATATATATGAAAAATTTAACTTTTAATAATATTTTAAATAAATAATTTTTATGAAACTATTATTTGATATTAATATATAAAAACAATCAATTATTTAAAATATAATTGTACATAAAATATTAAATAAATACATACAAGTTTAACCATATGCATAGATTTAAGGAAAAGGGTAAAATGAAAAAGTTAACATTAAGTAAAATTAAATTAAAATAAATATGATAATTAAAATGGTAACTTTTATATATACTCAACAATTGAAGTGTACCTTAGAAATTAAAATCTTTTGACAATTTTATAAAGGTATTTAGCGTCTGTTTTCAAAAGTTTCATAGCCCTGTCTTCTTTTCAAAAGGTTTGCCTTTGTATATAATATAAATAAATTATATACATAGTATTTAAAAATCAAAATCTTTTGACAAAACCTTATAAAGATATTTCTCTTCAAAAGTGTGTGTTGGTGTACTATACAAATAAAATAAAATAAATTACACCACCATGCATAATATTAATAAAATATATATACTAAAAGTAAGCATATCCTTTTGTGTTGAGTGATATTGTGTTTTTCTTGTAGAAGTTGAGTGATAAGTAGTTTATCTTGCTTCATGTTTGGGATGAAACATGTGTAAAATTAAAATATTATTTTGAAATTCAACAATTTCAATGGGTATTTATGTCAAGTAATTTTGTGTAATTTAATATTTTTTAGAATTTCCCTTTTACAAACAAATCAAAAGTTAATTCCACAAATGTGTTTGTGAAACTAGTAAACTCTTCTCTTGTTTACAAATCAATGCATGATGAATCAAAGTTAAAATGGATTTACATTAATTAATTCTTAATATATGAGTGTATAACTGCAAAAGTGTATGTGCACCAGAGGCCAACTCCTTGTTGAACATAATAAAAAGTACACATCACTCATATTAAACAACATACCAATAATATATATATATATATATATATATATATATATATATATATATATATATATGATTGACATTGAAACAATTTTTTAAATGCCATGTTTGAATTCTATATTAAACATTTTAAAAATGATATATCTTTATAGTATTAAGATAAAAAAAACAATTTTGAATGAAATTTAATAAAAAATAGTTGTTTTCAATTACTTTCTTTATAATATTTAAATAAAGTTGATTTTAGAATATTTTATTTAAACTAGATATTAAAATAATTTACTTTTAATAAATATTGGAATATTTTTTTATTATTATTTTCTTTTAATATTATATGTAAATTTTATGTGAACATAAGAGTTACACATCTTTTTCATATTGATAACATGTCAAATCAATCATAGTTGTAAATGACATTTTAATTATAAAATATTTTCATAATAACATGTCAAATCAAATATTCACAACTTATGAGTAAGTTTTGATTGAAATTTGATCATAAATAATATTGACATTGATATCTGTAAAATATTCACAACTTATGAGATTTAATTGAAATTTAGTTGTAAATAATATTGACATTGATATGACACTTGGTGGTATATAAATTTTTTAAAACAGTTTTTTTTAACAAATACTATTTATAACCCCATAAATTAGTCACAAAAAACTTTTTTATAACCCCGTAAAATTAGTCACAAAAAACTTTTAATTAAAGTTTTAAAAATTTCAAATTTTAATTTTTATTTTATAAGATATTTAATCTTTTCAAAACTTCAATAAAATTTATAAAATCTATTTTAAAATTTTAGAATTTATTGAAAATCAATTATTTTTTTAAATAAAAACCAAAACAATATAACCTATTGGCAAATATAAAAATACAATAAATATTCATTTAAATTCAATCTCTAGTAAAATTACATTAAATTTATTTGGAATCATTTCAATCATATACACCATAGTTAGTAATGCAAACTAGATGTCGTATCTATAAAATATTTATTTTATTATAACAAAATTAAAAAACTAAAAGCAAACTAGATGTGTCTCTATAAAATATTTATGTTATTATGAAGCATAAGGTGTCTTCATAGTTCAAGCCCCTTAGCACAATTCACAGCTTTCTCAAATCAGTTAAGGATCCGATTGACTCTAGGGATGGGAAAGGTGTCTACATCATTTCTTGTTCTTGTGGGACTCCCTACATTGGTGAAACGGGTCGGTCTATAAATCAAAGGATTTGTGAGCATGTTGCTGACATTAAGCATAAGGATTTGTGAGCATGTTGCTGACATTAAGCATGGAAGATCTCGCTCGTCTGCCCTAGTTGAACATGCAGAAAAGACTAACCATCATATCTGCATCGAAGAGGCTAAGGTCATTGCTACGATCGATCATTTCCATCATCGAAAGTTAAGAGAGACTTTAGAAATTGAAAAAAGACCCATTAATCTCAATAGAGATGATGGCTGGATGATTTTATTTTATTTTATTTTATCTATTTATTTATTTATTTATTTTTATTTTTTATTTCCTACCCTACCTATTGTTCCTTTATTTTTCTGTGTATCTTTAATTTTTTATTTTTATCTCTTATATTTTTATATTACTTATTATTATTATTATTTATTATTTTATTTTATTTTTAATTTTAAAATTTTAATTTTAATTTATATATATATTTTCTTTATATATATATATATATATATATATATATATATATATATATATATATATATATTATTGTTTGTTAAATATATTTTTATTATTATTATTATTAAAAAGGACTTTTGGACCTACTTTTTAATAAATAATATATATATATATATATATATATATATATATATATATATATATATATATATATATATCCAGAAACTAATTGAATAAATTAGTCAATATTCTAATAATAAAAATAAAACTAGCCGTTATTATTAAAAAAGAAAAAAAGAAAAAAAAAAGGTCAAACTAGTAGTTTTCCTTAAAGGCTAGTAAGCCATCTCTACATCTATTTAAGCTTAATGTCTTGATCTGATCTCTCACCTAGTCCTAATGATGAACCACACATTTTATTATAATAAAATTAAAAAATACAATATTATCTATGGTAATAAATAAATAAAATACAATAGATATTCAATTAAATTAATTTTTTTATAAAATAATTATTTTATTGTGATAAAATTAAAAAATAGATATCTTAAAATGTAAGATTTCTTTAAATATATTTAAAAGAATTTTAAATTCAAACAAATTATTTAACAAATTAAAAAATTAAATGCCCTAGAATATAAAATTAAAAGAATTTAAAAAATATCATAAATACTCATTTAGATTCAATCTCTATAAACATTTATTTTATTTTAATAAAAAAATAGATACTCTAAAAATGTAAAATGTGCCTTGAATATATTTGAAAAAATCTCAATCATATATTCTTTAGTTATTAAAGATTAAATTAATTTTATTATAATAAAATTAAAAAACTAAATACTTTTTTTGACATTTTTTTTAATTTTCAAAAACTTTGCCACACTACTAACCTTCTTGACTTGTTAAGTTAGCAACATTTTGGTGATATAGAGATGCTTCTCTAAATAAAATATTAATTTCAACTATTCTTTTACTTTCTTAAAGTTTGATAAACCATATTGATCTCTTAGTAGAAGTTAATAATCATCATTATTAAATTGTTCCATTATATATATATATATATATATATATATATATATATATATATATTCAATTTCTATAAATTATTTATTTTAAAAAAAATGTCTTAAATATATTTCAAAACATATCAATCATATAATTTTTAATTATTATTGAAGCAGATTCTATTCTATTTCTATGTAAAAATGGAGTTGGCTAAGGACGCAACAGAATATAAATTTCAAAACATCTGGTATTTGGAGTGTTTGGATTGCATTTTTTATGGTGGAAACAGATTCAACACATCAAAAACTCTTGGGCACTCAAAATACTGAATTTTAACCACTGCAACCTAAATTTTCAAAAATCTTTGCAGATATTTTTCATAATCTTATAGAAATTTATAAATATTCTATGAATTCTTTTAGACTATTACTATAAAATAATAAATACTCATTTAAATTTAATCTCTATAAAATATTTATTTCATTATAATAAAATTAAAAATATTTTATTATAATAAAATTAAAACATAAATATCCTACAATGTAAGATTGTTTTCATCTCAATCATATGTTCTTTAGTTATTAAAGCACACCCTGAAATAGGTTAGGGTGAATAAATTCATGTTAGGGTGAATAAATTCATGTTGCAAGCACAACAATTTTCAGTTTTCATTTTTATTTTTTTAGTTTTCATTTTTTTTTTCTTTAATTTATTCTAAATTCATGTTAAAAACATGACAATTTTTTTGTTTGATCATCTTTTTATGTTATTATAATTATTTGAAAATTAACTATTTCAAGTACTTCAGCAAAGCTATGAAAGTAAAGAGTTAATATAGCCGTGGTCAAGATTCAAATAAAATAAAGGCGGTTGCTAATTTATTATTTAATTATTAAAATAATTAAGTTTTTTTAATAAAAAAAAATAGTTAAATCTAGATTTGTATTATTCAAACTAAATTTTTTATTAAATATATAAATTCAGCCCTTTAAAGAACCCAAACCCATAAAACACTTGAAGTGTAGAACGTGCACAACTCCCAAACAAATTTTCACTCAGAAATGGGTAATGATTTCAGAAAATCTGACAAAAATTTGCCCAGAATCTTGTTTACAGTGGTTAAACTCTAATATTTTAAGTGCTCTAAGAGTTTTTTTTGATAGTGTTGAATCCATTTCCAGCATCAAAAATGGATTCTAAACACTCCAAACACCTTTCCAGTTTTAGTTGACCGGATTCCAATAATTTTCTGTCATCCAAACTATTTCACTGACTCAGTGGACAACTTCATTATGAACAGATTAAATTATAAAATAACCATGGGAGGGAGTGGAGTTGGAAAGTGCACCGAAAGTCAAACTCTGAAATCGCTGAATCACCGTACCTCGTCAATGTCCCGAGGATTGGGGCGAGCCTTATTTCAGAGGCCATAGGCCCATTAATGTGCCCAGGCAGGAAATGCCGGCCGCACGATGATCTACGGTTTTAATCTGACGGCGAGCATTTCCTGCCTGGGTGCATTAATGGGCCTATGGCAGCTGAAATAAGACTTGCCGAGGATTGGAGAGTATATTTATTGAAGATAACTCGAGATAAGTCAAAAGGTTGAATTGTTTTGGAATATTTTAAAATTTATAATCAATTTAAATAATAAAGTATTTGAAAATTTAAATGATTTTCAGGAAATCAATTAATTTACTTTATCATTTTTAAAATCGAAATTATATATAAATTTTTAAATATTTTTAAAATTTAATTAATATGAGCATAAGCAAATGACTGATTTCACCAATTAAATTTCCAAAATCATGTACTACTTTAGATTGAAAAAAAGGGTTAGAAATTAAACAAATTAAAAAACCCGCTGTAACATTCTTCACCCACAAAATTTTTAATTCTTTACTTTATTTACTTAGCTATTTACTTTATTTACTTAGCTATATTCTTTAATTCATCTATTGGCTCAAACATTACATTACATGTACTTACTATATAGGTTTGTTATGTCCATATCATTATTGGACTAATGTTTTAACATGTTTATAATTGGGTATTTAGTATTTCTAATCACTCCCTTACAAATGTATTTTTAAAAGAACTTTACATATATCATTATGCAACTCAGGGTTTTAACCCCCTCGAGATTAATGCAGTCTCGAGCTCCGTAATTTCAAGTAATTTGACAGAGTATTTATATATTTTCATTATTCGTTCATAAAGGTTGGATTCATCAGATTATAAATGCATTCATTGTTTTCAGATTTAATACTTACCGCTCAACCCACATGTGATCCTTTATGTTGATTGAGCCCTTATGGAAAGTACGCATAACGGGATATGTTGCAGTTCTTTGTGACCACCTGTTCGCCTCTCCACCTTTTGATCGGGCATCTCAGGATCGACGACGGAGAGTTAGCCGGCAACGGCTTAGGGTAATACCCCTTGCAACCCTAACTGTATTTGCTCACTTTCTCGCTTGGATTCCTAGTGGCTCGTTTGCGAGCTCCCAGGCAGCTATTCCATTTCTCTTCTCTTCTGATTTGAACACCTTTCGTCACGACTAGGTAATTGATTATGCTAACGAATACAAGCGATGTTCTTCTATTAAGTCTCGGTTTTACTTTGGTGTTTTCAAACCTTCAATGATGCATTAATGCCCCGCCTTGCTTCATGCGATGGGTGGCAGGATCCTATCTGGAATGTCTGGTTCTCCACCGAGGTTTGGGAGTCATGGCCTACAATTAGGTACTCCAGTTTTTTCAAGAAAAATCTCCTCCACTGCAGCAGGCACTGAAGGTAAGAAAATAAAATGCTTTTTCCTTCCTTTCGTTGGTATGACAATTTGAAATTATTTTTATGTACAGTTCTGTCACATATCCCTAACCAGTTTTCCTTTAAATTGTTTTGGTTTTCCCATAGGTTGGGTCTCAGCTGGTAAGGATTGTCAATACAGGTTAGGTAACTTTCCTTATTCCTTGTTCCTCTTCGATTATCTTGTCGGCTCACTGGGTTTTACATTTGGCCTAAATTTTCCATCTTTTAATTGCTATATTTATTCATTGCAGGTAATCCCTTAGTCAAAGGCGTAAGGGTTTCTCCAAATCTTCTTTCTTATGCAAGATTCAGATTTAATACAGGCCATGACACTATTCTCGCTTCTTCAAGTATTTTGAACTTTCTGTTCCTCCTTCTTGGAAGCAGAGAGTACATCCTAAACTCTCTCGCAAGTGGCATTCTACCTCTGAAATTTAACTTGTTCGTTTTGGTAGCCAAATCGCCTAAGTCACCTTAGTTTGTTAGAATTTGCCTACTCAGCACTCCGCAAAGGGTTTTTTATTCAATGAATAAAGTAACTGGGCTTTACTGTCTCGTTTCAACCTGAAGGAGTTAACTAAGCACAGTATTATTTTGTTTAATATTATCTATAGATCTGGTTGAAAGGTTAACTCTGTATGGTTTAATGGATTTCTCTTGCATGTCAGTTCTCTTGCATTTAGTAGGTATTGCTTGTTCCTTTTGGGTATCGTGTACAGTTTTCTGCTTGAAATAATCATGTTTACCCCTCGGGGTCTATTAATGATATGGTTTAAACTTTGTCGTCTTCAATGGTATGAGACTTGTTCCATCTCTCAGTTAATTGCGCAGTATAGTTTTCTACTGGGTTCCGTGCCCTTTTTGGGTCAAGCAGAGTTAATTAGTTCTTTGTAATCTTCTGTACTTAAAATTTCAATTTTTGAATATAGTCCATCATTTGGAAGTATATTCTTTCCAGCAATACATATTTGCATGCTAATCATGATTTATGTTTGAATAATTTATAAAGTCACTTGCTCTTCTGTTATGGTTTACTTACGTTCGTTAAGAACAGTAGTTATTTAAATTCCTTTATAGTTGTGATATGGTAACCGAACCATCTCCTCATGTCCGTGTATAACTTAATTTCAAGAAGAACGACCAGTTTTGGGGTCTAGGATCGTCACCCAGGACCCTGAACTAACCGTTCTCTTCCAGCTTAACTTTCTTGTGTCACTTAACAGTTCAACAGTATATTCCTATTTCCTTTTTACTCAGCTATTCTCATTTGACTGTTCTGTAAATAGGCCAGAATCTTTCCAAGGAAATAAAATCATATACATCTCATAGTATATTTACACATTATATAATGTGCTTCTTCCTTTATTGTTTTACACATGTTTTTCCATAATACTAACTGTACACGGAATTTAATGCATTCTTTATTTACTGCAATTCATATATTCGAGATACTAGATTTGTACAGTATATAATGCATCCCTGAAATAAACATGTCTATCTATAGCATCAGAATAAATCATTCAACTTACTTATCTTAAATTTGGATGTTATTGATGGCGTCCTCCCTACCATAAGAAAGGTGATTACATCCTTCTCTTCCCCCGTGTTCCACGCCTAAGTTGGGTAGGTTGACAGAGATTTCGAAAGAGACCTCCGGACTCCAAGTCCAGTCTTCCTTTCCAGAAATCTCCAGGAGTGTTGAGTGTTCCACTAGTCACTACCAGCTCAGGAATTTCTTCACTCTTTCATTTTTCTCCTTTTTTTTCCCAGAATAGAACCCCTTTTCCTCGTTGGGATGTGCCTTTATCCTCAGAGGAAAGGGTAACTGTCTAAATTGTCCAACCACTTCTCAGTTCTTGGAATACTTTTACCATAAGTATTTTTTCTTCTTCTTTTTTTACTTTTATGGAACTACCTTTCCATAACTAATTTGTTTTCCACAAAATAAATTTAAACCATGTTCATCAAGTAGTCTTTCCAAAATAAATGAAATGTTTTAGTTTCTTTTCTTTTTTAAAGTAAAATAACATAATAACTAGTCAACAACTAGTTATCCCTTAAACTAGTTGTCACAAATTCCCCCCTTAGAAGTAAACACCATCCTCAATGTTTCACTCCAACTCGGAAAACAATTCTAGATAAGCCTCACAGAAAAATCCTTCATCCTCCTCGGTAGCCTCTATTGAGCTGAAGTGCTTCCATTGCACTTTAACCTGGGTGATGGCTCACCTTCGGAGCATGATTTCTCTCTGGTCGAGTATACGTTGAAGTTCAACTAGAAATTTCCTGTCTAGTTCGACCTGCAATCAACAAGACTCAAATTAGATTCTCATAAAAATTTAGTATTTCAATTTAGAATTTTTAATTTTATCCTACCCAAATTCTTTACCAGTGGATAACATGCTTCGGGTCATGCACATATCGCCTCAGTAAGGGTACATGGAACACATTGTACACCTTGATATGGCTGGGTAAGGCCAACTGGTATGCCACAAACCCCACCCTTTCCAATACCTGGAAAGGTCCACAGAATTTGGGAGCCAACTTGGCACAGGAGGCCCACCTTAATGTGCTCCTATTTGGTCTAATCCTTACATACACATGATCGCCCACTTCAAATTCTTGATAAGTCCTCTTCTTATCTGCATATACATTTTTCCGGTCTCGAGCAGCTCTTATATTTTGTCTGATTTTTCTTACTTCTGATTCCATCTCAGCCAGCATTTCAGGTCCAAGCATCAGCACAAATCTGTCGAAGAAGGGGTGGAATATTTTGTGCATCAGCCTCATAAATGTTGTTGGTGCATTAGTTAAACCGAAAGGTAGTACCACAAACTCACAATGCCCGTACCTGGTACAGAAAGCAGTCTTGTAGATATCCTCATCTTTTATAAGGATTTGGTGGTACCCAGACCTAATCAAACAGGCCATCAATCCATGGAAAGTGATATTTATTTTTAACGGTCAGCTTATTGATTTGCCTATAATCCATGCAAATTTTCATGGTTCCATCCTTCGTCTTTACAAACAGCACTAGCGCTCCCCAAGGGGACACACTTGGTCGAATATACCCTTTGTCCAATAGCTCCTGCGATTGAATTTTTAATTTTGTTAGCTCCAAAATATTCATTCGGTATGGAGCCCTTGAAACTGGTGATGCTCCTAGCATTAACTCAATGGTGAAATCAATATCTCTTCTTGGGGGTAATCCTGGTACATCTTCTGGAAATACATCCATGAAGTATTGTACCACTCGTATGTTCTCCATCATAGGATTCTTCTCCTTGGAATTAGTATAACCCACTTGGATGGCATAAATCTGACATCCTTTCCTAATACATCTATTCATTTGGGATGCTGTAATAGAACGCAGCTCTAATGGTTTCTTGATTCCTTGAATCTCGTTGCGAGTTCCATCTTGCATCCTATAATATATAATATTTTATTTACAGTCCACTAATGTCCAATGTTTCTCTATCCAATCCATGCCCAACATTACATCATAGGACCCTAATGGAAATATATTCAGGTCCACATTTAACTGTTGGTTTCCAATTTCCAATGTACAGTTATGAATTTTGGCAGTTACCTTTATTTTTGCGCTAGCGGCTAGTTGCACAAGCCAAGGATTTTTGAATTTCTGACTTTGTAATTTACATATTCTACTATTTTGGGGTTTACATAACTTAAACTTGCACCTGGGTCAATCAAAATATAAGCAGGTTGCGAAAGTAGCTTACCTTCCAACTCTATCATCGTTGGTTGATAATCTGCTTGATGATCTTCCAATGCTGCATTGATTCTGGGTATATTTCAGGCTACATCTCCCACTTTAGAAGCTTCTTGCAGATTAGAAACTATTTCACTTCTCCCTTGCTGTGGGCAATTTTTGTAGTAATAAGCCTCGCCACACCCCTAACACTGCAGAGGTGGTTTTAGGGTTTGTCCTTGCTCAGGTTTGTTGGAAGCCTCTGTAGGCCTCTCTTCTGTAGGTCATCGAGTTCTCTGGTGGTTCCTCCCAAAATTTTTGCTCACTGAATTACATGCAAAATTCTTAAAGTTTCTATTCCTAGCACTTTTGAAATTTGAACTGCTTTTCTTTCCTTTCTTTGGCTGCTAATTTATGCCCAATTCTCCTTTTGTGTTGGGCTGCTGGTAACACATTCTTGCCTTCTGAATTGCTTCATCCATGGTCCATGGATTCACGAATTCAATTCGTTCTTTCATGTGGGTTGGAAAACTGCTTAAGAACTTCTGAACCTTAGCCTTTTCATCCCTTAGATAAGGAACGTATCTTAGTAGGGAAGTAAACTAGTTTATGTATTCATCCATCATCATTTGCCCCAACTTTAAATCATGAAATTCTCTGGATTTTCATCATAGAAACATTTTGTTAAGTATTTGTATTTAAAATATTGTTGGAGAAAATCCCATGTCACATCTTGATCCTCAATTTTGTGAACATTCTTTACTTCCTCCCACCATAGGGTAGCCTTTTCTCTCAACTGGTAGATGGCCAGTCGGGCTTTAAGGTTGTTGATGTACTCGTAGACTTGGAAGTACTAGTTTATATTTATTAACCAAGCTTCAACCACCTCTTCTACTTCTCCATCAAACGTAGGTGGTTTTATCTTCCCGAACTCACCTTGCAGTTCCACCTTTCGTTTCTTTATCTCTTGTTGATCTGCCACATTACCAGATTCAGCCTCATTGTAGTTTTTGTCCTTATTTCTCTATTGTGAATGGCTTTTTTCCATTCTGTCAGTGGTTTGGTCCCTAACTTGTCGTTCATTTTCTTCCTGCATGTCTCTATCAGGACTGAGTTGTAACACCCCCTGATTCTGTTTGTTAGAGATACTCTTAAGTATCCCTTCCTATTCTTGCATCAAGCGTTCATTGTCACTTCTCACCTGAGCCATTTCTTCCTGCAACGTATGCACGGTACTTAGCAGTAAACTGGTCTGGTGTTGCTACTCCTTCGGCAGTCTTATTGTCTGTTGGTGTTGATCTACACTCAGCTGAATCCACATTTCAGGATTCATTTCTGGTTGGGTTTGGGTGTAGGTTCCCCCGCATTCTGAGGTGTTATTTTTTTTTATCCCCTCCTCATGTTGTCTTTCGCAATATTATTTCTTTCTCTATGCATCATTAATACACAATTTATCATGTTAGGTGACCCCTAGGGTCCCAACGTGCGAACGCTACTCTTATACCACTTGTAACATTCTTCACAAAAAAAAATCAATTATTTACTTTATTTACCTAGCTATACTCTTTAATCCATCTGTTGGCTCAAACATTACATTACATTATTTACTTTATAGGTTTGTTATGTCCATATCATTATTGGACTAATGTTTTAACATTTTTATAATTGGGCACTGAGTATTTTTAATCACCCCCTTACGAATGTAATTTTAAAATAAATTTACATACATCATTATGCGACTAAGGGTTTTAACCCCCTCGAGATTAATGCAATCCTGAGATTCGTAATTTCAAGAAACTTAACCTAGTACTTATGTATTTTCATTATCTGTTCATAAAGGTTGGATTGGTCATATTATAAATGCATTCATTGTTTTCGGATTTAATACTTATGGATCAACCCACTTGTGATCCTTTATGTTGATTGAGCCCTTGTGGAAAGTACGTGTAACGAGATATGTTGCAGTCCTTTGCAACCACCTATTCGCCTCTCCACCTTTCGATCGCGCATCTCGGGATCGACGACAGAGAGTTAGCCTGCAACGGCTTAGGGTAATACCCCTTGCAATCCTAACCATCTTTGCTCACTTTCTCGCTTGGATTCCTGGTGGCTTGTATGTGAGCTCCTCGACGGCTATTCCATTTCACTTCTCTCTAGATTTGAACACCTTTCATCATGACCAGGTAACTATTTATGCTTACGAATACATGCGATGTTCTTTTTTTGAGTCTCGGTTTTACATTGTTGTTTTCAAACCTTCGATGTTGTGTTAATGCCCTGCCTTGCTCCATGTGATGGGTTACATGGTCCTATCTGGAATGTCTGGTTCTCCACCGAGGTTTGGGAGTCATGGCCTACAGTTAGCTGCTCCAATTTTTCAAGAAAAATATCCTCCATCGTGGCAGGCGCTGAAGGTAAGAAAATAAAACATTTTTTTCTTCCTTTCTTTGGTATGACAGTTTGAAATTCTTTTTATGTTCAGTTCTGCCACGTATCCCTAACCATTTTTCCTTTAAATTGTTTTGGTTTTCCCACAGGTTGGTTCTCGGTCGGCAAGGATTGTCAATACAGGTTAGGTAACTTTCCTTATTCATTGTTCCTCTTCGATTATCTTGTCAGCTCATTGGGTTTTACATTTGGCCTAAATTTTCCATCTTTTAATTGCTATATTTATTCATTGCAAGTAATCCCTTAGCTGAAGGCGTAAGGGTTTCTCCAAATCTTCTTTTTTATGCAAGATTCAGATTTAATACGGGCCCTAATGATATTCTCACATCTTCATGTATTTTTAACTTTCTGTTCCTCCTTCTTGGAAGCATAGAGTACATCCTAAACACTCTGGCAAGCGACATTCTACCTCTAAAATTTAACTTGTTCGTTTTGGTAGCCGAACTGCCTAAGTCGCCTTAGTTTGTCAGACTTTGCCTACTCGGCACCCCGCAAAGAGTTTTTTATTCAATGAATAATGTAACTGGGTTTTACTGTCTCGTTTCAACTCAAAGGAGTTAACTAAGCTCGGTATTATTTTGTTTAATATTTTCTATAGATCTGGTTGAAAGGTTAACTATGTATGGTTTAATGGATTTCTCTTGCATGTTGGTTCTCTTGCATTTAGTAGGTATTGCTTGTTACTTTTGGGTATCATGTACAGTTTTCTGCTTGAAATAATCATGTTTAACCCTCGAGGTCGATTAATGATATGGTTTAATCTTTTACATCTTCAATGGTATGAGACTTGTTCCATCTCTTAGTCAATTGCGAAGTATAGTTTTCTACTAGGTTTCGTTCCCTTTTTGGGTCAAGCGGAGTTAATTAGTTCTCTGTAATGTTCTGTACTTCACATTTCAATTTTTGAATATAGTCCATGGTTTGGAAGTATATTCTTTCCAGCAATACATATTTGCATGCTAATCAAGATTTATGTTCGAATAATTTGTAAAGCCACTTACTCTTATGCTATGGTTTACTTTCGTTCATTAAGGACGGTAGTTCTTTAAATTCCTTTATAGTATTAATATGATGAATAGACCATCTCCTCTTGTCCATGTATAACTTGGTATCAGGATTAACGACCAGTTCTGGGGTCTAGGGCCTTCACCTAAGACTTGAACTAATTGTTCTCTTCCAGCTTTACTTTATTATGTCACTTAACAGTTCAACAGCATATTCCTATTTCCTTTTTACTCAGTTACTCTCATTTGACTCTTCTATAAATAGGCCAGAATATTTCCAAGGAAATAAAATCATATACATCTCATACTAGATTTACACAGTATATAATGTGTTTCTTCCTTTACTGTTTTACACATTTTTCCAAAATACTAAATGTACACAGTATTTAATGCATTCTTTCTTTATTGCAATTCATATTTTCTAGATACTAGATTTGTACAGTATATAATGCATCCCTGAAATAAACCTGTCTATCTATGACATCAGAATAAATCATTCAGATTACTTATCTTATTTTGAATGCTACTGATGGTGTCCTCCCTACCATAAGAGAGGCGATTACATCCTTCTCTTCCCTCGTGCTCCACGCCTAAGTTGGGTAGGTTGACAGAGATTTTGAAAGAGACCTCGGGACTCCAAGTCCAGTCTTCCTTTCCAGAAATCTGCAGGAGTGCTGAGTGTTCCACTAGTCACTACCAGCTCAAGAATTTCTTCACTCTTTCCTTTTTCTCCTTTTTTGTCCTAGAACAGAACCCCTTTTCCTCAATGGGATGTGCCTTTATCCTCAGAGAAAAGGGTAATTTTCTGAACTATCCAACCACCTCTCAGTTCTTGGAATAATTTTACCATCAGTCTTTTTTCTTCTTCTTTTTTTACTTTCATGGAACCACTTTTCCATAACTAATTTTTTTTCCACAAAATAAGGTTAACCTATGTTCATCAAGTAATCTTTCCAAAATAAATGAAATGTTTTAGTTTCTTTTTTTTATATGTAAAATAACATAATAACTAGTCAACAACTAGTTAGCACGTAAACCAACTGTCACACCAACCCTGAGGAATAAGCGTTACCGTGTGAAAATATTTATAAAAAAGAGTGGCATAACATTCAAGCATGAATTTGTAACGCCCGGATTTAATTTCCTTAAAAAAAACATACATTTTAATTTATACATTGGATTTATTTTAAAATTAAATAGGATTAACAAGCATGTTAATCAAGTTATGAATTAAAGTTATTTTCTTGAATAAAAGATTTAATTATAGTATGTTTCCATAAACTAATGGTAAAATTTTTCCAAGATTCCAGAGTATTTGGATTAATCAGTTATTGGCAGTTACCTTTCCTCCGAGGATAATGGGAAAATCCTAGAGAAGGAAAGAGTTTATGTGCAAGAGAAAATAAACAGCTAGAGATTTGAAAGGAGAGAGTCACCAGAGCTGGTAGAAACCAGTGGAACTCTGCTACTTGTCTTTGGAGAAGAGACTGGATAGGGGTCCTGAGGTCTACATCCTTGAGAACTGCTACGCAATCATACTCTGGTGAGGATCACAAGGGGAGCTGAGGACGTCATTTCCTCTCTCACTGTTGGGGGGATGCCATCAGCCTTACTTATCTAAGATAAGTATACCAGACTGGACTGAAATGGAAAATGATTTCTCCAATAAGTTAAATCATGTAAATAGTTTTCTTTGTATGTGAACACTTTGTTACGGGGATAGATGTTTACATTCTTTCGAATTTTGTGTGAACAATTTTAATTCCTCGAATAGTTGTTGTAAAACAAGTTTTGTGGAAGGATAAAAGAATGGAGTTATTTTAATGATATCTAGAAGAACAGTAGGGAAAAACCTACAGTAAGAAAATAACAAGATGGACAGTTAATCCATTTAGAGAAGGTTTTCCCCAAACGGGACAGTTTGTCCTGTAAAGAAGAACCAAGTAGATACACGGACTAAGGGATGGGTGTAAACCCTCTCAAGGTGGTCTGATCACCTATTTATATTCCTTACACTAAACAGGAAAGGAAATGTTTAAGAACTAATTGCCAGAATTAAATTAACAGTAGATACAGTGTACATCTATTCATTAGATAAGAAAACAAATAACCGCAAGTATTGAAAGCAAAAGATGGACAAAAAAACTCAGTTACTACAATATTCCTCGTGGGGAGGAACAAACCTATGTAATAAAGGTACACATGAAATTATATACATGAACAATAGAAATATCTATTGAATAGAGGCAAGCTAAACAAGAAATGCAAGAGAAATAACAGTAATGAAACCTTTAATGAAAATATTAACCGAATAAGGGTATTCATGAATAGTCTTCATGGAAATTATTGATACTGCGGACTAAGTGTCAGATTATCCAATTCCACATGTCTATATTCCACATATATATAACAAAGAAAGTACCAAAACTAATAACAACATCAGAGTCCATAATATAAATCACCCAAATTGTCTGTATGTAACAATGAGTGCAAATATCAATGAAATTACAATGTTGTGGAAGAAAAAGAAAATATAAAAACAAAGGGGTTAACCCAAAACACTCATATAAAAGAAGTACCCTTACGGGAATTAAGTATTACAGAGTCATTGCTAAAATAGCAGTGCACAGTTTAAAATAGAAAGTATTGTTAGCTCAAACAAATTTTCAATAATTACATCAAACCCTCGAGGGGATGTGATATAAACTGGAACCGAGAACTAGAGTTCCAATCTCGTAACTATAGACGTAAACATTTCTGTCAAAAACCGTTATGAGAAATCATGAAAAGAAGTAAGAAAAACTACATGGAATGGCACATAACACCTGTAGTGGAAAATGAGAGGCATTAGACAGGGAGGCCAATGTAATAACCGGAATGTTGTGGGTGTAGGGTTTCAGGGTTGCTTGCATGACATGCAACACAAATTTTAACACTCGGAGAATGTTAATGAATAAAAAAATAGAATGTGGAACAAAAGCCCCAAAAATGGAAGCAGCGGAGAATTTACCTTGGTGGTATACAGGTGGCGAGGTCCTTGCACCTGTTAAAAGTAGTGAAATTAAAAACGAGAAACAGTGAAAGAATTACTCGTTCAACCTGAGATAATAATTTAAATACCTGAAAACAAATAAAAAAATGCTCACCTGTATCAGTTGTCGAGGGCATGATTCCATTGATTAAGTCTATGGTAAGTATCTCCCCAGAATGACAACAGTTCAAGGAATGTGTAGCTCGAATGAGAACACAGTTATCATGGCTATGTCGACTATGAAAAGGAGCAGAGAGAAAACCCTTAAACCCTAGCAAAGTCTATAGCAAGAAAACTTGAAGGTGAAAGAAATTTCAGGCAGGAAACAATGAAATGAGAAGGAGGTTTTGTTGTCATACCAGTTAGAAATAATGCCAAGAAGAAAACAAATTTGTGCCGGAGTTGCAGAGAGGAGGCTGCTAGCAGCAGCGCCAAGTGAGAGAATTGGTTAGGGTTCGAGGGGTAGGGAAATACCCCAACCACCCCAGGACTTAATACAACCATTGATTTGAATGGAACATCGACGGTGGATAGACATCACAGATATCCCACCATTAATTGAAATGTGAAGCCCGAGGCCATGACAGATTCGGGAAAATAAATAAAACAAAATCCACATTTAATAATTGTTGCCAAAGTATAAGTATTATAACTATGTCATTATAGTTTTGTACATTAAATATCTTTTATACAAACTCCGCTGACCAAAATTCTAATGTATAGTACGAAATAATTAAATTATGAATCTCTTGATTGCAATTAATCATAATGTTAGTAAATACATATATCAAGTCGTATGGAAATGTTGCATTTAGCATTAAATACTGAGATGGTATAAATTAGCGGATGATACATCATTTAAATAAACCTAATGAATATGGTAAGTATTTATGTTTTCATTAATATGAAAATCATATGTTGTGATTTATTTAAAGTGATAATTTAGGATTATATGCTAGAAGTATTTTTTTTTAATTAAGGGTAAGATTTTATGGTTAAACGTTACAGTTGGTATCAGAGCAGCGTTCAAACGCTGGGACCTAAAAGGGTCACCTAAATAAAATTTAGTGTGTGTAAAAATGTGCACATAATTAGGAAGAAGGGTCTGACAAAGTGCGATGAGGAGGGGTTCCATACATAAAACTCCCATTACTACAGGTGAAATTCACCCCTAGCCTAACCAAGAAATGAATCCAGAAATGTGGGTGCAACTGAGTGTAGACTAGCATCAGCAAACCAGTAGATTGCTCGAGGAACAAAAATGGAAAACCAACACGCTTCTGGATATTGTGCAATAGTTACAAGAAGAAATGGTTCGAGTAAGAAGTGATAATGAGAGGTTGATCCAAGAATGGGAGAAGATCCTTAAAAGCCTCTCAGATAAACAGAATCAAGGTATAGCTCAACTGAGCCCAGAAGGAGACACCCAAGAAGAAGGTGAATAGCGGCAGCAAGAAAATGATAAGCTGGAAGATAGCCAAACCCAAGGAAGTAATAAAAATAAGTCTTATAACGAAGCAGAGTCAGGAAATGTCTCAGACCAACAAGAGATGAAAAACTAGAAGGTGGAGCTCAAGGTGAATTCCGAAAAATTAAACCTCCCACATTCGATGGAGAAGCTGAAGAAGTAGCAGAAGCATGGATAATTAGCATGAATAAATATTTTCAAGTCTACGAATACAACAGCAAACTAAAGGCTCGTTTAGCCATTTACCAATTGCAGGAAAAAACCACATTATGGTGGGAAGAAGTTAAAAATGTGCAAGGAATTGAGGACCAGAATGTGACTTGGGACGAATTCCAACAGTACTTTAAAGACAAATATCTAATAGAGCATTTTTACAATGAAAAATCTCGGGAGTTTCATGACTCGAAACTGGGGCAGCTATCTATGGACGAGTTCGTGACTAAATTTACTTCCTTATTGCGATATGTGCCATATCTGAGGGATGAAAAGGCGAAAGTACAGTGATTCTTGAGTAGCCTACCTGCTCATATGAAGGAGAAGATCGAATTTGTAAACCTAAAGACCATGGATGAAGTTATTCAAAAATCACGTATTTTTTATCAGAAACACAAGGTAAAAGGAGAATTTGGACGGAGTTAGCCACCCAAGAAAGGGGAGAGAAGTAACTCAAACTTTAAAAATAGCATATCTAATAATTTTAAGGGTGCTTCCAGAAATACAGCAAATAGACAGCAAGGAAGACACCAACAGAGAACCAAGTGGCCAGTAGAGGAACAACCCACTGAAGCATCTAGTAGACCAGATCATGGACAGACCCAAAAACCGCCATTACAGTGTCGGGGGTGCGGTGAGGTGCATTATTATAAGAAACTTCCTCACCATGGAAGAAACGAAATTGCAGCTAATGTGCAAGAGGCATCCACAGTGGGGGACGTGGCACGAAACATACCCAGAATCAATGCTGCACTTGAGGATCTACAAGTGGATTACCAGCCAACCATGATAGAACTGGTAGGTAAGATGTATTCCCACCCTGTTTCTATTTTGGTTGATCCTGGTGCTAATTTAATCTATGTAAATACCAAGATAGTGGGAAAATGTGACTTGCAGAGCCAGAAGTTTAAAAATCCTTGGCTATTATAGTTAGCCAATAGGGAAAAGAGAAGAGTTAATGCTAAAATTTCCGACTGTCCCCTAGAATTTGGAAACCTACATATGAAGGTTTTATTGAATATTCTACCTTTAGGCTCCTATGATATATTATTGGGAATGTATTGGTTGGAAATGCATTGGTCACTAGTAGACTGTAAGGATAAAATTATTTACTATAAGGCTGAAGATGGAACACACCAAGAGTTGCAAGGAATTTAAAATGCACTTCAATTGTGTCCTATTATTACATCTCAGTTGGGAAAATGCATCAGAACATGGTGTCAAATTTATGAAATTCAAGTAGGATTCACTAATTATAAAGATAAGACCCCCCCTGGTGGAAAATATACCTATGGTGCAAGATTTTATGGATGTATTTCCAGAAAACATACCAGGACTACCACCAAAGCGGGACATTGATTTTGCCATCAAACTAATTCCAAGGGCGACACCGGTATCACGAGCGCCATACTGAATGAGTGTGCCTGAATTGACAGATTTAAAAATGCAATTATAGGAATTGTTGGACAAGGGATATATTCATACTAGTGTGTCACCCTTGGGGGCACTAGTGTTGTTTGTAAATAAGAAGGATGGTACAATGCAAATGTATATGGATTACAGACAGCTTAATAAATTAAATGTTAAGAACAAATACCCACTGCCACAAATAGATGATATTTTCGACCAAGTGAAAGGGGCAACTGTCTTTTCAAAAATAGATCTAAGGTCTAGGTATCATCAAATACAGACAAAAGACAAAGATATCTATAAAACATATTTCCGTACCCAATATGGGCATTATGAATTTGTGGTTTTACCATTTGGATTAACCAACGTATCAACAACACTCATGAGTCTGATGCACGGCATATTTCATCCATATTTGGATAAATTTGTTTTGATTTTTATAAATGATATACTAATTTATTCAAGGACTATGGAGGAACATAAGGAACATTTGTGTATAGGGTTAAAAATGTCGAGAGACCATCAACTATATGCCAAATTCAGCAACTGTGATTTCTACAAAGGGAAAATCCAATTTTTAGGCCATGTTATTTCTGCTGAAGGAATAGCAGTAGACCCTAAAAAGATAAATACTATTATGGAATGGAGGGTACCCAAAAACGTAGCATACATATGATCTTTTATGGGACTAGCCGGCTATTATCGACATTTTATAGAAGGATTTTCAAAAATTCCATTTCCCATAACCTCATTGCAGCGAAAAGCGCGAGTGTTTAATCGGACTAGTGAATGCCAAACTAGTTTTGAAAAGTTAAAACAATTGTTGACCACAGCTCCTATTTTGAAGGTGGTAGATCCAAATTTAGAGTTTGAGGTTTGCACCGACGCTAGCAAGGAAGGAGTAGGAGCGGTGTTGTCACAATTATATGGAAAGGTTGTGGCATATGAATCTAGGAAGTTGAACGATTATGAACATCGATATTCCGTGTATGATCTAGAGTTAACCGAAGTGGTGCATGCACTCAAAATATGGAGGAACTACTTATTGGGAAAAATTTGTGTGCTGGAAAGAGATCATACTAGCTTGACCAGTTATTTAAACATACTGACTTGAATGCTCGCAAAGCTAGGTGGAATGCATTCCTGAGCAAATTTGACTTTAAAATGCAGCACGTTAAATGAAAAGAAAATTGGATCGTCGATGCATTAAGTAGAAAATTGCATTATGTGTGTGAGTTATACTTAAATCATGTGGAATTCATGTTCCAGGAACAGGTGAAAGAGGTTGTGGCAAAAGATCATGAATATCAGTTTCTATGGCAGAAAACACAAGATACAGAAAATCAAGGAAAAAAATTGAACTATATAATCAATAAAGAACATCTACTCATCTTCCAAGGAAAGATATACATTCCTAATCAACTGAGTTTAAAAGAGCTGATCTTAGATGAGTATCACCGAAGTTCATATTCTGGACACCCCGATTACCATAAAATGTTAATGGCCATCAGAAAAGATTACTTTTGGCCTGGTGTGCGCAAAGAAATCGTTGAATACTTGACTAAATGTTTGGAATGTCAGTAGGTTAATGTTGAGAATCAGCACCCAGCTAGTTCATTGCAACCCACACCAGTACCGGAGTGGAAGTGGGAAGTTATATCACTGGATTTTATTACCGGCTTACCAAGATCGAAGAGACACAATCACTCTATAATGGTAGTAGTTGATAGGCTGAGCAAAGCAGCTCATTTTATTCCTATGCAGTCCAATTTTAAAACTGTGCAAACTGTTGACATCTTCATGAGGGAGATATTTATATTACATGGAATTCCAAAAATATTCATCTCAGACAGAGATGTAAAGTTTACCTCAGCCTTTTGGAAGGCACTGTTTACTGGACTAGGCACCCAAATCCAATTTAGCACAGCATATCATCCTCAGACGGATGGGCAGACAAAGCGGGTGAATCATTTATTGGAGGACATGCTACGAATGTATGTAATGCAGCAACCCACGAAATGGGAATGTTATCTGCATTTAGTAGAATTTTCCTACAACAATTGATACCTGGAATCTCTCAAGATGAGTTCGTTTGAAGCCTTATATGGTAGAAAGTGTTGAACTCCCATTAATTGGAGAATTCCAGAAACAGGACTAATACTTGGGCAATAAATGTTGGCTGAGATGGAGTGAGAAGTAAAGAAGATCTGACAAAATTTAAAATTTCCTAAGATAGACAGAAATTATATGCAGATCAAAAGAGGACAGATCGAGAATTCAAAGTGTGTGATCATGTTTACGTGAGAATTATACCCAAGAAGAGTACTTTAAGGTGGACTACATTTGCCAAGTTGGCTCCTCGATTATATGGACCTTTCCAAATCTTGGAAAGGGTGGGGCCAGTAGCCTACCTGCTAGCTTTACTAGGACACATATGAATCCACAATGTGTTCCACGTGTATGTGATAAAAATATATGTACATGATCTGAAGCATGTAATACACTGGCATAATATTCAGGTAGGAATGAAATGGGAATTAAGATCTCTAAGGGAGATAAATGATTATTTATTAATTAAAACTTTTGTTGGTTTCAAGTCAAATTGGATGGTGAATTCCTGGTAGAATCTCAATGTATTCTCGATCAGAGAGAAATAACACTCCGGAAGTGAGTCATCACCCAAGTTAAAGATCCATGGAAGCACTTTAGCCTGGAGGCGGCGACTTGGGAAGAAAAAAACTTTGTACGAGAAGAATATCCAGAGGTATTCACTGGAATGGCATAAACACCGAGGACGGTGTTTACCTTAAGTGGGGGAAGATGTAACACCTAGATTTAAATTCCTTTAAAAAAAAATACATTTTAATTTAGACATTGGAGTTATGTTAAAATTAAATAGGATTAACAAACATGTTAATCAAGTTATGAACTAAAGTTATTTTCTTGAATAAAATATTTAATTATGGTATGTTTCCATAAACTTATGGTAAAAGTTTTCCAAGATTCCAGAGTAGTTGGATTAAGCAGTTATTGGTAGCTACCTTTCCTCTGAGGATAAAGGGAAAATCCTAGATAAGGAAAGGGGTTCTATACAGGAGAAAAGAAACAACTAAAGAGTTGAAAGGAGAGAGTGTCAAGAGCTGGTAGAAACCAGTGGAACTCTGCTACATGTCATTGGAGAAGAGACTAGACAGGGGTATTGAGGTCTACCTCCTTGAGAACTCCTAGGCAATCCTACTTTGGTGAGGAGCATGGGGGGAGCTAAAGATGGCATTGCCTCTCTCACGGTTGGGAGGATGCCACCATACTTACCTATATGAAATAAGTATACCAAACTGGAATCAAATGGAAAATGATTTCTCAAATATGTTAAATCCTGTAAATAGTTTTTTGTGTATGTGAACACTTTGTTATAGGGTTAAATGTTTAGATTGTTTCGAATGTTGTAAGAACAATTTTAATTCCTAGAATAGTTTCTGTAAAATAAGTCTGGTGGAAGGATAAAACATTGAAGTTCTTTTAATGATATCTAGAAGAACAGTAGGGAAAATCCTATAGTCAACAAATAACAAGATGGATAGTTAGTCCATTTAGGGAAGGTTTTCCCCAAATGGGACAGTCTGTCCTGTAAATAAGAACCAAGTAGAAACACAGACTAAGGGATGGTTGTAAACCCTCTTGAGTTGGTTCGATCACCTATATATATTCCTTCTACTATGAAAATTTATTACCAAAGAAAAAACCAGGAAAATAAATTGAACAGGAAAGGAAATACTGAAGAACTAATTGCCAGAATTAAATTAACAGCAAATATAGTGTACATCTTTTCATTAGGTAAGAAAACAGAGAACCGCAAGTATTGAAAGTAAAATATGGACAAACAAACTTAGTTACAATAGTATTCCTCATGGGGAGGAACAAGCCAATGTAGTAAAGGTATGCATGAAATTATATACACAAACGGTAGCAATAACTACTGAATAGAGGCAAGCTAAACAAGAAATGCAAGAGCAAGAACAATAATGAAATCTTTAATGAAAATATTAACCGAATAAGGGTCTTCATGAATAGTCTTCATGGACATTATTGAACCTGCAGACTAAGTGTCGGATTAGCCGATTCCGCATGTCTATATTCCACATATATATATAAAAGAAAGTACCAGAACTAATAATAGCATCAGATTCCATAATCTAAATCACCCAAATTGTCTGTATGTAACAATGATTGCAAATATCAATGTAATTACATTGCTATGGAAGAAAAAGAAAAGAGAAGAATAGAGGGGTTAACCCAAAACACTCGTATAAAAGAAGTACCCTTATGGGAATTAAGTATTATAGATTCATTGCTAAAAGACCAGTGTGTAGTTTAAAATAGCAAGTACTGCTAGCTCAAACAAATGTTCAAAAAATTACATCAAACCCTCAAGGGGATGTGATATAAACTGGAACTGAGAACTAGAGTTCCAATCTCATAACTATAGACTTAAACATTTATATCCAAAACCCTTATGAGAAATCCTGAAAAGAAGTAAGAAAAGCGACCCAAAATGGCATAGAGCATATGTAGTGAAAAACGAGAGGCATAAGATAGGGAGGCCAATGCGATAACCGGAACGTTGTGTGATCTGAATTTGAATGTTAGTTTTGTTGTGCTAATTTCATATTCAGACTTATATTAAAAGTGTTGATCTTTGCTTCTTGTACATGGGCTTATTGAAGTGCTTATGATTGATTAACAAGTAAATGTGTGGAGATTAAGTTGAATACTTGAACATAAAAGCATGGAAACTAAATGTTGAACAGCAACCAACAAACACATATACTACAAGGAAAAGACCCTCTAGTGGATGTTTTTGAGGAACCCCTTATAAAAATACCCCAGACATCCGTTTGTAGTGGAGGTTACTAGAGGAGGTTGGTGGGTGGAGGTTTTTGTGGATATTTTTCTTCTGGTGTGCTTATCATCCTAAACTGCACCGGTACGTTCACCTAGAGAAAGCACAAGTTTGCACAAAACATTGGCACACCGGGACACTGTGCGCTCCGTACAAATCCACCCGATGTGTCTTATTACTATAGCGCACCGGTGCTTTACAAAGGTTCCGCACCGGTGCATTATAAAAACCTGCACCGAAACTGAAACAGACGATGCAGTCTTACGAAACCGCACTGGTGTGCCTATAAAACCCCGCGCACAGCAACAGGGTTAAATTAAAAATAAAATGAAAAAATAAAAATAAAATAAAAAATAAATAAATAAATATGGCAAAAAATCTGCATTTTTTACTTTTTAGTGCTCCAAAGCTATCAAGCATCGATGCAACTTTTCCTTGTGTGAGGCACCCTACCATCGGTGCTCCCATTGCATGCACTGCTATTGTCCATTGCCCACTATCTGCATTTTGAATTTTTCAAAATGGTGGGAAAATTTAGTTTTGCAAATTCTATAGCCAATATATCTCCTCAACGGCCAAATGTACAGGTATTTTCCTTGTTTTTCCATAATTAAACCTTTTAGCATATTAGTTTTCTAAATTAGCTTAAAATTCACCGTTTAAAAAAAAAAAAAAATTGTCGTGCGGTGCGCTCGAGCCATTTGGCTTGCACTAGTTCGCGATGCCACCTGTAAATTTACAGGCCACACCGCAATCGGTGCTAAGGATATCCACACTAGTTCTGGGGTGGTATCGAAAGGCGCACCGTGACTTTTTAAAATTTTAATAAAATGCGGTGTGGTTGGTTACCCAGCCGCACCGTTGACCTTGTGGGATAGCGGGAATGCAGTGCGTTGATGGAAATATTTTCCCCGGGGTGGGTAATTTTGTTAGTGCACCGCATTTTGGCATTTTGGCATGGTCAACAGTGCGGCCTGGTAAAAGACCGCACCATTGAATATGTACGGATGTTAGGAGGGCGGTGCACTGACCAAATTATACGCCCAGGGGCGTATAGTTTGGTCAGCGCACTGCCCTCCCGTCACTAGGTCATAATCAACGATGCGGTCTATTATAACACCGCACCGTTGACTTTGGAACAATGCCAGGAAGGTGGTGCACTTAAAATTTATAGGTGCACCATCCCCAATGCGCTGAAAATGTTTTGGTGCACTACCTCCGGTGCGTGACAAAAAAAGATGCATCGTTGCTGATGCATCCCTGTTTTTGGTGGCGCGCTAACTGTTTTTTTTTTTTCAAAAAAAAATATATATGTATATTCATAAATACATGTCTTATTTAATAAAAAAATTGTATTTAATATGTCAATCATTAAGCGACTTGAAAGGAGAGAAGAGAGGGAACATCAGCAACAAAAGGCGGACCAGTATAACATGGTTCACCTGTGGGAGGAATGAGAGAGGGAGAGAGATGCGTACCCTTACCCTATTACAGCAGCTACCTAGGGGTTCCTAAGGTATGTAGGCTTCCTCAAGTTCTATGAGGAGGCTACTTCCCTAAAGGGCCATGGTGTGTTTTTGCAACATCTTATCTGCAGGTGGAATGCCCAACTATAAGCTTTCCAAGTCGGTCCTAATCAGTGGTACGTGCCCAGTGAGGAGGAAATCTATTTCATTATTGTTCTATCGAGGAGAGGGGTGGATTTTCCCTCATTCCCAGAGGTTCCAATTGGCTATGCAGTAGGGAGTCAGTTGGTGTACTCCCAGAGATACATTAACATGGATATATTGTCTCCTTAAGATTTTCAGGTCTCGAGAGGTCAACTACGTATTGTTGCATTTGGTAGTGAGGAGGTGAGGTACCTCTCACTTCTGATTTCGACCATTTCACACAACAGCAGTGATGAGAAACGCATTAGTTGCCCGCTTCTATATTATGTTGATTCTTTAGTACAAGATCCACAACTTTTCAGGTGGTCTACCATTTTTTTGCGGCAGTTCTTTACAACCTTAGATAGATGTCATGCTCATGCACAAGGGAGGGTCAACTTCCCTTTTTATTTCAAGCTTTTTTGTTTATTTTTTGAGAGGTTTCTAGAGATGAGGCCTACTTTTGTTCGGCAAACTCGTAGGCCGATGCTAGATGCACGGATGCACATGAGGGGACAGATGATGCCCAAGAGGGGAAAGACTAAGCTTTTTGCGAGGATATCGCATGATGCACTAGAGTTGCTAGCCAGTGTTGACGAGCATCCCTTCGTTATGGTCCCCTGTCCTTATGATGGTTTAGATTGGCGAGGGTGTGCCAACATCCTCTTCACAGATGATGAGTCGTTGGATGATAGAGGTAATATTGTTGTTTTATTTAAATTTATTCTAATGTGTTCTTTAACTTGTTTTTATTAAACTGTTTGATGAAATTGTCTAATTATTGCTCTATACTTATATATATTTTGCAGACATTAGGTCTTTTGATGGCGATGAGATACCAGCACCAGCAAATGATCCAGGTGTGGATCTTGATGATGATCAGGATATGGCAGTTGCCGAGGATCATGAGGCTGGTGCAGACAGACCTACTCCTATTGGAGCACTGGTACTGCCTTTTGCTAGGTGCGGTAGGCTTGATAGTAGATTGAGGATGGAATTGGCCGACCAACTCTATGCATTGTTTGTTGAGGCGGGAGTCAGGCCCACCACTATGAGAGATATACAGGCCGATGGTAGGCTGGTACATATGTGGAGAGGCATGCCGCGTGACATGTACAACTTGATGCAGCATGTCGTAGGAGCTACGACCTTAGTTACGCGGTTGAGGAGGGAACTCCGACGTTATAGGCGTGGTCAAGACATAGCACGTGATCGACAGTCAGTGAGCAGTGATGCAACATCTGATGATCACGATCAGGGGAGTGATCATCGTTCACCTCACGCCACGCCAGATGAGTAGCCTTCAGCATCGACCAGTAGTTGTCATGGAGAGCAGGCTGGACCATCGGCCACGTCGAGTCAGCAGCATGCAGCATCCAGCAGTACTCATGGTCATGAGCAGGCTAGACCATCGAGCATGTCGAGTCATCACGATGAGCAGCAGAAAATTAATCCTGATCAGCAGGAGGCACCAGTACCAGATCAGCACACGCATGATGATCAGCATGTATTTGAGCTTGTCGAAGCTACACCATTGACTGAGCAGGCCTCGACTAGTACTGCTATTGATGATGTACCACCAGTTGACATATGACATTTATATTATAGTTGTATATTTGTTACATTATATATATATATATATATATATATATATATATATATATAGTCCATGTATTTTATGTTCATGTTGCAATTGTACTTAACTTACTTTTTGGTGATCATCATGATGTGTATATTGCTAGGTCATGTTAGATATTTTCATTTAATGTGCAGCTTGTTGATAGATGTGTATGTGATAGCAGTTATTTGACATGAGATGTATATTTGATGTTTGTGTTATGATGATGTTATACAATGCTAATTGTGTTTTGTTAGATGATCATGATCCGATGATGTTAGAAAATTTGAATGTGTTTTTTAGTCGAATATGATGTTTGAATGATGGTTAGCATGATCGTGATGTTTATTAATTAATTTAATATTAAATGATTATGATATTTATTAAATATTATGTTGTGATTGTAATTGAAATTGAAATTTTAATTGTATGTAAAATTGTAAAATTGTATTTGTATTTGTAATTGTAATTGTATGTAAAATATTTGTAAAATTTTAATTGTAATTTTAATATTTAATTTATTGTGAAATGATTGTAATTGTAATTGTATATATGACAAATTGTAAAATTGCAATTCTAATTCTAATTGTATGTAAAATTCTAAAATTGTAATTATATTTGTAATTGTAATTTTAATTGTAATTGTATGTAAAATATTTGTAAAATTTTAATTGTAATTGTAATATTTAATTTATTGTGAAATTATTGTAATTGTAATTTTAATTGCAATTGTATATATGTAAAATTGTAAAATTCTAATTCTAATTTTAATTGTATGTAAAATTCTAAATTTGTAATTGTATGTAAAATTCTAAAATTGTAATTGTAATTGTAATTGTACGTGAAATTGTAAAATTCTAATTCTAATTCTAATTCTAATTGTATGTAAAATATTTGTAAAATTTTAATTTTGTTGCTGTGAAATTATTGTAATTGTAATTGTATGTAAAATTCTAAAATTGTAATTGTAATTTTAATTCTAATTGTATGTTAAATTGTAAAATTGTAATTGTATTAATGTGAAAATTTTAATTGTATTAATGTGAAATGATTTTATTAAAAATTTTAAATTTGTAAATTTATAAAATTTTAAATAATTGTAAAATAATAAATCTAGAATAATATGACTTTTTTGTAACATAATAAAGTTTAGAAAATAATGCAAATAAATTCATGTACTTTAGAATTATTATTATTTTATTATGATCTTACATACAAAAAAAAAAAAAAAAACTTTATACAGTACGCCATTGTTTTTGAGATCAACATAATTGGAAATTATCAAATGAAATATTGATTTTAACATTAACGCAATGAAAATTACCAATTAATTCAAAATACATATTATAATGTTTCGAAAAAAAAGAGTCATCTTATAGGTTATAAGGTGGTTAAGTCCTCCTCTTTATAAAAACCCAACTTAAAAAGTACAAATATTGATGAAATAACACATGTACCATATCACTCTCGGTTCTCATGATCACCCCCATTATCTTCCAGCTCGCATGGCATGATAACACTATTGTTCTCAAAAATATGTTTTGATCTAGGGTCATGTCTCAATACAAACCACCAATCCCTATCCAACACATTTGGGTAAAAAAACACATGGTTGCAGTGTTTGGGGAAATCATAGGGCTCCTTAGCTTCATCCCACATCTTTCTAGAGTTGATACATATTAGCCTACTATCATGATCTTCCTTTAAATTATTTCGATCAAAGGTGTCCCACCACTTGCACCTAAAAATAACAAATTAGAAAGAAGAGAAATCAACTTCAATGATATCTTGTATCTTTCTGACGTAACGTAACGTTCCTCGTACTAGGTTTTGTTCACGCTGGCTAGATCGACTAGATTGATCAAACTCGACTTCCACTCCACAATCATGTGTGATGTGTCCATCATCGGAATTTTCTATGCGAAAATGGTGTCCATATGCCCACATAGATGGGAAAAATGCACCTATAAAAAAGTTAAAAAATCATAGTGCCATGTGTCTTATAATAACCCAACAATTAAAATATGAAATATAGATTTAATTACATTTAAAAGGTGCATTATTAAGTTTAAAACGTACATATAAAATAAATTTATTATTATCGAGTTGTTGCACCCAATCCCTGCGTTTAGCACATCCTCTTCAGCACACGGATAACGACCGGTTGCATCGTATTTCTGAAGCAGGGATTCTGCTAGAAAGCAGATCCTAGCATATAAAAATCATTGCTTCACTAAATATGAAAATGCTCAATTTTTTCCCTCAAATAAAAACATACAAATATTCAGCTTAAAAATTCAAATGAAGGAGAAAAAGCTATTAAATCATCTACAGGTATAAAATATAAAAATTCTCTGGCCATATATTACAATGGAGAGCTTCTCAACGCTTGGCCCTTTACAAAATTTCTCCAACCATTCCTCACATTCTCCTCACTTCCCACTCTCTCTCAGCGTATTTCTCCCTTACACAACTCCCTTATTTATACATAAACATGGATTTAACCCTTTCCAAAAATCTCCAGAAAATCTAATTTAGATTCATTCTAGGTGTGGACTCAACAAAGTCCCATACATAGAATTCCTACTCCCTAAATTTACTACCTAATTCTATTTCACTCATATCCTTTTATTTATTAAAAGAATATATACAATAATCCTCACCTTTACACTTTTCTCTCTTAAATTATTAAAATGAATAAAATAACTAATAAAATAATTAAAAATCCTCACACCCTATTTCACACAAATAAATAATAAAATTTGAGCTTGCTGCTCCTGCATCAGACTCCCAAGGTTGAAATTAACCATGATCACCTGATCATGTGTTTCGGATCTTTGTCTTCATGGATCCCATATCTTGTGCTACAATTCTCCATTTGTTGCTGCTTCTGTCTGTTGTTCTTCTCCGGGTCTCCACACTTTATGTTTCATTTCCCCACTAGCTATGCTCTCACAATCTTCTGTTGTCTTCCTCTTGCTACTTCTTCTTTGTTTTACTGCTCTCGGCTTCTTCCGGGATGATTTCATCATTATCTGCCTTATCAGTTCAATTTCTCGGTCCAATATATTTTCTCCAGCATCTACAATAAAACCTGTACTCACAAAACAATTATTAAAATAAAAAACATAAGGCTTCAGTGCTTCTTCCTCCTCTGGAAACATTTCAGTATGCTGCTCTGAAATTTATTCCTCCATCAGCACATCAGTATGATGATTTAAATTCTCCATGAGGCTGTGAGTTAGTCCCTCCTCCATATCATCTATTTCAAGAATGTCTCCCTGTTCTTTGTCTTTCTCTTTCAGCAACTCACCATGAGTACATATCCTCTGCTTTTCCAACTTTCGTCTTTGAAGATCTAACTTTCTATATAACTCAACAATCTCAATTGGAGTATAACTTGGAAACTTTACGCAACTTTCCATACCTTCATTTGTTGTTGACCAATCATCAGATGGTCCTTCTTCCTCTGCTTCAATATTCTGCTGAATATTTCCATGAGACCCCTCTGTCTTCATTTATTTCTGAGATCTTCCTATTTCAGCATCATTCTGAACAGATTTCATATTCCACTCTTCCTCTTTAACAAACTTCAAAGTTTGTTCAACATCATGTGATGTACCTGCAATCACACACAAATCATTAGTCTTAAAAACATCAGACCTTGTGGTCTCACTTGATGATTCAGTCAACATCTCTCCTTGTTGTTCTAAATCCTTCACTTGATTTAGTTCCTCTGTACGTTTCTCTTCTGTCACATTATCACTTTCAGAAAGTAATGGACCAATTTCTGGCTCACATATCAAATCTTCCTTTAAATTGAGTAACTCTTCCTTCAACTGAACATTCACTCTATGTTCCCACTTCACTTGCAGTCTATGCCATGTGACTTTCATCTTCATACTCCATCCACATATCTGGTCTACTTTACCTCTCTGTAACATTTCCATCAACAACTCAAGACAGACATTTATCTTAGCTCTCTCTCTGTCAATTTTCTCTTGACTCATTCCCATGCCATTTGACTTAGCATCATCTTTCTTATTTCTTCTGTTGTGGTCTTCTTCAGAACCTATCAAATGACCTTTAGTATTCATCTTTGTCTCTATCATCATGAATTCCTCACTCACTCATCATGAGTTGTACTAAAGCCTTTGCAACAACAAGTCTTTCCTGCTGCCACTTACCTCACCAATCCTCTCTCTGGACTTGGTCTTTTGGCAAGCATTGGTTCTCTATTATTTGGAACCTCTTGAGCATCCTCTATGCTCTCTATAGGCTTCAACTCACATACACACAATTTTCCTTCTTATCCAATCTCCGTTGGAATTCTTCAAGGTTCTGCCCACACTTTGCTTTCATTCAGAAACTATTTCTAGTCTCTTTCATCAGTACTGTTAAAACTGCGATCTTTGTTTGCTGAGATTCCCTTCAACTTCAAGATCTCTGTGTGGTCTTATTCCATCTCTCATCTGCACTGTATCTCCATGTGCTATCATCTTTTCGGATTCAAAGTCCAATCCCCATTTAATTTCTTCATCAAACATGCATTTTCTATAATTCTCAAAAAAATTGAGTCTTCAAAAAGAACTATTTCCATTCACCCAACTCCACACAATTCCATTCATGCAAATGTCAAAACCTGCACATTATGATGTAGGAAAATTAAATAATCCTACACTTACACTTTCAATTCAACAAACTTTTCCTTTTTGTAAAAGTCTGGGCTTATTTTCTTCACAAAGGTAGAATTCATTTAATACTTGATGACAATTCTACAAGCTCTTCTTTTAAGCTATCAATAATTATATATATTAAAATTCTCACCATGCTTGTTAATCTGGGACAAAGCAATCAACTCTTACATAGAAATGGAGTTATGTCTCCTGCGTTGGTTCATACAGTTTCACATATCCATAAAACGTGCAACCCTTAACTCAACATTGAGTGCAAAAAAAAAATATATACGCGGAGACTGCAATACATATGGGCGGAATCTAAATGTTGATCTCACAAACCATACAGTATGGATGGCATTCAAATGCTATGTTAAAACGATAAAAATTGCATTACTTTAAACAAATGGCTATATAGTGTTACAAATATAGCGCTCTGTTTACAAATGCTGCCCATACCTTCACCTCGCATTCATAGAGGACCTTGGCAATGCCACATCCCAACTTGGAGACTCCCCCATATGTCAACCATCACCTTCGATTCTTTCTCTAGAATTGAATTCAAAACATAGGCAGTTGCTAATGTACTGCCATCAACAATTCATATTTATGTAACGCAATTATCACTCTCCTACACAGACGTCTTTAGCATGCTTCTTACCACTGTACTTGGTGTGATATGGTGCCCACGGAAAACACTGCACTTATGTGTTTTGATGACCAGCGTTTATGATTATATGCAAAAATTAAATTAAATCCCATTACAGTCTTGAACGTAGAATCGATGGTAGGAAACCATAGTTCTGCACTATGTTTGAATCATTTGGCCGCATTTAAACATCACAACATTCAACAATAATTATAACCAACAATAGTTTCAAATATAATTACGAACATTGATTTAAACCTACGCTGAAGTTGTTGGCATCGAAGGTAAGATTCAACCCATTATCCCTTACATCATACATCAACGTATTTCTCATGCCAGGTCTATGCATTTCGACTTCAAATGTTGAACATGATGTGTGAGAATTACCTGCGTTTGCCTTTTTAGCTGTAGTCTTGCTACGCTAATGAATTTCATCCTCTTCTATCTATGTTGGTTCTGGAATTTCAACACCACTCAGTCATTTGTAATTAATGCAGAGAGTTTTTCTACTCCATTCAAATACAAATGCAATGCTGTCCTTTGAACATACACTGCCTCCCTTGAATATTGGCTCTTCGAATGTAGTGTTGGCCCTTCGTACGTATTCTCCAACTTCGATTACACTGGTTGAACACGCCATTGCCTCTTTTGCATAATCATACTTGCATCCATATATTCACACACAGTCTATGCATATATCCAAAACATATATCTTTCCCGCTCTGATACCAAATGATGCAGGGATTCTGCTAGAAAGCAGATCCTAGCATATAAAACTCACTGCTTCACTTAAATATTAAAATGCTCAATTTTTTCCCTCAAATAAAACCATAAAAATATTCAGCTTAAAAATTCACATGAAGGGGAAAAAGCTATTAAATCATCTATAGATATAAAATATAAAAATTCTATGGCCATATATTACAATGGAGAGCTTCTCAGCTCTTGGCCCTTTACAAAAGTTCTCCAACCATTCCTCACATTCTCCTCACTTCCCACTCTCTCTCAGCTTATTTCTCCCTTACACAACTCCCTTATTTATACATAAATATGGATTTAATCCATTCCAAAAATACCTCCACAAAAATCTCAACAAAATCTAATTTAAATTCATTCTAGGTGTGGACTCAACAAAGTCCTATACATAGAATTCCTACTCCCTAAATTTGCTACCTAATTCTATTTCACTCATATCCTTTTATTTATTAAAATAATATATACAATAATCCTCACCTTTACACTTTTCTCTCTTAAATTATTAAAATGAATAAAATAATTAAAAAGCCTCACCCCCTATTTCACACAAATAAATAATAAAATTTGAGCTTGATGCTCCTGCATCAATTTCTCTCTAACTTGATCAGTAACCCAACTGTTGGGGCATATTTTTGGCATATTTTCTTTTAAATGATCGGGATAAGGCACACTTCTACCATTCAATTGTCTGAATTCTTTCTTGTCACTATCCCATTTCATCCTCTCTTTTTTCGTACAATGCGACCCATGGTTGTGTCGCTTCGGAATTGTAAAGAACGGATTTATTGATTTCTTCAATTTCTGCATTCGCTGATGAAATAAAACCAAAATTATATAGTACATAGAGATCAAAATATACATTATATCGAAGTTCAACATGAATACTTACTTTGTGTAAATTTTAAAAATTATAAGTCGCTTACTCTTTATCAAGCGCTTTTTTCCATTCGTTTGGAGCAACTCCCCTTCTCTTTTGTCTTCATCCCTTTCATCATCCCAAATCACTGCACCTGGTCTGTTTTCGATCTGCTTGATCTACTCACTGGCATAATAGAAAGACTCATACGATATGTACCCCTCTGTCATAGACTGCTCGGTTTTTTCCCTTTGCCGAACAAAACCTTTCAATTTATTCATGTACCTCTCTAAGAAGAACATCCAACGACAAGAAACCACCCCAACTAATTCAACCTCATCTACTAGGTGGATTAGAAGATGAACCTGCAAGTCCATGAAACTCGTCGAAAGTTCCTTCTCAAACATACAAACAATCTCAACTATTTCTTGATGCCACCGTGGAATGCTAGCCACATGAATCTCATTTGACGTGATCCAACATACAAATGAAGATAATTTAGATATGGAACGTACTAGGTCTTGAGGGAATTCATGTATAATGACACTACAAAGTTATAAATACATGCAATAATATATGAAATTAGTTATGTTTTATGATCCCTGCATGGTATAAAATTTATTAATATAACAAATAATAAAATCATGCTTTTGACATTATACGTACTCTTAGAAGATTCAAATGGTCATGCGATTTCAACCCCGACAAATGGTCATCCATGGTGAAGCAGCACCGTAGTGAAGTCTCGTATGAAGATGGCACCCTCACACCCATTATAACTTCCTTTGCCAAAGAAATATCATCTTTTTTTAAAATCCATGGGACATCACCTTCTTTGAAATACCTGAATTACAGGGACCAACTCCTGCCTCTGATCCTGTACTTTCTAATCGTCTTGGCTGATGTTTCTTTTTAGTTTTTGAAGTAATATGATATTTCCTAACAGCCAATGTGTCTCTTTGTTTCGATGATACGTGCCTCCATAAAGAAGATGAAACATTTTTAAATATATGCATGGGATCTAATAAGTGGGTAATCTTCAGATGCTCCCAATAAGGGAGGTCATAAAAGATAGATTTCCTTTTCATCCCAATGGGAAATTTCTCAACATAGGTGTCGAAGAATTCTGGATCATCAAACGTAGGCACCCCATTTGAATCGAACATTTCTATGAACTCCTTCTCCTTCTCTCTCTCATATGCTCTAAGCCATTCAACTGGTGTCGTTATTGGAGGCCTTTGGGTTTTCTCTCGTTTACCATTGAAAGTGGATGTTGGTCTTATGTAAGGGTTTTCTTCTGGGAGGAACACCCTAGAGCAATCATACACTGGCTTTTTTAGGTCCTTGGACCATCTATATTTTAGAGAAGGTCCACAACATTTACATCCAAATTACCCTTTTGTTGCAAGACCTGCGAGATTATTGTATACAATTTATATGCATGGCACGTTAAATAATATCATGAAGATTAGATCAATTACAACGAATTAAATAACTAATATGCGAAAACATATTGTTACGTATATAAACAAATCAATAAAGATGTAATTTACCAGATCAAACTCCTAAGCCTGGATAATCATGTGTTGTGTAAGCACATATGCCATACAACGTAAAACTTCTCTCTACTGTGATGGGTCTTGATACATCGTATACATTTATCCCATCACATAATTCCTTCAATTCATCTACCAGTGGTTGTAAGTAGACATCCATATTCTTCACTTGTCTTCTACCAGGGACTATGAGAGCCAACATAAGATGTTCATTATTCACGGACAACCATAGGGGGATATTGTTATTGCTCACTACTATAGGCCAAATAGAATAGTTCATTAGGGGAATTTTGAGGTCTAAAATGGGCCTCCTAAGGAAATAATAAATAATAGCTAAACCAATAAAATAATATACTTTTTGCACCACAATCCATGTAACCATAGTTAAATTCAATTCAAAAGTTGTACAAAAATAAAATTAATAAAAAAATTGTATTGATGTGACTATAAATAAGAATGAGATTTTCAAGAAGAAGTCATTATCATTGAACAACTAATGCATTTGTCCTTTGTACTTAAATAAATTAAAATAAAATATAATATAAGTTTATAAATTCTTAATTATTATATTCTATTAATAAAAATTTATATTATTTAAGTTGTATAATAACATGTAATTAATATACTATATAAAAATAATATAATATAGTATAATATAATAAATGTATAGGGATATGCATTTTTTCTTTCAAGAAATATGAAATGACAATAATATATGTTTATTCAAAAAATGTGAAATGACATTTAATATGAGTACTTTACTTTGACTTTAAAAGTACTTAGAGCACTACCATAGTTAACCATGAGTTTTTATCCACCATTGAGAATGTGACAAATAAGTACCTTTAACTCAATTAATGCCACCTCAACCATTAGGGGTGATGTCATCCCCTAAAATGTGTTTGGTTCTCATAAAGTGAATTTTGATTGTACATTTTCCTTAGGAGGCCCATTTTAAACTTCAAAATTCCCTTAATGAGTGTTCTGGAGGGAATATGGGTTGATGCCATACATGGTTATGCTAAGTCGTAGACTTCGTACTTCATCCTTGAATTTTTCAGGCCATGTATCCTCTATATGCTTCATGGCTATTGAATCAGTTGGGTTTCGTATAACTCCCAACTCACTCTTGTGTGATGCATGCCATCCTTGCAACATAGCTAATTCTTTGCAACGAAAGAGCCTTTGAATCCTTAGGATTATAGGAATGTGCCTCAATATTTAAAAAGGAGGACCATGTGATTTACCCTTATTTTTTATTTATCGTACCTGTCATGCCCACATTTCGGACATATCTCTTTGTCTGCATATTCTCCTCTATATAGAATACAATCATTTGGACATGCATGATATGATATGTACTCAACACCCAACATTTTCAACAATTTCTTTGCCTCTTCGCAGCTACCGGGCAAGACATTATCACTCGGAAGAACCTTATATTTTAATAACCTGTAGTTGGTGATCATCATGGAAAATATTAAATTTACATTAATGTCGATATAATTATTAACATTCATAAAATTGACCATTTGTAATCTTCATTGTGTGATTATATTTCTCAAATTTATATAAGGGAGGACTTTATGGTAACGTACCTCAAAATTTCTGAGAAACATGCATTCGACAAGCCAAACTTTGTTTTCAAGTTATATAGTAACATCGTTGTCCCCAATTGGGTAGAATTTGACTAACTACCAGGTCCAAAGAGAGGGGTGGTGGAAGCAAATTAAGGCTTTTGAAAAAGGTGTTAGCGATATAAGCATCATCCCATAGCTGATCATCATTTTGGAATGCATCTAACAACATTGTCTCCATGGCAGTCATATCCCTTTAGTAATCATCCATACCAACCTCTATTTGATTTCCTCCATTGCCAGCTTGTGAAGAACTACTATTGTTGTAGTCATTCCTAATTGGTGAATCTGGACGTAGCGGGAATTGAATCGGTGGTTGATTCAACCATTCTTGGTATCGTTCCTCTCCAATTTTTTCTCTTAATTTAGCCTTCCCTCGATTTGACATTGTTGTGGGGTGCAACGGAAGACGTTAGGTAGGTCGCTCATCATCACTAGAATCCTAATAATTTCAAAAAATATATTTGAACATGATTAGTAAAAAATCTATGATATCAATTAGTAAGAACGTTGAAAATGCATGATTAATTTGTTTGACGTTGAAATTAATATTTACATTAATATACCAAACAATTATTATTACCATCATTGTCCGGGATTGTGGCTAGAAAATGAAATATTGTTACAATTGGCTGGGTGAAGCAGTTGTCCATTTTCATCTACCAAATGCACCTTGAGGTATGCTGCTCCTGATAAGAGCTTCCGACGTTTTAGAGTTGTTTGACTATTTTGTGCATCTGAACTCGATTATGAATCTGCATGAACCTGCAAATCTGTATACATTATAAATTTTATTAAGCTAATTGACATGGATAAAAAACATAAATTCAATTAGATAATGAAAATATAAATCAAATATGAAGTAAATATTACATCTTGAGATGGATAGGGAGAACTCTGCGATGGACTTTAGAAATATTATGGAATGAGCTGGATTTTGAAGAATTTTCCATTCGATATAATTGTGATATTTTCTCCCTGCATTTGAGCAAAATCAACAATAAATTTTAGTGCACACACCTAAAAGTAATTTCAGTGCCTTAAAAATGGACTTATTGTTATTGGTGCATATGTACAGATAACCACACTGGTGAAGTTTTAGTTACTACGCACCGGTGTCATGTTATTAACTCACACACTGGTGCAGTGTTATTAATTGACGCACCGGGGATGAAAAGCCACAAATAAAAAAAACACAACTTTATTTTTTTTAAGTGAAAAAAAAAACGGTAAATTGAAAAATGGGCAGAAAAATATTTTCAAAAATCTAATTTCATAAAACAATTCTTTAAATACTAAACACTTTTCATTATTTCACTATTTTTGCAAAAATAAATCAGCCAAAGATTTGCAGGAGACATACCTAGAGCAAGAGAGCACGAGAGCATTGTGGAGTAGTGAAATAATTTCGAACAGAAGTATTCAGACAATCAGAATTCCAAACCTCTGGTGATTCAAACCCTGTAGCATAGAATTTCAAACGATGTCGTGATTAAATTTTATTTTATTTTATATTTTCTGCATTATTTTTTACGTGGTATGTAAAAAATTTCAATTTGTTATTCATTTTCAAAAACAAAAACAAAAAAACAAAAAACCCATTTTTACCCTAAACCCTTCATTCTTTTTGTTTCTGCCCTTGCTTCTTCCTTTTTCTATGATTTCAGAATTAGGGCTTTTCATTTTAGACTTCTAGGTTTTTATTGTTATATATATAGGCCTATGACATCCAACCCACGAGACGACTTGCATATTCGGATCCCAATCCATGTCGTCCCTTGTGTGAATTTAAAAAAAAATAGAATTTTTTTAATCAGTGTGCCCTGCATAACTTAGTGCATCGGTGTGCTGGCTTATCCCAATGCACCGCGCACGTACTATTTGAAAAAAAGTTTAAACACATTTTTTTTTAATCCGTGCACCATATGTAAAATAGGGCACTGGTGCGCTATTTCATTATAGTGCACCGCCCACGTACTGTTTGGAAAAAACAATTTTTTATTTTGTGTTAATCGGTGCATCATGGAAAATTTTAGTGGCTAATATTCGCAGGTGGGCTAATTTTCGATGGTTTTTCCAAAAAAAATATTCGCCAATTTCCATTTTTTTATAAAAATGATTCGCCCAAATTTTACAATATGAAATTATTTTACATTAAAAATCGCCAACATTATATAGACAATATATATAATATCATTATAAATTTGATTTTTTTTACAATACATCAATAAAAATTTTATAGTCTACATATTAGGGACTAGTGAGATTCGCCAATTTTTTAAACTTCAAGATAATTTTCCGTCCTTAAAATTATCCCTAGTGCACCATGTAACATATAATGCACTGGGTCTCCTAGTTGACAGAGAGCACCGTACGGTGGTCCCTTTTTTGGGAAGGGCATTTATAAGAATAGGTCGCACCGCCCCCATATGCTACAAAAACTAACACTAGACGATTTTATTATTTTTTCTGTGTTAATCACTGCGGTGGTTAACAAGTAACGCACCGGTGTTCCTTGTTGACATAGAGCATCGTACGGTGTTTTATACTATTTGGGCAGTGCGTTTATAAGACCACCACGCACCAACATCAGTGCATACACCATGAAAAGCGCACCAATTTCTTGATATATTTTTTTCACCTAAAAAGTTAACAATTTAGTTATAAAATATCTTAATGAATGATATGGTATAGGTTTCATATTGATAAAGAAATGGTTGACAAGGGATCAAGTAACAAAAATACTAATAACACATCAAGAAAAGAAAAAAGGCAAGTTCTTTTGTAGATTCTTTACAAAAAATATTATTTTTGAACTATATGTAAGTTTAACTACTATGTATTGTTTATTGTGTATCATGCAAAGCCAAAATATGAAGAAGCTCGATAAGATTATTTCTGATCTAGGACCAGAAGAGCGTAAATTCTTGATGGAAAAATTACAAAAGGATGAATCAAGTGAATGAAAAAATACTATCGATCCAATATGAGTTTCTTTTTTTAATTTTCATTAATAATATACTTAAAATTATTAGATAACATGTGTCAAAAAATCTATTAATTCACATCTATTTAATGTTCTACAGGGACCAACAACTCAGAAAATGAATGCCGTTCTAAGAAAAGAAAAAAATAGAACATGCAAATGAAAATGAATTTCTCCTTAGCTCATCTGAAGTGGTGTTGGAGGGGGAAAAACTTTTACAAAAGTTTAAGGGATCTAGTGGAACAAATGTATAGACGTTCTTTCCACTTACAATACAAAAATCAATCTAATTATTCCAAGAACCAAATTTTATCTAAACTACAGGAAGAGTTTCCTGAGAATTGGTCAATGAGACATGTCAAACTTTTAATAGAAAAAATGTACAACAACAAAAAAGAAGGAATGAAAAAGTAATATTCCTTTAAATGTTTTTCTATAATTATTTATAAATATCACTTTTATTATATTTAATTTTCATATATCAATATAGAAATTAAATATTTTATTGTCATGTTACATTTTCAGGAAGATTAAGAAAATCTCAAAATATGAACGAGTTGATATAAGAAATATGCCAATAGGAATGTCCAAAAAGGTGTACAAAGAGATGGTCAAAGAAATGGACAAAATTGCATCGCGGGAGGAGTCGTCTCAACAACAACGTGCTTCAAATGTAATATGTAATCATTGAATTTTTCGATCATTGGGTACAATAAATAAACAATTTAGCATTAAATATTAATTTTCCAATATTTTCTTGCAGAAAAGAAAAGAAAATGGAACCCATTCAGCACATAAAACGGGACGACAAGGAAGAAAAGGGTTGATATCTAAGTTTTTGAGTAATTGTTACTTCCTTATAACAACTTAACTAGATTTCATTTTTGTATATTTTAAGTAGTTTTACAAAAATCATCATTGAATGTCTTCAAACAAGTGCTAACATACAAAGAAGAACCATCAGACGAATTGATTGACATTGAGTTAAATATGGGTTGTGAGTATATGTTGGCATATCAAAAATTAATTGTGGAATTTGTAAGCATCTATCGATCTTATTTTACTTAGCTCCGTCTATAATTAATAGAACAAAAAAATATTTATATTAAATATATGATTTGTTATGGGGTATAAAACTTGCAGGAAACAAAGTATGGAACTATGCCAACAGATGAAATCTTGAAAGATGACATACTACATGGTTTTGAAATAATGTGTATAGCTCATGAGTCAATTGTTGCTATGGTATGTCATTTCTTTCCGATTTACATTGATGTATAATATTTAATATTGCAATTTTCATTATTCTCACCAATGTATATACACTCAGTAGAGTTTATTTTTATGTTTGTAGATGGAAGGTGAAGAAGAAGAAAACAATCAACACCGTGAACAAAACATTCCTAAAAATGATCCAAGTCATGGAAGTAGCTCTAGCAGTGACAGCAGTTCAAGCGAAGAATGGTGATCATTATGTTTTGATATCAAAGCAAGGCGTTGTATTTTTTGAAATATTTGTCTGTGAAATCAGACGTTTTGTTTAATGTAATGGACATAGTTTCCCAATTGAAAGACAAAGGGATACCAATAATTGTCCCATTTTGTATGACAAAGACTATATATATATATATATATTCTATTACATTCTCCTTTGTTGCTGTGAAATGTAACACCACTGATTAAATTTATGGATGATTAAATATTATATTGAAAAGATGTGAAATATAATGATATGATATAAAAAATTAATCCAAACATCACATTCAAATGCACTAATAAAAATTTAATTGATATGAATATTGTTATACGATATGTGTCGTCTTTTGATGAATAATGAATTTTAAAAAATCACAATAATTATGATATGATATAACAAATTAATCCAAACATCACATTAAAATGCATTAATAAAAAATTAATTAATATGAATACTATTATAAGATGTGTCGACTTTTGATGAATAATGAATTTTTAAAAATCACAATAATTTCACTGTCACAGGTCAATGTTTCTAAAAAATACAAAATGAACACTGGTGCATGTCAGTTACTATACATCGGTGCATTTGTATGATACAGAGCACCAGTGTGTTTCTACGACCTATGGACACTGCACAAATACCAATACCAATTATAAATCTCGGTGCGTTTGTGCGATATTGCGCACCGGTGCGTTTATGTGAGACTACGCACTGGTGCATTTGTACGACCTATGGGCACTGCACAAATACCAATACAAATTAGAACAATCAATGTGTTTGTCTGATACTGCGCATCGACACACTTTAAGAATATTATATATCTGTGCGTTGATACGACATATGGGCACCACACAAATCCCAATACATATTAGAACAATTGGTGTGTTTGTTTGATACTGTGCACCGGTGCGCTTCTATAAGACTACGTACCGGTGCGTTGATACAACATATGGGCACCGCACAAATCCAAATACCAATTAGAACGGACCTGTGCGTTTTATCAACTATAGTGCACCCAGTGCAGTTGTATACCTTTACAACCCGATACATGCACCTTCGACTGCCCCAGGCCAACTGTTTATATGACACGCACCGGTGCGTTGACACCTTAGTAGTGAACCAATGAAAAAAACATCCGTAATAACCTCCGGACGCCCAAGCTTTTTAGTTGTGTTGAAATTTCGTCAAAACCTCAGCTACCAAAAACGGATGTTGTAGCAAATGTTTTTTTGAAAATTTTAGATAATTTTATAACACTAAAAACCTCCTTTATAACCTCTGCTAGAGGGTCTTTTCCTTGTAATGACACCAAACCATCACAATTGAATCAATAACACTTTGTTTTAATGAAGGAGTTCACCCCTCCTGGGCTACATCTCCTTGGTCCAGCTTCCATGGCATGGCCCTTTGTATTAGCTCAATTGTGAAAATAATGGTGTTTAAAGTCTCCTATTGCCTTTGCAGTCTACTCTAATGTGTCCAAAACATCAAAATCTACCAAGAATGACTCTTCCTGAGCCAAAATTGGTCGAAAATTTCTCTAGTTATGGCCAAAACAAATTTTCCTACAATATCTCCTCCAAGTCTGGAGAAGACTCTAGATTACTTTGAAAATTTGGTGGATTCCACCGAAATAGGCAGTTCTCTATCTCTGCCACCAATTAACAATGTGATTAATTAACAGTTAAGACTGTGCTTAACTGTGATAAGAGTGTCTTAACTGTGCATTAATCCGCATTTCATAATCTATTTTTAATTAACGGTTAACTTTTGGTTTAGTGGAATAAACTTGGATTAGGCATTAATCCTCCACCCGTTGCATTTGTCTCTACCCACGGTCTTGTAGTGTAGTCATATAGGAGGGGGTTGGCCTGCGGGGCTGGCCCCCTCCGAACCCCTGCCATCGAAATCGTTAAACTTTAAATAGCAGTTGTGACCTTATAGGGTTAAGACCTAATGGATAGATGAGATGGTAAGGTGTTGGAACTGTGTGGGGTAGGTCGTGGGTTCGACCTCAACCCTTGCACCAAAATTTTTCTCCACGATATTCGTCCAACCCTTAAGTTAAAAAATTTGTGTTATAAAATATATTTTTCCCACATTAATATATACATGTTCAATGGTTTAGACCTTGGGTTAACGAAATACATATGCAGCCCGAAATATATATCTGCCTGTCTATGATCAATACTTTGGTTTAAATGATATATGTAGCCCAAAATACATATGCGGTCAGAACTTTGGTTTATAACACAATTTCAAAATTTCAACATAATCCAAGGGTTGGATGGGTCCATCAGAGGGGGAACATGGCGGTCCCTGGCTGCACCACATGTCCTTCTCCGGTTGGACTATTCCAACTAAAAAAAAATCTCCTTCAACCTAAGGATAACTGTAAAAAAAATTTGCCTTGAAAGTTCACTGGCGAATCCAGTTGTGACACTTGTCACATTTTCATTGGGCTAAAACTAGAGAATATTTCCTAAATATACCTGGAGTGCTGACTAGGTTTCCATGTCATCAACCTGTCATTGTTCTGCAATTTTTTTAGCTGTTTGAGAAAACGAACAACAAGTCATAACTTCCTCATACAGAGTCAATTTTTGATGAAACAAATTGCATTGGATTCTTGGTGACGAGCTCTTTATTTTCATCCTAGTTTGGAGCATTTCTAATAAATTGCATTTTTTAGCTTAACACTGAGCCTCTGATCATTCCTCCCCACTAGAAGCCTTTTTGACCCCAAAAGATACTACCAGTTCTTCAACGGATGAGGGTACAGCTCCCTGAGCACCCTTTCAATCTCCATCCATTTTTCCTTGGAAGGATTTTGTCCCTTGAGTCCCACTCTAAGCTATTCGACATTCCCTCTTCTTGAAGTTTTGGTTCTGTTGTCAATTATGAGATATTTTTAAATTTCATCAAGATATTTTGGTGAGAAATTGTCTATTGATGGCAACTAAACATGCTCTCCTTGATCATCAATCAATGTAGGCTCAAAAAATCTCAAATTCTCAACATTAACAACAGAATATATTTGCATATAAGAAGGTAAATCTAGCTTAAATGCATTGTTACCAATATTTTCCAGAATTTTAAAAGGACTATAACGGATTGGCTTAATATTTTTACCTTCCCCTTGAAGTCTTTATTTTCTGATATGTAACCAAAATTCATCTCCAACCTGGAATTTATGATCAACACAGTGTTTATCATGCCTTGCCTTGTAGTTTCTTTGACTCTTTTCAAGTTGTTCTTGCATTGTGTGATGTACCAACTGAATTTGATAAATGCACTTCCTTGCCTTATCTATGTCACTATGACCATCTATAGCGACATCTTTCTCAAAGATGAAGTGTAAAGGCGATCTTAGCAAGTACCCAAGACATGCCTCAAATGGCGATGTTTGTGGAAGAATGCTTTGTCCTGTTGTATGCATGTTGAATGTAATGAAACTATTCATCCCACAACTTGGGATGTTTGCTGCAATAACCTCTAATAAGACGAATGAATTTCTTGTTAAACACCTCAATCTAACCATTTGTTTGCAGATGAAAGGTTGTACTCTTCTTCAACTTAGTTTCCATCATGTCCCACGATTTTGACCAAAAATTCCCAACAAACCGGGAAAAATGATCACTTACAATAGAAGTAGGAAGACCAAAATGAACCCATAAATTTTGAAACAAAATATGATTTGTTTGATCAGATGTAATTTGTTTTTTACATGGCATCAAAAGACACATTTTTTTGAACCTATCTACAACTACATACAAGTAATCATGACCTTTTCTTGACATTGGAATACCTCCTACAAAATCCATTAAGATACTCTCCCAAGGACATGAAGGCACCGTAAGGGGAGTGTACAATCCTAGTTTCTTATTTCTAGGCTTACTTATTGCACACAAAGAACATCCTCTAATGAAACGATATACACTATCAATCATGTGTGGCCCATAACAATACCTTTGGAGATTTGCTACCGTCTTGCCTACACCGAAATATCCAGAAATCAATGAAGTATGCACCTCCCTTATCATATTGTTTCTTTCTCCCTATGGAATACATAACTTACCCAAGAGATACAACAAACTGTTATGCACATGATAATTTGACTCTTCAATTTGGTTTCCTTGACTCAAGCTTTCATACACATCTTGAAAATCACTATCATATGCATATTGTCCAATTTAACTTTCATGCATAACTAAATTGTGCTTGAGTATAATAGATGAATTTAAAATAGGCCTAGAGAGAATATCAGCTACCTTATTGTAGATTACATTTCTATACCTAATAACCAAATGGAATTGTTGTATAGATCCCATCCATCTGAAATGTCTTGATTTCTGCAACTTTGATTGTGACTGTAAGTACTGCAATGGTTGATGGTCGGTATGGATAATGGTCTCCTTCCCCATCAAATAGTGCTTCCATTTCTTTACACTTTGTACCAATGCATATAACTCTTTGTCATAGGTGGGATAGTTACTCACAGCTCCATTAAAATTTTTAGAATGAAACGAAATGGGCTTACCATGCTGCATGAGAACTACTCCCATGGCATAATCACTAGCATTTGTTTAGATCTCAAATGGTTGTCTAAGATCCAGAAGAGCCAATACCAATGTTGAACTGATATTTTGTTTTAAATCATCAAATGATTTTTGCTGCATATCTCCCTAGTGGAAGACTTTCTTGACAATTGCCAATGCATGTAACAGAGTTGCAATGGAAGAAAAATTAGCAATGAATTTCCTCCAATATTGTGATGCCCCAAGAAATATTCCTACCTCCATAATGTTGGAAATATTGTCATTGATGACAAAGGAATAGAAAGGAGCAGCACCAGACTTATCATTGAGAACAAAGGAGCAAATCAGGATTGGCTAGAGTATAAAGGAGAAATAAGGAAAAGAAGGCAAAAGTTAAGTGGATAATTATAAAAGAGAGGTAGAGGAATAGCAAAGAGTAAAAGAGAGGCATAGGAGCAGCATTAGAGGAAAAGAAGCAAGGCAGAGGAGCAGCAAAGAGGCATGGATCAACACCAGAATTATCATTAAGGAAAAGGAGTAGAGAGGAGCGGTAAAAAGGCAAGGAGCAGCATTAGAATGTTTATCGAGGAGCAAAGGCAGTAAAGGCAGCAAGCTTGGGTCAAGTCATGAACGTATTGAATTAAGTTGTGAACGTGTTGGGTCGAGTCATGCACGAGTGGGCAGAGTCGTGACCGTGCTAAGACAAGTAATGAACAAGTTCAGCAAATGGAGAAATTCATGAACGCGTGGGTCAAGTTGGGCTAGTTTGCGTTCAAAGCAATGCATGCGGGGGCGTGCAGTTTTGCAAGAAGAATTGGGTAATTTCTAAAATAAAATTGTTCATAACAGTGTTCAGAGGGCCTAATCGCATATCGCAAATCGCAAGAAGAAGGAGTATTGTAAAACAACATAGACATAGAAATTGCAAAATCCGAAGTGCGATAAGATGGCATGGCAGTGACGTAGGAAATAACGTGGCAAGATGACGTGGCAGACAACGTGGCAGAAATGTGGCACCCCGATGGGACCCAAACCCTTTATCGCATATCGCAAGTTGCAAAGATTAGAAGGGATAATGCTTATGCACCACATTGAAACGCTAGAATGTGAAGAGTGACGAGGGGCTTGATGTCGTATGCTTCAAAGCTAAATTCTAAAGGATTTAAAGTCTGGCGTGGGACCCATTGACATATTGCAAATCAAAAGATCGGAAGGGTGAAGATCATCAGAACAAGTTTGAATCACTGAAATGTGAAATGTGATAAGTGTACTAGATGCGATGTAGTTTCAGAGTTAAATTGCAAAGGATTTCAAATCCGGAATAAGGCCTTTTTGTGAAGAAATCACATCGAAGCTGGAAGCGGTGAATCTAATGCAGAACCACCAAGAATTCTGAGATGTGATATGAGGAGTGGACGCAATATAGTTCAAAGCTAAAATCTAAAGGAATTGAAGTCCGATTGTGGGACCCAATTGGATATCACAATTCGCAAGCTTAGGAGGATAAGCACTCAAGAATCATGTTGAAACGCTGAAGTGCGAGATGTGATATGAGGAGCGGATGCGATAAATTTCCAAAGCGAAGTCCAAAGGATTCCAAATCGAGGTGTATATGAAATTTCTTTAAGAAATCACATCGAGGTTTGGAAGATCTATGAATAACAAGAAACACATGAGAACACCGAAGTGCGAAGTGTGATAATGAAGCAGATGCGATGCAAGTCAACACTAAAGCCTAAAGGATTTCAAGTCTGAGTGTATGTGGTTTTCCTTTGTTAAATCACATCAAATAATAGAGGAGGCTTCTAACATAGAACGATTGGATCGTCGAAATGCGATTAAGGGACCAGACGCGAGGTCATTCAAAGGTTAATTGGAATTTATTTAAGGTCCAGGCTTCTTTGTAGTTATGTTGTTTGATGAAGAAAAGTGAACGCGGGTAGTGGACTCAGGTAAGACCCGACACTCGTGCAGGATAGTGGTTGATGAGGTAATGGCGGCTTATGAAGAGAAGGCTAAACACAGCAAAAGGACTCGGGAAGAATAATACCTGACACTACGTGTAGAGGGTAAAGTAATTATGCCTTGATAATGGAACAAAGTATGAACGCGAGAAGAAAGGCTGGATAAGGGACCCGACATAGAGAAAAGGGCAGAGTAAGCTAAACGTTGCGGTAATGAAAAGATATACACCATGGGTCGAGTCGGGCTCAGCAAAACCCTCTGGGAAAAGTCAGGTGTTGAGAAGAGAAGTGAAGGCTGAACATTGAGGGCATGAGTAGAAGAGGCAGAGTCAGGAAAAAGGAGATATGATGGCACTATTGGAAACGTGCCAGCTAGGTTGAGTCGAGAAAAAGGCGTTTGTGCAGAACTATTATAATATAACAGCAGAAACAAAACAGGTAGTGAAAACAGCAGAAAGGATGAATGCAGAGCTAGCCAAGAGCTGAAAAGGATGGGTGAAACATATTTGTTGTAACTGTAAATGTAAATGAATTAATTATTTTTTATTGTATGTGATGCAAAGGCAAGTCTCCATAGGCATAGGCAAAACTCAAATGAGTGTTGTAATTATTATTTTTGTTGTAATAAACTAAAATGAAGTGTAAGGAATTGAATGGGTGGAAGGAAGAGAGATAGGCATGTTCACTTTGTATTCCCTATAGAATGCAAACAGTCAGGAGTTATCTATATAACATATGTAATATCACTATGCATAGAGAGGTTGGAGAGTGGAAGAATAAGAGAGAGTTGATAGAGATGATGTGCATATCAGGAGATGATATGAAGTAGATATGAAGGCTGAAGAGGCAGCAGTGAAGGAGTATAACAGAGCTGATATCCAATTAAATCAACGTTTTAGTTTCATGTTGAGTGAGGGGATTGTAGTCTCCTTTCAAGTTGTAGCTTGATAAATTTCTGGTTGGATTTGGGTGAGGTAGGAGCCTCCTGTGAGTTGTAGCCTGCAGAATATACATGGGAGTTGGTGCGTCTGTTTCAAGTTGTAGCTTGATATATGTCCAGTTGGAGCTAGTTGAGGTAGGAGCCTTCTGTGGGTTGTAGCGTGTAGAAAATAGATGGGGGTTGGAGCTTCCTTGCAAGTTGTAGCTTTCAGAATTTGAGGTAGTATCCTCTTGTAGGTTGGAGCCTACAAAAAATCAGTGGTGACAGGGATTTGGAGCTTGCCTTTGCATCACAACAATAATAAGATGTGGTTTTCTCCCTTACGGGTTTCCACTTATATCTCTTGTCTATGTGCTTGATGATTATGTGTTGATGTGATGTTTTATTCTTCTTAATTACTTGTTGTCCACACATTCAATTTTTTATTCATTATGTATTAAGTTGCTTATAAAATTAAATAGTTAATGAGTTGAATGAAAAGAGTATTAATGACCAGGAATGTACTAAACTGATTCACCCCCCCCCCCCCCTCTCTCGGTTTAGCAAAGGGTTCGTCAATTGGTATTAGAGCCAGTTCCTTATGTAACGGTTTAACCACCAGGAGGAGGTCCTCAGTCCCCAAAAATGGCTAGCTTAGAAGGATGCTCTACAAATAAAGCCCCTCTATTTACTAGCACAAACTATGTTTTCTAGAAAATAAGAATGAGGACATACTTAATGTCTCTTGGAGTAGAAGTCTGGGTTTTTGTGGAAGAAAAATATGCACCAAAGGATACAGACACTGAGAAAGAAGCCAAACAAAATTTCATAGCTAATGCAAAAGCAATGAATGCACTCTTGAGTGGTCTCAGTGAGTCAAAATTTATCAAAGTAATGCACAGTAAGACTGCCAAAGAAATCTGGGATATATTAGAAAATATTCATGAGGGAGATACAAAGGTGAAGATGGCCAAACTGTAAGCACATAGAACTCAGTTTGAAAACTTAAAAATGAATGAAGATGAAGATATAGCTACATTCTTCTTAAGAGTTGCAGAAGTTGTGAATATCATGATAGGCCTAGGAGAATAAATTAAAGAAAGTGTTGTAGTCCAGAAAATATTGAGATCTCTACCATCCAGGTTTAATCCTAAGGTTTCTGTCATAGAAGAAACAACATACTGGGAAAACTTAACCAGAAACCAATTACTTGGGAACCTAACACCATATGAAATGAGACTTCTTAAACGAAATACAAACATGAGGGAGGCTCCCTTTAAGTCAGACAAATGCATAGAAGAGAATGAAGGTACATGCTCATGCTCTGATGAAGAACAATCCAAATTTGTCAGAAGATTGGATAGATGCACAGGAAAGTACAAAGGTAAACTTCCATTCAAGTTCTTTAATTGTGGAAGAGTGGGGCATTGTGCCTCAAATTTCCCAATAAGATAAAAAAGAATCAAAATGAAGGGAAAGAGAGAAGAAAATCCTATAATATGCAGAAAGGGGAGAAATTTAAGAAAAAAGCCTTTTTTGCCCAGCAAAATAGCAGTTCATATGAAAACTCAGATGAATCCCTAGATGAAGATGGAATCTCAAAATTCACACTAATGGGTATGGATGATATTGAAGATGATCTCCTAGAATATGAAGAAGAAGGATAGGGATACCTTGAGGGGAAGTTTGTGAGTGCCCTAAAGGAAATCGATATACTCAAGCGCAAGACTAGAAAACAGAAGGAAATCCTTCTGAAATATGTTAAGGAAGAACCAAACTTTGAAGATTTTATTAAGTTGAAGATTGATCTAGAATAAGTAAGGAAAGTAGAGGACATTTTGCTACATCAAATAAGAGATAAAAAATCAGGAATGTGGAATATTGGAAGAAGAGGTTGTGAGTCTGAGGAAGAAATTAGAAAAGGCTCAAACCGATGTAAAAATGAACATTCAACAATTAAAATTTGTTGAACAATTGGACAGGATATTGAATGCACAAATATATCCTCTTGTAAAGGCTGGGATAGGATATGAAGGAGAGTCCAGCAAGTCGAAGGCAGAGGATGAGAAAGCTATTACTTTTGTGAAAGTTGTAATAAAGGAAAATTATAACTCTCATCAATCTGAGATTATTTCAGCTAGAATATTTATAGAAGAAAGGAGCAAGTTGTGTAAGCAGCTCAAAGATGAGATTGCCTCCATGGAGAACTCAAAGAAGGTAGACATTGAAAGGGATGATGAAGAAGCTCAGAAAGGATCCACAGAAGCAGAATCCAGCAAGAACTTGATGTGTAAATAAACAAACAGAAACAAGAAACAACATCAAGTGACAAATAATGGAGGAAGAAGCAAGTAGTTGCAAAAATCTCAATTGTTCCGGAAGATGAATTGAACAAGTTTGGAAGATCTCAAAGGAGGTTCTTTCCTCCTGTGAGAAATTTTACATGTTTTACCTACCATAGACTTGGACATATAACAGCACATTGTAAGACAAACCAAATCAAGTTTAACTAGCAAATGATGGAGAAAATGATAAGACCCCCTTAAGCAAGAAAATGGAAAGGACAATCTTTCACCAGGTACACAAATCATTTGCATGGCTTCTGTTATGCATGTAATGAATTTGGACATAAACTTGTTGAATGTAAACTATGTTCAAAAAGGAGCACAAAATGTTATACATCAGCTCAAACGTACCTAGGTAAAATAATATGTTATGTGTGCCACAAGCTTTAACACAAAACAAATGACTGCAGGTTGCCATACACATTAAAGGACTCTAGACATATGATGGAACCAAATCAAATCAGACCAAACTGTGAATAAAAAATAAATGCAGACATTATGAGGAACCTTAACAAAGTATGGAAGAAGAAGGAAAAGGGGGATCCTGTTACTTTAATGATATTATGAATCCATCATAGTCTAAGGGGGAGATTCTCTAGGAAGCAACACATATATCCAGTCAGTGATAGACAAGAAGCAACATCCCAGGGGGAGAGCAGTTCATAAAAAAAAAGTCCCCATAAGATTTGTCAAAGAAGAGCTTCTTGGAATAAGAACAGCTAAAAGTTCAGGAAGGGAAAGGAAAATTCCTATGGAAGAGAACTATAGAGGAAGAAGGATACCTGAAGCATTCAATAGCCAACAGGTTGATGGAAGAAGATAAAGTAGCAAGCAGCCATGGTGGTAAAGGGAACATCATTCATGAACTTGGAAACTAAGAGGATGATTACACTGTGTGTCTCACTGCAAGTGTTGATAATGAAACAAAATTATTTTAAGAAGGATGAATAAGAAAAGTGTTATTATCATTATATCATTCCAAATATCCATCCCAAGTGTTATTATTGGAGCAGTGGTATGATACGGGTCCTCGGGATCAGAATATTATGGTATGCATCATGATGGTGGTATGGCAGAAATACATCAAAGAAGTAGTCCCAGCGTTATCATCATTATAATATGTGTGGATTAAGTTTTGGTTGCTCTGATTAGTGCAAAGTATCTTCTGGGTTCAAATTTTGGAGAATGTCAAGTTGCGTTATCAAAGCATGGAAAGGTCAGTAAAACGCCAAAGAATCATTATATTATGTTCGTTGATGTGTTATATTGAGCACTGAATAATCATGTAGTCTTGGATATGAATGTATGCCTTTGTCAAGTTAGTCTTGATATACTTTCAAGGCCTATTTCTTAAGTCATCCATAAGCTTGTTGAATTTTGTCTGATGAAACTTCAAGTAGACAAATTGAAGATGTTTTCCCGAAGAACATGTTGATAGAACAATTGAAGTGTCTGAAGTATGATGGAGAGTTGATCATTGAACTACATACCCCCTTGTGTCATAAATGAAAGTCTATAGCTGATGGTGAGAGTGTCCAATGCATGGAATGTATCAAGCCTCGAGGGTTTTATGTTTAAATATGTAAATATTCAGTATTAAATTCATTGGGCCTTTTAGATTGAAATATATTGTTTAATATTACAATAAGTTGTAGGCCTTGTTTAGACTCATTGTTCACATCAACATCAAGGGCTTTTGGCTTGTAGTGATTATATCTTCATAAGTCTGGCACATATCACCAATATCAAGCAGTAAGGGACAAAAGTACAGAACATTCTATGGTGACATGCCTTCCAGCATTCTCGTGAGTTTGGGATAGAATCAATTTGCAACATATTCATGTAATCTCAATTATTTTCAGTGTTACCTCAACAATGCTCATATCTCTTATGAAGTTTGCAATGCAGTCACAACGATGGCCTACTACACTCTTGTAATGTTGAAGTGTGCATAAAGCAATGCTTATGTGTAATATAAAGCAGCACCCACTGTGTATGCAGAAGATCGGAAAGTAGTAATACAATGATGGAGTGTGTATATTCATTTAATAACAAAAGGACAGAATGAAGAATAATTAAGTGGAGAAGCATAAAAGAGAGGCAGAGGAGTAGCATTAGAGGCAAAGGAGCAAGGAAGAGGAGCAACAAAGAGGCATGGATCAACACCAGAATTATCATTAAGGAAAAGGAGTAGAGAGGAGTAGTAAAAAGGCAAGGAGCGGCATTAGAATCTTTATCAAGGAGCAAAGACAGCAAAGCCAGCAAGCTTGGGTCAAGTCGTGAACGTATTGAATCAAGTCATGAACGTGTTGGGTCAAGTCATACACGAGTGGTCAAAGTCGAGAACGTGCTAAGACAAGTAATGAACGCGTTCAACAAATGGAGAAATTTGTGAACGTGCGGGTCAAGTTGGCTATTTTGCGTTTAGAGCAGTGCACGAGGGCGCGTACAGTTCTGCATACAGAGTCAGGTAATTTCCAAAAGAAAATCATTCAGAATAGTGTTCGGAGGGACTAATCACATATTGCAAATCACAATAGGAGGTCTGATCACAAATCTCAAATCGCAAGTGGAAGGAGTATCACAAAACAACAAAGACACAGAAATTTTCAAATACGAAGTGTGATAAGATGACGTGGTAGTGACGTAGGCAGTGACGTGGAAATCTGATGTGGCAAGGTGATGTGGCAGACGATGTGGCAGTAACATGGCACCCCGGTGGGACCCATACCCTTTATCGCATATCGCAAGTCGCAAAGATCAGAAAGGATAGTGCTTATGCACCACATTGAAACGTCGAAATGCGAAGAGCGACGAGGGGCCAGATGTGATATGCTTTAAAGCTAAAGTCTAAAGGATTTAAAGTCCGGCGTGGGACAGATTTGCATATCTCAAATCGAAAGATTGGAAGGGTGAAGATCATAAGAACAAGTTTGAATCGTCAAAATATGAAATGCGATAAGAGTACTAGATGTGATGTAGTTTCAGATTTAAATTGCAAAGGATTTCAAATCCGGAATAAGGCCTTTTTATGAATAAATCACATCAGCGCTGGAAGCGGTGAATATAACGCATAACCACCAAGAATTTCGAGATGCGATACGAGGAGCGGACGCGATATAGTTCAAAGCTAAAATCTAAAGGAATTGAAGTCTGGTTGTGAGACCCAATCGAATATTGCAATTTTCAAGCTCAGGAGGATAAGCACTCAAGAATCATGTTGAAACTTCAAAGTGTGAGATGCGCTATGAGGAACAGATGTGATACATTTCAAAGGCGAAGTCCAAAGGATTTCAAATCTAGGTGTATATGAAATCTCTTTAAGAAATCGCATCTAAATTTGGAAGAGTTATGGATAACAAGAAACACATGAGAACATCGAACTACGAAGTGTGATAATGAAGTGGGCGCGATGCAGGTCAATGCTAAAGCCTAAATGATTTCAAGCCCAGGTGAAAGTGGTTTTCCTTTGTTAAATTGCATCGGAGAACAGAGGAGGCTTATAACGTAGAACAATTGGATCGCCAAAATGTGATTAAGGGACCGGACGTGAGGCTGTTCAAAGGTTGATTGGAATTTATTTAAGGTCTAGGGTTCTTTGTAGTTACGTTGTTTAATGAATAAAAGTGAACGTTGACAGTAGACTCGGGTAAGACTCGAGTAAGGGAACTGACACAGAGAAAAGGGCAGAGTAAGCTAAACGTCGTGGTAATGACGATATAGACACCATGGTTGGATTCAAGCTTAGCAATACCCTCATGGCAGAGTCGAGTGTTGAGAAGAGTAGTGAAGGCTAAATGCTACGGGCACTAGCAGAAGAGGCAGAGTCCGGAAAAAGGAGATATGGTGGAACTGTTGGAAACGTGCTAGCTGGATCGAGTCAGGAAAAAGGCGTTTGTGTAGAACTGTTATAATATAACAGTAGAAACAGAAAAGATAGTGACAATAGTAGAAAGGACAATGCACAGCCAGCCAAGAGCTGAAAGGGCTGAGTGAAATATATTTGTTGTAACTGTAAATGTAAATGAGTTAATTATTTTTTATTGTATGTGATGCAAAGTCAAGTCTCCTTAGGCATAGGAAAAACTCCAATGAGTGTTTTAATGATTATTTATGATGTAAAAACCTAAACTAAAGTGTAATGAATCGAATGGGTGGAAGGCAGAGAGACAGGCATGTTCACTTCGTATTCCATGTAGAATGCAAGCAGTCAGGAGTTATCTGTATAAGAGATGTAATATCAGTGTGCATAGAGAGGTTGGAGAGTGGAAGAATAAGAGAGATCTTATAGAGATGTTGTGCATATTGGGAGTTGATATGAAGCAGATATGAAGCTTGAAGAGGTAGTAGTGGAGAAGGAGTATAACAGAGTTGATATCCAGGTAAACCAACCATTTATTTTCATGTTGAGTGAGGGGATTATAGTCTCCTTTCAAGTTGTAGCTTGATAAATTTCCAGTTGGAGTTGGGTGAGGTAGGAGCCTTTTGTGGGTTGTAGCCTGTAGAAAATACATGGAATTTGGTGCTTCCATTTCAAGTTGTAGCTTGATAGATGTCTAGTTGGAGTTGTTTGAGGTAGGAGCCTCTTGTGGGTTGTAGCCTGCAGAAAATAGATGGGGGTTGGAGCTTCCTTGCAAGTTGTAGCTTGCATAATTTGAGGTAGTAGCCTCTTGTAGGTTGGAGCCTATAGAAAATCAGTGGTGAGAGGGATTTGGATCTTGCCTTTGCATCACAACAATAATAAGATGTGGTTTTCTGCCTTATGGGTTTCCACTTATATCTGTTGTCTATGTGCTTGATGATTGTGTGTTGATGTGATGTTTTACTCTGATTAATTACTTTTTGTCCACACATTCAGTTTTCTGATTCATTATGTATTAAGTTGCTTATAAAATTAATTAGTTAATGAATTGAATGAAAAGAGTATTAATGACCAAGAATGTACTAAACTGATTCACGCCCCCCCCTCCTCCCTCTTAGTTTAGCTAAGGGTTCATCACGTAACTGTATTGGGCTTGGGCCAATTCACAATGACCTCAACCTTGGAAGGGTCTATCTTCAAATCACCTCCTCCAACAATGTGTCACAAATACACTAAGAAATTCTTGCCAAACTCACACTTCGACATCTTTAAAAATAACTGCTCTCTTTTCAAGACATCAAGTACCTTGTTCACATGCATGACATGTTCATCTCTTGATTTTCTGAATATCAAAATATCATCTAAGTAAAAAATGACAAAGTCATCTAGAAATGGTCTTAAAACATCATTCATGACTCTCATGAAAGTAACTGGAGCATTTGTTAGATCGAATGGCATAACTAGCCACTCGAACAATCCTTGTCTAGTTTTAAATGCAATTTTCCAAATGTCCTCCTCTGTTATTCTAACTTGATGAGAACCACTTCGTAAGTTTAGCTTAGTGAAATACTTTGAATGCCTTAACTGATCAATAAAATTGTCAATTCGTGGGAGTGGATAGTGATTCGTATCGTGATTTTATTTAGTGTGCGAAAATCCATGCACATGCGCCAAGTCCCATCCTTCTTTAGTACCAAAACAATCGGTGAACCACATAGCAAAGTAGATGGGCGTATGGCACCTTTGTTTAGAAATTCTTGGATTTTCTTCTTGATCTCCAAACTCTCCATAATTGACATGCGATACATACCAATGTTTGGAAGTGGAACATCTTGTTGCAACTGAATCTCATGTTGAATTCCCCTGTTGGGAGGTAACCCACTTGGTTCTTAAAACATCTCGCCATGCTAACTTACCACATCAAACAAATAATATTTTAATTTTTCATCGTGTCCTTCAAAAGGTTCATATTCAATATCATCATTTTTCTTGATCATGATAAGCACAAAATTTTGACTTGCATTAAATATTCTCTTCATCCACCCTGCATTAACTAAAGAAATATTCAACTTTTTGCGATGAGCTATCACAATATACTCCACCCCATCCTTGAGAAAATGATATTTGTTCTCATGGCGATAAATTATTTCTTTCTTATCATACAAATATGGAATTTCCAAGATAATTTCTGAAATGTCAAGTGGAACCATATCTAACTCAACTTCAACAACAAAGTTTGCAATAATGGCAAATCGAAATATGCATTTCCTTGTAACCTGTAAATTGGAATTCTTGACTATCCAACGCAAAGGATATGGCTTACGATGTGGTACAGTTTCAAGGTTACGCTTTTTTACCAATTCTTCTGAAATTAAGTTTGCTTGTGACCCACTATCAAATAATGCATCAATCCTTATATGATTTGAAATCACCCTTACATGGAACAATTCAATCCTTGTTTCTTCATTTGGAGTGTTGTTGTGACAATTTGAGGAACCAGTACTTACTATGGATTCTTTTCCCTTTTTTACCATGGCTACAATCTTGGTCTCATTAATGGAATCGGATCCAAGATCATGTTGTGTGGTGGCAGTCATCTTTTGTTTCTGCTTATTGTTTGGTTTCTTAGGCCTTAATTCGGGATGTGATTTCCAACTACGGGCTTCATCATGCCCTTGTTTGGAACAATGTTTGCATGTATTTTTCTCCCCTTCTTTATTAAAACTTGTATTCTTCTTTCCCTTCCATTTTCCTCCCTTCTCTTTTCCCTTACCCTTGAATGGCTTCTTCTTACTACCCTCTTCCTGAATGTTATTTCCCCTTGCCTCAAGATGTGTGGCTTGCACACAAACTTCATCTAAATTTCTTGGTTAAACATAAGGATAGTATGTTTCAAATAGGAATGTAAACCCCCAATGTATTTCAAGAGTGTATCTTGGGAATTCAAGTTTATTCCTAACAACAAAGCCCTTTTCCTAAAATCCTGGGTATATTCTTGAACTTTTTGACCCTTGAGTTTCCTAAAGTTTTTCCAACTCATAATGGATTTTTTCATATAGGCTAAAGGATAAAATTGTCTTTTAATTGAAGAAATAAACTCAACCCAAGAAATGGATATCTTACCATCAATTCGCATTTCTTCTTGAGTCTTTGCTTCCCACCAGACTAGTGTTGCTCCTTCTAGCTTCAATGAAGCCAACTGGATATTTATGTCGTCTTCTTGTAGGTTTTGAATTCTGCAATATACCTCTAATTGACAGATCCAATTGTCCAACTTCTCTGTATTTACCTCACCATTGTACATGGGAAGTTCAAACTTAATGTCCAATTTGATTAATGGAGTTTTTCCTTTTGGGGTTTTTTAATGAGTATGGGTGGTTTTTTTGGTGGAAGTGGAAGATGATGCTGATGAAGATGATGAGGATGAGGATGGTGGAGATGGAGGAGGTTTTCCGACACTACCCTTTGAACTCTTCTCTTCATCCTTCTTATCATCTAAATTTCCTTCTCCATGTGGAGGCTTAGAACCTTCTCCTGTCATTCCAGCTATGAATGCATCAAACATAATTTTAACCATCCTCTTTATGTCATTGAAGTCTCTCTTGACATATTCCTGTTTTGAATGTCCTTGAGTCTCTCCAACACTTGACATGATTGCTATGGATTAAAGCTCATCTTCTGACGCTTGTACCTCTTCAATCAACTCAACTTCTTGTGCAATTTGTACCTCCTCAATCTCAACTTCTGGAGATAAAACTTGAGGTGCTTCAAGTGCATCAATGAGTGGAACTTTGGGGGGAGATGGTTCTCTTGTAGCTCTCCTTCTTCTGGTCCTAACCTTGAGACTAGCAACCAATAGTTTCCCTTCTCCTCTCTGCAACTTCAACCTTGTAAGCATCACAAAATTGCAACTATTAAAACCCTTATTGCACAAAACCAAAGCAAAACAAGAAAATAACCTTTGCTTTGATACCATCTTAATCTGAATTTGAATGTTAGTTTTGTTATGCTAATTTCATCTTCATATTATATCAAAAGTGTTGATCTTTGCTTCTTGTACATGGGCTTATTGAAATGCTTATGATTGATTAACAAGTAAATGTGTGGAGATTAAGTTGAATTCTTGAACATAAAAGCATGGAAACTAAATGTTGAACCGCAGCAAACAAACACATAGCAAACCATCAGAATTGAATCAATAACACTTTTCTTTGATGAAGGAGTTCACCCCTCCTGATCTACATCTCCTTGGTCCATCTTCCATGGGATGGGCCTTTGTATTAGCTCAATTGTGCAAATAATATTGTTTACAATCTCCTATTTCCTCTGCAACCTGCTCCAATGTGTCCAAAACATCCAAATCTACCAAGAATGACTCTTCCTAAGCCCAAATTAGAAGAAAATTGCTCCAATTATGGCCAAAATAAATTTTCCTACAATATCTCCTCCAAATCTGGAGGAGACTCTAGATAACTCCGACAATTTGGTGGATTCTGCCGAATTAGGCGATTCTGCTAACTCTGTCGCCAATTAACAATGTGATTAATTAACAGTTAAGATTGTGCTTAGCTGTGATAAGCACGTCTTAACTGTGCATTAATCCACATTTCATAATCAGTTTTTAATTAACGGTTAACCCACGTTTTAGTGGAATAAACTTGGATTAGGCATTAATCCTCCGCCCATTGTATTTGGCTCCGCCCACAGTCTTGCAGTGTAGTCATATGGGAGGGGGTTGGCCCCCTCCGAACCCCAGCCATTGGAATCATTAAACCTTAAATAGCATCTGCGACCTTATAGGGTTAATACCTATCCAATGGTTTATACCTTGGGTTAACGAAATACATATGTATCCCGAAATATATATCCGTCTGTCTATGGTCAGCACTTTGGTTTAAATGATATATGTAGCCTAAAATACATATGTGGTCAGGTTTTTGGTTTATAACATAATTTTGGAATTTCAACATAATCCAAGGGTTGGATGGGTCCACCAGAGGGGGCACGTGGTGGCCCCAGGTTGCACCACGTGTCCAGGTCTGGTTGGACTATTCCAACTAAAAAAAATTCTCCTTCAACCCAAGGATAACTGTAAAAAAATTTCACCTCCAAAGTTCACTAGCGAATCCAGTTGTGACACTTGTCACAGTGTCATTGGGCTAAAACTAGAGAATATTTCCTGAATATACCTAGATTTCTAACTGGGCTTCCATGTCATCAACCTGTCACTGTTCTGCAATTTTTTTAGTTGTTTGAGAAAACGAACAACAAGTCATAACTTCCTCATCTGGAGTCGATTTTTGATGAAACGAATTGTGTTGGATTCATGGTGATGAGCTCTTCACTATTGTTCTAGTTTGGAGCATTTATGAGCACTTTCATTTTTTAGCTTAATATTGAGCCTCTAATCACTGTGGGTGCAGGTTCTTGGGGTTACCTGCATGACATGCAACACAAATTTTAACGCTCAGAGAATTTTAATAAATAAAAAAAATAGTGTGGAACAAAAGCCCCAAAACTGGAAGCAGCAGAGAATTTACCTTGGTGGTATATGGGTGGTGAGCTCCTCGCACCTGTTAATAGCAATGAAATTAAAAATGAGAGATAGTGAAAGAATTACCATTCAACTCGAGATTAGAATTTAAATACCTAAAAACAAATAACAAAATTCTCACCTATATCGGTTGTTAAGGGCGTGCTTACATTGACAAAGTCTGTGGTAAGTATCTCGCCAGAATGACAGCATTTCAAGGAACGTGTAGCTCGAATGAGAGCACAGTTATCATGGCTATGTCGACTGGGAAAAGGAGTAGAGAGAAAACCATTAAACCCCAGCAAAATTTATAGCAATCAGACCTGAAGGTGAAAGAAAAATTAGGCAGGAAGCAATGAAATGAGAAGGTGTCATTGTCATACCAGTTAGACAGAATGCCAAGAAGAAAACCAAGTTTTGTCGGAGTTGCAAAGAGGAGGCTGCCAGCAGTGGCGCCAAGTGAGATAATTTGTTAGGGTTCGGGGGGTAGGGAAATACCCTAACCACCCCAGGACTTAATACAACCGTTGATTTGAATGGAACATCGACGATGAATAGACATCATAGATGTCCCACCATTAATTGAATTTTGAAGCTCGAGGCTACGGCAAATCCGGGAAAAGAAATAAAACAAAATCCGCATTTAATAATTGTTGCCAAATTATAAGTAGTATAACTGTCATTATAGTTTTGTACATTAAATATCTTTTATACTAACTCTAGTGACCACAATTCTAATGTATAATATGAAATAATTCCATTTTGAATCTCTTGATTGAAATTAAACATAATGTTAGTAAAGACATGTATCAAGTCGTATGGAAACGTTGTGTTTAGCATTAAGGACTGAGATGGTATAACTTAGTGGATGATACATCATTTAAATAAACCTATGAATATGGTAAGTATGTATGTTTGCATTAAGATGAAAACCATATGTTGTGATTTATTTAAAGTAATAATTTAGGATTATCTTCTAGAAGTAAAAAAAAAAATAATGAAGGGTAAGAGTTTATGGTTAAACGTTACAGAATCCTAGAGCAAACCAAAGGGATTAAGAGATGGGCATGAAGGCTCCTCGGTGCCTAGGGAAACGGTTCCGAATTCCGAGTTTTTCTTCAATCTTTTTATATATTAAATGACAAAATGGTCTTATATATTTATAAAGAATAAACAATTAAATTGACATATTCATATAAATTAAAGTTTAGTCTAATTAATAGACAAAATGGTTTCAATCCCACTTCTTCACCTCTGTGAACATCACTAGATGCAATGGGTGTTAAGTGGACTATTCAAAATCATGAGAAATTAGTCAGTTATGAATACCTCTCATGGAAATGGTCATAGATGAATGACTTACTTAAAGCTATAGAATCCCAAAAATGATATATAATATAATGCACTGTCGAAACCCCTTATACTTAAAGACCAAATGGTCTTATATATTTATAAAGAATAAACAATTAAATTCCCAGACTCATATAAATTAAAGTTTAGTCTAATTAGTAGACAAAATAGTCTTTTAAAGTTTAGTCTAATTATTAGACAAAATAGTCTTTTCACAACATCTTTTTTGGTCAACTTTACTCAAAATCAAGTAAAAAATTTTAAGAATTGCAAGTTTAAGTTGTTTAATTTGTAAAGTTCTAGTACCTAAAATTAGAAAATACGCCAGTTCAATTTGATTCAACTGAAAATTTGGAAATTCAGAAATTCTAATTAAATACAAATTCTAGAATGTATAAAAAAATTAATATTTAAAAAATAAATTTAATTTTTTTATATAAATAAATAAGAGCTTATAATAAATTAGTAAAAATTTCCCGAATGCGGGTGAATTGGATGGCGATTAAGGTGACGGGACATGGGTGTGGCGAAGTGTGGAGACCCCTGCCCACCCATGTCATAGCTGGCAGACGGCAGACGGCATTTAAGTCCTGTTGTTTTCATACCTACTACATTAAGTTTTAACGTAGCTCAAGATCCGACCTCCACTCCTATTCGCGATTCCGCATGCTCCAAGATGCTTCGGCCTTCGGCTCTCATCAATGAGAGATTTATGGCGGGCGTTCTTCGATGCCTTTGCAGTCGGGATGATAAAATGGAGTTTCGCTTTGGTTTATCTGAAGAGCCGCAACCGTTGAACTGCAGATGCTCTCCGGTTGCTGGGTTACCCTGCCTACGCACTGTGACGGGAAGGAGAAGCCAGCTGAACTGCTGCTTAGACCTTGGTGACAATCTGCATTTCTCTTGTTCTGGCCTTTGTCTGTCTTCCTCAGCTTCTTGGAATCCTCCCATCTCTCAATCCACTATCAATCCTGTTTCTTCGCCTCGTCTTGCGCCCTCTACTGAGACTTCACCCATGCCTCGCCTGCGTCATAGGATGCGTTGCCGCAGGGATAGCACCAGAGGCCAACCCCTGCGCGCTCCCTCCAGCGCCTCAACCGAGTCACCTTCCCACTCCAGTGATTATTTCGCAGGCCGTTATCCTCACACCAGAAGTGGGAGGGGTCATGTTCTAGGATCTTGCCACCGTTTGGGCTCCCTTGTTCCTCATTTTCCCACCGCTTTGCCTTCTCCCATGACGAGCATGACGCTTTTCTCCTTTAATTGCTCTCTGAATCGCCCACGAATCTGCTTCAATCACCGTGGTTTTCCGTGAAGAGGCCCAAGTGGAGGAACAGAGTACCCGTCCAGTGGGTCTGTGCACAGAGAAAGCCCAGCTTTCGGGCCTTCAGGTGGGGCACGGTGGCGTGAATGAGCAAGAACATAAGGCTCAGGTTAGTAGGGCTCGTGATGTGGAGATGGCGCTTGGAGATCCTGGACCTTCCGTGTCTGAAGCTGTTCCCACCATGGACCTGTTAAAGAAGGATGGTGACATGTCTGCATTATGATGCCGAATTGTCGAAGAACCACCGGATGAGTAACTGCTTCTCTTTGGTTTGGTTTTCTTGTCTCACGGCCCACTTAACTGGGCATGTTTTTGTTTATATTACTGTGTTGAACCTCTGTTTTATTTTTGAATTTTGTAAACAATGTAATCATCAAAGATATCAAACGATGGTTCCCTTGCGTGGGCAATGCAACAACCTGAAAAACGTTCAAAGCTGGTTTCCCCTTATGAGGGTAGTCTTCTTTTTTGATTTTTTTGTCAAATTTGCCGTAAGTCTGGGCAATGTTTTGACTTCAGTCATGCTGTAATTTTATTTCCTTTGTTAATAGATTAACCTTACTTAGAAAGAAAAAAAAAATAGTAAAAATTCTTTCGGTAATAATCACATGCAATGGAACGTGGTCGACGCGTTTCGAACCAACCAATGTGGTTCATCATCAGGACTCTGATGATGAACCACATTGGTTGGTTCGAAACGCGTCGACCACGTTCCATTGCATGTGATTATTACCGAAAGAATTTTTATTAATTTATATGATGGATCACATAAGCTTAGATTTCAAAAATAGCTTATAGTAAATTGTAAATTATATATTAAAAATATTACAATTCAAATGGAATTTAGTAAAGTTTTTTTTTAATATAAAATTAATATTTTAAATTTTAAAAAACATAAATTTCTATATTATTTAAAACATTAAAAACAGACAATTTTATATTACAAATTTTATAATTACAATTTAATTTTGTAAAGATTTTTTTGTTAATACAAAATTAAAAACAAAAAATTTTATATTAAAACAATTAGGGTAAACCATAAATTACAATTAAAAATAATAGTGGTAAAAATCAATAAATTTCATAAAATAAAATAGAAAATAATAAGTTTATAAGTGTTAAAAATACTAAATTCCTATAATCAGGAATAATAAATAATAAATTCTTATTTATAAATATTTATAAAATATATAATCTCCAATTTAAATTTTATATAGTGATATTTTTTTTCAAATTTTATAAGTATGTTGGAAACACTTCAACGCCCCACCAGTAACTATATAAAAACCACGGACTAAGATTTAGGTGTGCTTATCCCCTCGTGTATGTTTTGAATTAAGTAGAATGTGCAGCCTTCAAATGGACGAACATAATTCAATGGGATCCACTTGAAAGACTAAATCTACAAGGAAAAATTTAGGTTTTTTAAGTTATTATTAATTAATAATGTTGTTATTTTTCATTTTAAAAGTTATATTAAAATTTAATTTTTTCTAAAAAATTATTGTTTTATAGTTTTTTATTCTGTAAAATTATATAATATTAAATACATGTATATTATTTCTAAATGTTTTGTTTTAATTTATAAATAATTAATTTAAGAAAATAGAAAATATATATATAATTTTTTTTTAAATTAAAATAATTCAATTTTGGAAGATATATATTTTTTTTAAAATTTAAAATAATTCAATTTTAAAAGACATATACTTCTTAATTTTAGGTAGTTTATTTTTTTCCATATCTAATAGAATTCGAATTTGGTAACTATATTTTAAACAACCAGAAATTGCATTGAAAAATTTCTATCTAGAAAGCCATTTAGATTGGGCCTAAATTATATCAAGTAACATTGAAAATCCAATAAAATACAAAAATTGGGAAAATTTTGTAATGTCAATACAAAAGTGGAAGTCATAAAATTAAAAACAATTTCAAAATCTTTAATTTCAGTGATTAAATTATATATAAAAGAAATAAATATTTTCAAAAAATTAAATTTACACTATTTATATAAAAATTTATATATTTACGCCGAAGGTGTTTTTTTATAAGATTGACTGGGAAACACTGTTCATCTCAGCCAATCCCTATGCTCCACATCTACTCAAGATTAGCCCTTCTACCCTATCAAAATTTGACACTTGACGGCCATCTACTGTGCTGCTGTCAACTCCTTTGCTCCCCCGCTCGCCCATGCTGCTGTCCAATCACGCCTCCCAAGAATTCGACAACACCGGCGCCCACGCCTTCGGTGTCCTTTTTCTCTTTTTAATGAACAATTACTAGTTCTATTTTTTTATATAAAAAATTTGAGATCCCTGTTCCAAAATAAACACCGAGGCACTATTCAAACAAATCGTTCCTTTCCTAAATTATTTCAAAGGATCTTCTGAGTATTTTAAATTCGATAAAAACAAGAGAGAAATTTCTTAATTTCGCTATCATAGATTTACTATAGATATTCTTTACTTTTATAAATTTTTTATCTTCGACTTTCCCAAAAATTAACCGTTTTGGATTTTATTTTTATGCACATTGCCCACCAGTGATAGTGGCCACAGCTTACGAGGCAACTCACGGACCGAGGGTTTGCATATCCACGTGTTCCACCACCACGGGTCAAGCAGGCAGTGGGTGGCTGCGAGAAGGTTTGGTGCACCAAAAGCACGGGACATCTTACGTCTAATGGTCTCCACGTGTAAAGTAAACCTTCATTGTGCCACGTCACATGCGTAGAAATACGTGGCCCCGTGAAAAAATTTCTTTATTAGGTCAAATCGAGAGAGTGGAATATTCATGCACGTTATTCCATTTTAGTGCATTATTGGACTTGTTATTAAAGAATTAATAAAACCCTGTTGGCCCACGAATTGGGTTTTGCAGTACCGTGCGAAGAGGTTCGGTTCATAATTAGTGGTATAGTTTGATACGTACACATGATAATTTGCTTTGTGATTTTGATGGCGGGAGGTCTGGCATCACCAATGGATGGTTGTTATTTGTTGGTGGAGATTCCGTTTGTCTTTACATGGGTTCGTCCTTTTTTCTGAGGTATTCCTCATTTTTGTCTCAGAAATGGTGGCTCTGAGATGCTAACTAATTGATGGATGCACTAACAGAATGGTCCAAAAGAGGAGATCCACTAACATAACGGTCCAAATGAGGAGATCAAATGGGATAATGTTGGTTAGATGTATTTCAAATTCAGTTATTAAATATTTTTATAAAAATATTTTGAAATATTTTATATTTAATGTTTTAAGAATTAGTAAAATTTTAAAAATTTTAGCATTGTAACCATCGATGAGATTTTCGTTGGGCTCATTTGGCAGCTTGCCTGGAGAGCTTCTTCCCCTCCTCATGATGATGTGGTGGCTTTTCAGAGACTTGTGGCCTCTCTCAGGAAGAAGCATGTTATGAAACCAGCGTCCAAAATAGAAGAAAAGAGAGATCAACGCCTTAGAAATCAACGACTTCGAGGGGGCAACCTCCTTTACATTACATAAATGAATAATTCTTGGATGATAGAAATGACAAAACTTCATTTTTACATATAGGAGTCCATGGGGTCACAATATAATCCTAGCCAACCTAACAATAATAAAGTAAGGACACAATAATAACAATATAGGGACTACAGGAGTACAACAATAACAATAAGGGGGCTACACTAACAACAATAAGGGACTACATTAGTAATATAGGGCCCTAAATGCCCCTCCCCTTCAAAAAAGTGTTATCCTCAACGCTTAAGTAGTTTTGGATGCTTTTGTATAAAATTATCACCCTCCCATGTGGAATCTTCAGTGGGTAAGTTCTTCCACTTGATGAGATACTCAGAAATTGATCGATTTTGTAGCTGTCGAGTTCTTGTTTTCGTGACTACTTCAAGTTCCAATATGATTTTTCCTTCCTCATCAAGTTCTAGGAATATTGTTTGAACCGAAAGTTTGTCACTTATAACCTTCATTAAGCATGAAACATGAAAAACTAGGTGCACTCGAGAAGATGCAGGAAGCTCCAATTTGTATGCCATAGTACCAATCTTTTGCAACACCTTGTAAGGACCATAGTACTTTGGCGATAAATTATTATCCTTTTTAGCTTGCTTGAGGGACATTTGTTTGTATGGTTGTAGTCGTAAAAATACCCAGTCACTTACATCAAAACTTTTCTCGATGTGATGTTGATCTACCTATTGTTTCATTCGATTTTGTGTCAAATTTAGGCTATCCTTTAAGAGTTGAAGAACTTGTTGTTGATGCTCGATGTGATCTACCACTGCTTGAACCTTAGAATTTTCTCTTAAAGATGATGTGATGGACGACAGATGATATCCATAAAGTGCCATAAATGGGGTAATTTTTGCTGCAGTGTGGAAGGAAATGTTATAACACCATTCAGTCAGAGGTATCCAATTGACCCATTGTGTTTATTTATCATATACAAAAAAACGAAGATATCATTCCAAACATTTGTTCACTATCTCAGTTTTCCCATCGGATTGAAGATGTTAAGATGAGCTATGAGCTAGTTGAGTACCCAAACAAGAAAATAATTTCGTCCAAAAATTCCCAATGAAAATGGGATCTCTATCACTTACAATAATCTATGGGTTTCCATGTAGTTTTTGAATTGTTTCCATAAATGAAGTAGCAACTGTACTTGCTTTAAATGGGTGAGATAATGCACAAAAGTGTGCATACTTGGTAACCCTATCAACTACCACCATGATGACACTCTTTCCTTCGAACTTAAGTAAACCTGTGATAAAATATATTGAAACATCCTCCCAACATTGATTTGGAATGGATAAAGGTTGTAGCAGACATGAGGTCTTAATTCTCTCAACTTTATTTTACTGGCAAACCAAACATTTTGCCACAAACTTTTCAATATCAGATTTAAGGTCATCCAAAAAAAATGATTTCTTCACCTTGTGGTGAGTTTTTAAAAATCTCGAGCGTCCTCCTAAGGGAGAGGTGTGCAATTCCAAAAGAATCTGTTTTTTTAGTTGGGAATTCTTACAAAGATATAAGTGATATTTGTACCATAAGGAATTATTTTTCCAACTAAATGTATCAGATGTATTGGGATCTTGCTGCAACTTTTGAATGAGTGTCCATACTTCTTCGTCATTCTTCCATTCCTCCCTTGCTTCGGTTATCTAATCTCGCTGGATAATAAAAGTGGCACAAAGCAATGCTTCCACATCCTCATCCTTTCTTGAGAATGCATATGCAACAACTTTTAGCTTCCCTTTTTTGTAGATGATTTCAAAGTCATAACCCAACATCTTTGTGACCAATTTTTACTGCTCTTCTGAAGATAGTCTTTGTTCCAAAAAGCATTTAAGACTATCAGGATCAGTTTTTACCTTGAAGTGTCTTCCCATTAGGTAAGGTCGTCATTTCTTTAGTGCATGTAGTATTGCCAACATTTCATTCTCATAAATAGCTTTCTGTAAATACTTTCCTTTGATTGGACGACTTTCAAAAGCAACAGGTCTTTCTTTTTGCATTAAAACAGCACCAATTCCATTTCCTAGGGCATCACATTCTACAATAAAGGTTTTTGTGAAGTCTAGCGTAGTGAAGACCGGTGCTTGGCACATTTTCTCTTTAAGATGTTCAAAGGCCTTAGTTGCTTCAGGAGTCCATGAAAATGCATATTTCTTCAATAATGTTGTTAGAGGTGTTGTTATTTTCCCTTAATTCTTAACAAACTTGCGATAATACCCCGTTAATCGAAGAAATCCTCGCAATTGCTTTATGATTGTGGGGACTTTCCACTCCTTAATGGCTTTAATTTAGTTAGGGACTACCTTAACACCCTTCTGAGATACAATATGACCCAGATATTCCATCTCTTGTACTCCAAAGAAACATTTGGAGGATTTTGCATATAATTGTTTCTCCTCCAATATTTTGAACACCCTGTCAACATGTTGAACATGATCCTTCCAAGACCTTTTGCATATTAGTATATCATCAAAAAATACTAACAAAAATTGTCTAAGGAAGGTTTGAAAATGGAATTCATCAACCCTTGAAATGTAGAAGGTGCATTGGTAAGACCAAAAGGCAAGACCAAAAATTCATAATGACCCTCATGATTTTGAAATGTTGTTTTTGGAATGTCTTCAATATTCATTCTAATTTGATGATATCATGAACGGAGATCCAACTTGGTGAAATAAATTTCTCCATGTAATCCATCCAATAATTCAACAATCACATGTCAAATGATAAATGTATCTTTAATAGTGATATTATTGATCTCCCTATAATTTGGGCACATGCGCCATGATCCATCCTTCTTGTGCACCAATACTAATGGAGCAGAGAAAGAACTTTGACTATATTGAATTATGCCAGCGTCTAGCATTTCTGCAATCATAAGTTGAATTTCGGCCTTTTGGACATAAGGATATCTGTAAGGCTTGATGTTTGGAGGAACACTTCCTAGAATCAAATGAATAGCATGATCATGATCAAGAATAGGTGGGAGTCATTTGGGAGTTTCAAACACCTTGGAATGATTGTCCAAGACTTTTTGGAGATCTTGAGAAAGAGATGATTTTGATGTTGGAACTTCTAGTGAGAATAATTGTGCAATGACGCCTCGTTGTTCTTTGTTCAGAAGCTTTGTCATGACATTAGAGCTTATTATCTTTTCTAGATTTCTTGCGATACCCTGTAATTCAACTTCCTTTCCTTCCGAAAAAAATTCAAGAAAAGTTCTTGAAAATTAAAAGCTATCGTCCCCAAAGATTGTAACCATTGTACTCCTAGTACAACATTAGCACCACCCATTGCAATGGAAAGCATTGGAATATTCAATACATATTCCCCCATGGTTAGTTTGATACTATGGCACTTTCCAGAGCAATTTATAGTTCCTCCATTTGCCACCATCACTTGACACTCTGGCACTAGGTATACGAAGAAATTCAATTTGTTGGCTACCTTACAATGAATAAAAGTATGGCTACTACCCGAATCAATAAGCACTATTACATTTTTCTTCTTGATATGTCCTTCTATCTTAAGAGTTTGAGGAGTGGTAATTCCTGCCAATGCATTACAAGATATGGTCGGATTCATTTCTTCTTCCTCTAGGGTTGGTTATTGGTGTATATCCTCTTCTTTTGAAGTTTCTTGTTCATTTTTTTCTTCCTCTTCACAATCTATATAAAATAATTTCTTCTCAACACACTTATGACCTTTAGTGTATTTTCTATCACAACTATAGAAAAACCCTTTTAATCTTTTTTCTTTCAAATGTTGTGGTGCCAACCTTGTAGGTTGGGTAAGTCTAGGAGTAGAAACACCTACATCTTTATAGTTGTGAGTGGTAGGCTTCCTTGTCGCCATAATTTTGCTTTTAATTTTTCTCGCCGACTTGAATGCCTTCTCCAATATATCAGATTCCCAAAGGTGAACTTCATGTTGTATGTTATCCTTTAGATTTCCTATGAAGACATCAATCTTACGTTCCTCTAGAATATTATTTACCCTTATATTCAATTTTTGGAAGTCCTCAATACGCTCCATCATTGAAATCTTTTGTTTGATATTTATCAATTGGCTAAAGAAGGTGTTTCTCTTTGTATCCTCATAATGTGCTATCATTTCCTCCATAAAAATTGACCAAGTGACTAGTGGTTTACGAGAATAAAGTCATCGATACCATACAAACTGATTTTGTTGTAAATATAAAGTTGCAATGTGTACCTTTTGTGTGTTTTGTGTATTATGGAGCTCAAAGTATTGCTCCATTTGTAGTATTCAAGTTATCGAATCCTTGCCATCAAAATTCCTCATATATTTTTTTGGAATATAGTGGGTCTTAAATCCAACATTAGAGTCTATGAAATCATGATTAACATTTCTTTTGTTCTCATCATGAGTTTTCTTTACTACCTTTTTGCCATTAGGAAGCTTTTCTTGGATTAACATTTCTTTTGTTCTCATCATGAGTTTTCTTTACTACCTTTTTGCCATTAGGAAGCTTTTCTTGTAGCGACTTTGCCAAATATTCCTTCAGACCTTCCATGTCTGTCTTCATATCTTTCATGTTTTTTTCTATACCATCCATTTTATCTTCCACGCCATCCATCTTAGTTTCCATGGCATCCATCTTAGCTTCCATGCCATTCTTCAAATCATCCATCTTAACTTCCACGTTTTTCTTCAAACCATCCATATTAGCTTCCACGTCTTTCTTCAAACCATCCATGTTTCCTTCTATACCATCCATCTTAGCTTTCACGCCATCCATTTTAGTTTCCATGCCATTCTTCAAACCATCCATCTTAGCCTCCATTTCATTTTTTGTTACTCTTTGCGAAAGTGAAATTTGTTGCACTTGTTCTTGTAATTTTGATATATCATGTTGCACTTCTTCCTCTTCATGAGTCATAGTAGAGACTTCTGAGGGCTTAATGGGTGTTGAATTATTTTTGGGGGGTATCTTAGAACTCAATACTAATATCTATGCTTCAATCTGCCCTTGGAATCACTTAAAACTAATTTTTCAAACAAGACATATGCAATTTTTAAAATCAATACACACATTTTTCTTGCTTTTGAGGAGCTCAATATTGAAATCGATGTACCTCTATAATTTCGAATCCCCAATATTTTATCTTCAGTCCTTTAGTATCCCTCTGAATCTTCTTTCCAATGCCATAAGTCAGACCTGATTTGGATTCTTCAAGACAATTATGCTCAATCTCTCACAATGACCTAATTATGGACTTGTTTAGTAGAGTGAATTTGTATGACATGCCACGTGTCACTGTTTCCTCTTTCAACTCTGAAATTGATACACATGAAACTACAGTCCATGTCCTTTCGGCCACTTTTTACAAAATTCCAATTTGATACTCAGAGAGAGAGTTATGACGATTTTCCCAAGGTCGCCTCTTTGAGATGAAATTCAGGAGCCTACACAAACCCTAACCTCCACATAGCATATCTCTGAAAATATTACGAACCAATATCTGAAACTTTTACATGAAGTTCCTCAGGATTTCTTCGAAAATGGGTTTTTTTAAGCTTTTGAAGCTTCGCAAAAAAAATTATAGTGAAAATTCCACGATGACATGTCTGAAGCAGTGAAACCTTAGAATCCAAAGCTTTGATACCAAATGTTATGAAACCAGCTCCCAAAATAGAAGAAAAGAGAGATCAACGCCTTAGAAATCAGCGAATTTGAGGGGGCAACCTCCTTTACATTACATAAATGAGCAATTCTTGGATGACACAAATGACAAAACCTCCTTTCTATATATAGGAGTCCATGGGGTCACAATACAATCCTAAGCGACCTAACAATAATAATGCAAGGGAACAAAATGTGTGGACTACAGGGGTACAACAATAACAATAAGGGGGCTAGAATAACAACAATAAGGGACTACATTAGTAATATAGGGCCCTAACAAATCCATAGACAAAGGAGACACAATCAAAATTTGTTAAGAAGGTAGATAACATATCTTTTGTTGCTCTTCCTACGAGATTTCATAGGACTTCCATGACCTTCACTGCAGAGCTTTAGTGGATAAGTGCACGGGAATGTGACCATCCCCAAAATAGATGGAATAGTGGTTAGAAAAATTGTGGAAACCAACGAGGAAGGGAAATATTGGGCTTTTCGCATGTGATAATGGCTTCTTCGCCTTTCTCTGAGTTAAAAAAATATAGAGATGCTATTTTCAGCAACAATCCGTACTTATTTGGGGCCAGAGGAATGTATCTGAATTCGTGGTCGTTAGATTTTTGACCCAAACAATGACATCCCTGATGCTATGTGTATTTGGGTAAGGCTTTTGAGACTCCTATTTCATGTTGGAGTGACGACTGTCTTAAAGCAATAAGAAATGGAGTGGGAAGATATCCACATTGAGCTTAACCAAAAGGCCACCAATTTTCCTGTGCAAAAATATGTGTAGAGGTTGACCTAGAAAAAGGATTTCCCTCGAGATCAACCAGACATAGGGGAATTGGAGCCATTGTGAAGTATTGGATTATGAACAGCGCCCATTCAATTGCGAGATATGCCATGAATATGGACATTTTGGCAGGTACTACAAGAAAGCACAATTTGGAAAAGGGAAAGGATCAAACACAACTTGGGAAGAACAATGGAAAACACAGTGAAAAGGGTGAAATAGAGGGAAGGTAGTGTCAAGTAACAACCCTCCAGGTCAAAACGGAAACAAAGCCACAACTTCAACAAATCCCTACGAGATCATCTAATCATGGGAGGAAATTGAGCAAGAAGATTCGAAGAAGGGAGAAGAAGTTACGGAAGAGGAAGAGGCAACCTTACAAGAGGAAGAGGGGCAAATCTGTGAAGAAAAAACTAAAGAGGACACACCCAAAAAAAAAAAACAATCATCGATTTAGAATAATAGCCAAAATCCTCCAGTTCTAGAAGATAAGGGGCAAGAGACAGAAAAAATTCCTTTGGCACAAAAGGAAACAAAGGCAAACACCGGGAAGGTAATGATAAGGAATGCAAGGAAGAAAATGAATTGGGAAGATGAATCAACCAATCATGAATAAAAAATCCTCAAAAATGGGCAAGGAAGACCTTCTAAAAAAGAAAAAAAAAGGAGGAAGATGCAAAACAAAACAAAACTCTAGGAAGCCAGCCTCCCATCACGGAGGTTTTCAGATCTGCGGAAAATAGAGAACAAGGGAGCGCAAAAACAAGAAGAAAATAGAAGAAATGGCGATGAACATATAACAGTGAGGTTGGACTGGTTCCTATTGCACAATAACTGGTTGACCAGGTAAATAGAATGTGTGTCCACAATTTTAGCTCAAGGAGATTCGAATCATTGTCCCATCGAATCAGAGATTGATCCCTTAGAAGACTTGGGTCTGGTCCAATTTCACTATAACACAAGATGGTTACAGGAAGAGGGAGTAGTAGATCTTATAAAGCAGGTGTGGATAATCCTAGTGTCTGGATCTCCTACCTATGTTTGGGAAATCAAACTAAGAGCAATAGCAAAGAAAATCACCAAAGTTAACTTTGTGTTTGGAGACTCAATGATAGTTATTTGTGAAGTGTGGAAAGCTAGGAGATCACAAAACTCATCTCTTCCTCCTATATTACAAAGGATCGTTTTGCAATTACTACAATTTTAACATATTGATTTTTTCCATGTGTATGGACATTTGAACACAAAATTTGATTCATTAGCAAGCAAAGGAACTATTATGAAGTAGGGGACTTTAGAATTAGATCAAACATTGATATTAAACTCACTTATACCATGAACATAGGGAGTAAATATTATGATCAAAACTTTATTTATAAAGGCTACTATAGCCAAATAAATGATCAAGCATTCATGTAAAAGCCATCCAAACATCACAACTCTCAAGCAATTAGATTCTAGCTCGCAAGTAAGGAATGGTGACCTTCAATAATTCTCCAGTCGTGAAGCCCAACGAAGGTGTATCCTTGTCTTTATTACCATAACATTTGGCGTATGGAGGAAACAACATGCACGCACAAGTGGAAACAAGTTTTAATATATCAAGGTGGGAAGGAGTATACTCAGGCGAGTGGAGCTTCAGCGCTGCTAGCACATTCAATTCTTCTCAAAATGGAGTTAATTCTATTCTTCTTCTGTACCAATCCATTGTCATTCCAAGAATTTTTTTGTGATCCAGGCATGGATTCGAAAGCCTCACATATTAATGCTCTAGGGTGGCAGACTAGAGGTAAACGAGGGTATATAAGGCTTAGTGTTGTTCATCTTCGCACTCGCTCTACATTTCTATTGAGTATTCACAATTGCGAGCAGGGGCGGTTACCAACATTTAGACCTTGAAGCGTGGAACAATATAGTCCTACAATGGAGGAAATAGGGGAATCATCCCATGAGGACGGGCAGGCAGAAATGAATCAACTCCTGGCAAGATTATTGGAATCAATTGAAGGGTTGTTGAACACCTTGAAGCAAAGGAGTTATGCAGAGTGAAAGGAGAGGAAGACATATCAGTTGTTAATGGACACCAAATATGAACTGTTGCAGAGCAAGATGGAAAAGTTTCAAGCCGAGAACTGAACTAAATTGACAACCATGGACATTAGGGTGGTAGATATTGAGGAAAACTTCAACATCGAAGTAGGGTTCACCTTGGAAGAGGTTGGGAGAAACCACTGAAGAAAAAGGCCATAAATGTTTGGGGGGCGGGAACAACAGGACAAGGATGACGAACCAAGTTGCATGGAGAAGCTGATGAAGCAGGACTATCCCCTTCCAAATAAATTTTTAGACTTTGAAATCCTTTGATGTTATGTAGCTACATATTATTATTATGAGTTTTTTGTAGAGAATATAGCATATACATGTTTAGAATAGTTGGTTAAAACTATAACCATAGATTTTCCACCTTTTGGATTTTGAACGCAGTATAATTTTGGAACATGAAGAATTATGTAAGGGTTTTGGGCTAGAAACCGTATTTTTATTTTAATATCAAATTCCTATATGTTCCTTTGAAAAAGAAAAAGAAAAAGAATCAATACAATTTAAAAATATTTGTATATTTTTAACATTATATGAGGATATTGTAAAAAATAAAGATGCATCTTTTAAAAACTTATCTACATCCTATGACATCTTAAATATTGCAGTATTTCCACCAAACTTTGTCATTTTCTTTCCTCTTGTTTGACCTCCATATTATTGGATTCTCGTTCTCCCATCCTCTTATCTTATTTCTAATTCTTCAAATTTTCTTCTAAGATCTTGACTTTCTTGATTCATGCTAGTGCTTCTAAACTCTTGTTTGACCTCCATCCCATCCTCTGTCTTATTTCAAATTTCTTCAAATTTTCTTCTAAGATCTTGAGTTTCTTGATTCATACTAGTGCTTCTAAAATATCCTCCTCTCCTCGCCACCCCAAACCAACCCTACTCAAGAATCAAATCCACTCTCATACCAATGATGCTCCAGTAGTAAATATGGACCAAATTCAATGCTCCATATGCTAGACCTAACCACACAAAGTATGTATGGCAAAAGAAATCCAATACAAAAATGCAAGATGAAAATACCCTTAGAGGAATTGATTATTGAAGGGCTTATTCATTATAATAAATTATAATCTTAATATATCAAAAGGTATACTCTTAGAACTTCATAAATCTAAGTGTCTCTCCAAGCACACTTCAATCTTCCTAAAATCAATGTGTATGTAGATTATACACTCTATGCTTAGTTTCCCTAAGACTTCTAGCCATGCTATGATCTATGAATCAACAAAACATAATAGCTCCTTTTCACTCTTCGGTTGTAGGAAATCACTCACTCAAATCTCAGCTCACCTCTTACATCAACCAATCAATATTGTTTGCATCCCCTCATTTTCAACATCTATCCCCATCTCCTTGTCCTTAGACATCTTTGTGTCTTCTTCTCCCCATCTCCTTGTCCTTAGACATCTTTGTGTCTTCTTCTCAATGGAAGTAATCTCCTCAATTCTCAACCTTCTCTTCAAATTATAGCTTTGGTTATACAAAACTATCTTAGTAAATTTACCATCGAGGAGATTAAATTTACCATTTATGCGTAACTTTGTTTAACAAGACCCTACTTACCATTTAAAGATAAACTTGTGTAAACTTGATATATTAGATATATCATTTGGTAGTGTAAAATTTACTATTTATGCATAGCCTTATTTAACAACACCTTACTTACCATTTAACAATAAATTTGTGTTAATGTTGTTATATCATTTGGTGCAGTATAAAATTTACCATACATATAACTTTGTTTAATAAGTCTCATACTTACCATTCAACTATAAATCTACCATTTACATATAGCTTTGTTTTATAAGTCTCATACTTCCCATTCAACTATAAATCTACCATTTACATATCGCTTTATTTAATAAGTCTCATACTTACTATTCAACTATAAATCTACCATTGTAATATTTATTTTATAAATAATGATTACATTCTTAAATTAATAAGAATAATTATATTTATTTTATCTTCCTTACATAAAAATGATTCTTTCATTTCTATGGAAGGAATCTATTTCATTACCCTAAAACATCACCTAAAATTAATTAAACTTTAAATAACACACCTTACATAATAACCTTTACATAATAACCTTTTCTAATTATGACCACCTTAAAACAAAAGTTAAACTTTAAATAGCACAACATTGTACAAACAGAAGTTAAACTTTAAATAGCAAAGCATTGCACAAATTGGTTACATTGCACAAGTTGGTTACATAAGTTAAACCTTAAATAGCAAAAACAGAAGTTAAACTTTAAATAGCACAACATTGCACAAGTTGGTTAATATGATGTTGTCATATAAACCTCTTAAGTTGGTTACATATAAACCTCACCTAGAATAAGAATAAGTTAAACTTTAAATAGCACAACCTCACCTAGAATAAGAATAAGTTAAACTTTAAATAGCACAACCTCACCTAACCTTGCCTAGAATAAGTTAAACTTGCTTTAAATAGCACAACCTCACCTAGAATAACCTAAACTTAGAATAAATTAAATTTTAAATAGCACGTAACCTAGAATAAGGTAGAATAAGCTAAACTTTAAATAGCACAACATTGCACAAAGTTGGTTACATAATAAGATGTTATCAGGCCCTCCTTTAAAAAAAACAAAGAAACAAAGGCTTACAATGCCCTGAACCTGGGCCCTTTTGAAAAAATGCACTTGATTCATCACTCATAACACAACTCAATGAGCATTTATCACTTAGACCACAAATCAATGGACACTATAATTAGGTTTGATTAGTAATTGAACGGTAAAGTCATCAACAACGACATTTATATTACAACTGAAAAAGAAAAATGGCAAAATGAAACCAATTCAGTGCCAATGAACATACGTTTAATGCCATTTTTCATATCCTGAAACTAGTAATCAAACACAATCATTTCAGAGAGATTATAATGTACGCTGTTAACTGACCAATGGTAAATATTTTCTCTAAATTAGAACTAAAAATCTTATAATTAACATATAGTTCTAATCATATCCTCTCAAAGATGTGGAGTGATTTGCACTCACACGACCGAAACCAGAAAGAGGAAAGAGCATCGAAACCAGAAAGAGGAAAAAGCATAGAACTTGGTAGAAGACATTCACATGCATTACCATCAATTTACTAAACTATGGAAAGATTCTCCACCACTCAATAATCCAGATCAATGAATGCCCTTACGAGATGCCCACATATGCATAATGGCCATGTGCATTGACAGGAAAGTTGAAGAACGCCACTAAAGTAGAGACATATTCCCTAACTTCTTTATTCCTACTGAAGGGGTGGACCTGCAAGCCACCACCTTTTCTCTTTTATCATCATCATCTGAAAATTAACTACACCTATCCCAAGGCCCTTAGCCATAGAGCTAATGTAGCCTTGTCAATGTTAAAATAAAAGGGTGCATCTAATGCACCATCTGTTTCTATCCTCAAAATTCCCAAAATCTAATATGAAACTAAATTCTAAGAATATTGAAATGAAATCTGTCTCTTCGTCAAACAGAGTCAGCCATCCATCTAGGCCACTGGACTGGACGAATCAGACTCCGAAGTCTCCGAGTCCTTGATTGGAGACCCATTTGAGTTGTCATCATTACTTCCTCTTGGTCCTTGAATGCTTCCATTTCCAACAGAAGACGACGGTGATATTTTTGTTTCTATTTCTTCCTCTGCAGCTACAAGTTTGGCATGGACCTCCTCCACTGGAGCTGATTGTATAGGTTTTGGCTGTAACCTACCCACTTTGAGAACCTCCTCCCCCTGCTGTTGTTGCTGCTGCTGTTCGTCAATTGAAGGGGTACTATCCTCCACAAAGGGTTCATACTTACCTTCTATGAATCCCTTATCATTGAGATGACTCATAAATCTATAGGACACCTCCTGTTTTCCTCTGAGGGAACCTGTCACTTTGGACGTTGCTGCAGACAGTTTACCCTCAAGATATTTGCTCTTAAGGTCTTTCTTCACCAATGGAGTGAACTGACTGTCCAGTGATCGTGCAGCTGCTAACCAGGCCACCACTATAACCAACAAGATGCCCCCAAGGTAGGGAGTGGAGTTGGCAAGTGAACCAAAGGTTAAAATCAGAAATTGCTGAATCAGTGCACCTCCTGACTTTCCCAAGGGATTGCAAACCACATCTATTGCAGCCTTTCCTTTAACCTATAAAACAACGAGAATGCGATCACATATAATTTCTCATATAATGATATATGTTAACTTGAAACAATTTATGATCTCAAAAACGGCCTACAACGCTAACAAATTATAAATAGTTTGGCATTGTTCCTTAGGATAAGCCCTATAGCATTACTAGACTATATTCTTATAAAAGCCAAATATGAAAATGAAAATAGAACATACAGAGGCCTTGAGAGTTAAATTGCAGAGGCAACATACCTTGGTGTCTTCATCAAGAGGAATGTAAGCCATCTCTTTGCAAGGATCAAACAAACTATATTTAGCACTCTTGCTAAAGATGTTCTGAAGAGCTCCAACATACACAGCTGCCAAAAGCGGCGTCAGGCCAAATTTACCCAATAGGGGAGTGAGCGGTTCACTGCAGAGAATGAGACCAAAGAATGCTACTCCTGTTGCTAGCAACACGGTTGGTGTAATGGTAGCGGCTACTCCCCAACCATATTTGCGGAATATAACTCTGCTTAGCAACATCATGGTGAAGGTAGCAATTCCTGTCAATGTGGAGAAATCCCCCATGAATGCGGAATATTCATTTGGACTTGGATACTGCGAGATACAAAGATTAACTTAGTCACATTATCAAAACAATCTCCCTGGATTAAAAACACAGTCAATCTTGCTTCAAAATTTTCATAGCTAAGGTTTGATTGCTCTGGCTACAAACTAATGTCTGGAGACAGATATTTATGATGAAATATATCATCATTAGCTATTTCTACAATCCTTAAAACAAATGTGTAAAGAAATGGCAAGCACATGAAGGAACTGCAAGTTCTTTAGAAGCTTTGCACTAGATTATTGCCAGCTGATAGGCACAATCCAATTAAGGCACTGGTGTTCAGAATACATTGTATGATTGGGCCTCCTCAAGTGAATAGTATGACAACAACGAAAAAGAAAATTAGGAATAGTCTTTGTGCCCTTAAAGTTGTTAGATTATAACAACTTCGTGTGTGTGTGTGTGTCTGGGTGGAGAGATATGACAGAAGGCATGGATCTCTGTACTTGTTTGAGCAAGTACTGGTAAAATTACATAACATATTTAAATAGTAAACATTTTGGGTCCCGTGCCAAGGCTGTGTAGATGATGCCTGCGTAGGTCTCCAGATATAGAGCATCCAGTAAGATGAGACACCTGTTATTATGCATATATGGCAGCTTAACAACAATTCTGATGCAGAATAACCTAAAATTACCTGTGCCTTCAGTTTTGACTTCCAGGTGACTTCAACAAGGTTGATGCTAATACCGTATGCAACCACCAAAGTGGCAAGGTCTCTCACATATCTTGAAGTCAATAGGAACTTAAAACTCTCCAACATTCCCATCTTCGGTTTCTCCTGTAAATATTACAAGAGGTCAAATTATAGAACCAGCAAAAATTGAACACATTTGAGTAACTGCAAGAAATTAGCATATAGATATACCTTCTTCTTACGAACTTCTCCCTTGGGAAGAGTAGGATCATCCACTACATATTTATTTACCCACCAGTAGATTGCACATATGACAAGCCCTAACCCCACCACTATGCTCATCATTGCCTTCAAGGACATTGCCCAACCATCCACGCCAGGCCCCAGATTCTTACGCATATTGGAGAAATACTTAACAGTTCGCCCTGAAAAAACCAAGGCTATATTGGCTCCAAGGCCAAACAGAGGGTAGAACTGCTTTGCTTCATCCACTGTTGTAATCTGCAATCAGCCCAAACAACTCATCCCTTATATTGGTACAATTTGTATCCATTTTCATTTTTAAAATAGCTTATTTCAGACATAAATCCAAAAGACATGCCGCATCCATCAATAGAAGTGAGTTGCAATTACCACAATGCAACTCAATCTACAGACCAGAATATATTTTCAGATTATCTTTTTATTGGACACTACTCTGACAACTTCCATCATCTTCTGTAGTAAATCTATCCATAAAAAAACTCATTCCATTTTTTCAGAATAACTTCCTTCACTTTTTCGAACAGAAGCCTCCTAGTAGTTTGCATTGGAAAACTACTTCTTTGCAAAGAACGTACAATAAGCCTAATTTGCACTCCTCTGCTTTAGAAGCTTAGATGCATACATTATTACAGTCACGTATGGTGCTATATCATGATATGTCTACATTTTTGCATTAAAAACGGTTCTGTTCTGATGATAAACCTAGTCTTTCCTTCCATGCTACTGATCTTTGAGTGGATATCTGTAAGAAATACAGAATCAAATCTACTAGATAAGATAGATATACATATTACTAGAAAATATATACCATATTTGACCTGCATAGAACAGATCAACGTACCCCGGCAGGAAAAAATTAGACAGGGTATAGAGGGTTTGTGTTGCTTGAGATAAATACCTGATTGGCGAATCCCCAAAACAGCACCGATACCACCACGCTGCCCCAAAGCTCTGCCATGACATAGAATAAACAGAAAGACCATATCCGAAGAATGGCAATGGGACCTAGAAAGCTAGGCCCTAGAAAATTTAGCAAGGAATCTGCCAATGCTGTGGGATGGATGAGATTATTTAGTGGGTACAGCACGAAAGCAAATGTCCCAAAGAAGGCAATGAAGGGCAATATACAGGAATAGAAAAGAGCCTTCTTTGATAAAACATTTGAAAGCTTGGTGTAAATAACCATGAACCCAATGGCCATTGGCAAATTAACCCATGTCTTGAGAAATGGAATGATCTCAGCACTGCTTCCCTTGGCAGTCACCACTAGCACATCCTTGGTGTCTCTCAGAATAGTGTAGTTGAAAAGAATGCAGAAGAACATCATTCCAAGAGGGATCACCTTCTTCAGTGTGATGGGCTCAACTCCCAGGAATTTCTTCGGGGCAGGCACAAACTTCTGCGCATCGCTACCACTCGCATCAGCAGCAATGGCCTGAGGGGCCCTGCATATGTGCCGAGGCCTTCTGTTGACGAGGGTACCATTTTGAAGTTCAGGAGCAAACAATTGTCTGCTCTGGTTAACCGCTTCAATCAAGGAACCACCCAGTATGCCAGATTTACCTGTTTTCCTCCTTTCAACAGCCAAAACCTCAGATTTCCCCCGAAAAAGGCCATTACTCAATCTAAATGCGACCTTACCAGAGATCCGAGAACTTGCAGTTCTGCGTGCAGGCGAGACATATACACTGGGAATGACCCCACTGGCTCCAACTGCCGCCTCCATTGCTAACCACTTAAACTCGGATCCCCCTTTCCCCTATTAATCTTTATATGCTTCAAATCACAAAACCCTCTAAGATACTGTCAGAAACTCATCCTCCAAAACCCTCTAAAACCCTTCATCTGAAAATCCGAAACATTTAGTAACCCATCAAAACCATGATCAACTCTTACAGAAATCCATGAAAAGCAACCCCCCTATGATCAATTAAAACGAAAGGAAGCTTAGCATTTTATCATGAAGCCACGAAGAGATGGGCACGGGCAGTCCTCAGGTAGCAACTGGCGATGGCCTAGGGAAACGGTTCCAAGTTTGGAGTTTTCCACTCACCTTTTCTGCTGTGGCGCCCTGCCCTTGATCCCCTGCAGGCCCCGCAAGACTGGGACCTTTTTTCCACCGCCCCCTTACCACACCTGGGATTCCCGAACCTGCAACCTAAGCTAATCTTCATGGGTCAATTTGTCGATAAAATATAGTAAATACAGTGTATAAAATATATAAGTAAAATATACCTAAATTGTGTATAAAAAAATTTTGAATGTGATTTTCACTAAAAGCTTTAATACACAATATGATGGTTTTGTCAAATTATCGATTTTATAATTAAAAATATGTTTGATAATATATTTAATTTCTGGTATATTAGTTAAGTCGAAATTTTATGAACAAAGCTTAAATAGCATTATAATTAAGTGTGAACATTTATACACATAAATCTATTGATATGTGTTTTTATTTTAAAAATAAAATAGAAAATCTAAAATTAAAAGTTGGATTTACTTCATATTAATTTTAATTTATATTATTTAATAATTTAATTTTTTTATTGTTAATAATAATTTAATGTTTTTATTGGTAAGTATGAGATTAGTAGTTCCACCTAAATATGAGATCATTTTTAGTTTAAAAACTTGACTTTTTGGATTTTTTTTCATCTTAATATTACTTTATGTTATTACAATTTGGATGGAACAAAAGTTAAATAACTACAAGTGTAGTGATGGTTCTCTTTTTTCATTTTAATTTACACTTTGTTATTACAAAAGTTAAATAACTATAAGTGTAGTTATCGTTAGCATATAAGTGTAGTTATGGTTAGTTTATGGGAGTTTTTTTTGGTTGGTAGATGAGAGATCTCTATAAGGGATTGTGATCTTTATCCATATTTACAATTTGTTAATTTTGAGGAGTGGTAAGAATGAGAGGATATTTTTTTTATCTCAATCATGGAAAACATTTTTGAATGGGGATTGGACATAGTTACAAATACTAAGTTAAGACTCTTGCACTATATTGAGGTTTAAGGATTATTGATAAAAGGCAAGAGACTATTCATTAAATTAATGATTAAAACTCCTTGTAATTGAGAAACTTGACCCTCTATTTAATGTATCATCTCGATCCCTTGTGTCATCTCAATTATGCTCCTTGTTATTACGTTTTAGATGGAACATAAGCTAAATAACTACAATTGTAGCTATGGTTAGCATATGGGAGTTCTCTGCTAGGTAGATGAGAGATCTCTATATAGTTGATGGATGGTGATCCCTTTCGGTATTCACAATTCGCTAGTGATGAGGATGCACTAGTTTATAATTTATCAAGAGTAGTGGGAGTGAGAGGATGATTTTTTATCTCAAGAGAAACATGGAAAACACTTTCAAATGGGGGTTGGACATAGTTACAAATACCAAGCTAGGAATCTTGTATGGTATTAAGATTTGAAGATTATTTTTCTATGTGGTTCATAGAACCCGGAGTTCGGAGACCACTACTTCCACGGAATTTTTGTACTAAGAAGATCCACCTAAAGGGATCACTTCCTGTCTGCTCAATCATTGAGCTTGACCCTAGGAGTGTCGAGAGAATTGAACATGTGACCTTTCAATATCAAAGATTCTTTAACAATGGGCACTCGACCAATTAAGCTAACCCTCGAGGCTAATGTTTGAAGATTATTGACAAAAGGCAAGAGACAAATTGTTATTGGGAATTTAGCATTAGCACAAGTCATTAAATGAATTATTAAAACCTCTTCCCTAAGCAATGGTGTTCTATTTAGACCAATTTCTCGAATAAAAAAGGACTTACAAGATTTAAGAGTGTCAAATTCTTTCATGTTCACAATGCCCTCATTAGGAAAGTTGATTCAATGGCCAATAAAGCAAGAAAGCTAGATTGTGATCATTTTAAAGTTAAAAAGTGGGGAACCATACTTCTCTATCCCCTAAACTCATTTCATTAAGGTTTGTGTTTATCCCCTAAACTCGTGTCATTAAGGTTTATGTTTATGTAAAGCATGTTGCACACTTGGCACTTAACTTCACTTGGGGTGGAGATATACCAAGGTACAGGACTGGGACACACAAGCAAAGTGGTCCATTCACACATTTTGTCTTACATGCATGTGTGAGTAATTTAACTAGTTTGACTTATAATTTATAAAGCAAGTGGGAATATGGATGTGATGTTGCAAAGCATGTTGCACACTTGGCACTTAACTTCACTTGGGGTGGAGATATACCAAGGTAGGGGGTTGGGACACATAAGCAAAGTGGTCCATTCACACATTTTGTCTTCAATGTAAGTGTGAGTAATTCAACTACTTTGACATATAATTTATAAAGCAAGTGGGAATATGGATGTGACGCATGAGGAATTGATGTTTATTGTGAGTTCAAGGATCATCATTATGACGCAATTGAGTCATATTCGAGATTCATAGTTGCTCATGGAATTGCTCCTGTGAGATCTCAACTTTGGGTCTTGGTTGGATCTTGGCTCTGGATTAGGTGGAATTAAAGGTCTAATTTTAATTGTGAATAGGTGGTGTGCTTCAAGCTAGTATGGTTTCTTTAGATTGAGGGGTATTGGTAGTCTTTGTGGCGCCTTTGATGATGATGATATTGGTCTTAGTGGTTCCCTCTATGGCCCTCTAATTTTCCTTTTTGGGGTTACTTATGCCTTGTCTCAAAAGTTATGTTATTTTCTAATTAGTTTAAATGATTTCAATGAACTTTATGGATGACAGTAGATTGGTGGTTGGAAAGGTACTTGTCATGGCTCCTTTTTGTAGCCCAATAACCTAGGCTCTTCAAGAATGTGGGTTGCTCTTCCTTTGGCTCAATTTTGCTGGTGTCATTCTATGTTAAATGTAATTGGTCAACACTTTGTTTTTTGCTCAATTGAGTCGTTGGATATTGATACTATATTTTTTAGTTTCTGTGTGGGTGGGGACAAAATAACATTTCTTGAGGTTTATGTCAAGAGCTTTTAATGGATCGCCATAAGTTTTAAACTTTTAAGGCAAAACAATGCACACCTGTATTATTTATAAATAGGAAAGTATACAATGACAATCACACATAATACTAAAAAATACTTAATAGGGAAAACAAACAAAATGTTCACAATCACATCTTTAAATTTCATTATCAACTAACTTCATCATTTACAATACAATATATAGAATCTTGGGGCATCAACCCTAATTCATTGAAGTGGGTTACATTACAACCTTAATTATTTAATTGGAGTTAGAAAATCATGGGTTGAAAAACTATGTGCCACAAAATCATCAAAAAAAGAAACCTTGTATCCAAAACACTAAAAGATGAACACAAAACCACCCAAAATTTTTACCTTATGACTTACCGTGATCCCTCTTAGCTTCCATCAAAATATATAATAGATGAAGCCAATCATTTAAAGAATATAACACATACTTACAAACATGAGCTTGTTATTGGTAAGACCTTAGAAATTCAACCAATACTCAAAAGACATGAAGCTTGTATGGTTAACAATAAAATCTTAATAACATTTTAATAACAACAATTTTAGACAAAATGCAAACTTAAACTATTTAGTATTAACTTCATTATCTATTTAATAACCCAATGTCCATTGAATCAATAGGAAGAAAGAGAATAAAAACATATAACAACAATTAAAGAATAAAAACATGTAACAACAATTTAAAAAATGCAAAAATGTTAAATGCAAATCAAAATTTTGTAACCAATAAAATATAAACCAAAAATCTTTAACTAATAAAATGTATTAGGAAAAAGTTCAAAATAATATTTTTAAAGCCAATATTATATAATTTTAAAAATATTTAAAATAGATTTCCTAAATAATTTTGCTATATATACTCACATGTTGTATAATATGACTATATAACTATAACATTTTTATAATAAAACACATATATAATGCACTCTTATAATAAAACACACACATATAATGTGAATTCACACATTCCACAATGTAAATATATAATTCATATAATTATAATTATATATATGTATGAACTTAAATATTATGTAAAATCATAAAATTATTTTTATAATATAATATATTTATTTAAAATTTGTATAATTTATTATATTCTAATTTATTTTTAAATATAACTATATAATTATAACATTTTTATAATAAAATTAATTTAAATTAACTACAACATTATTATTATAACTATATATATAATATAATTTATATTTTGTGTAGAATAATAATATCATTTTTATAATATAAAAATGTCTATTTTTAAAATATATAATTTATTATATTTTAATTCCTTTTTTAAAGTTGTGATTGGTGAGACTATAAATTTATATTTTGTGTAGAATAATAATATCATTTTTATAATATAAAAATGTCTATTTTTAAAATATATAATTTATTATATTTTAATTCTTTTTTTAAAGTTGTGATTGGTAAGACTATATTTTTTGAATTAGGTATTAGTAAAATTTCATTAGAATCCATCCAAATAAAACAAGAAATTGAATTAATTATTTTATCTAAAAATATCTTAATAATATCTTAACAATACACTAACCAAAACCTTCTAAATATACTTCATACTTTATGTATCAAATCTTTCAATGAAAATCACAATGGAGAAATTTGTGTCGACGGTTTCGAACTAGCCAGTGTGGTTCATCATCAGGACAAATACGAACTCTGATCTAGACTTAGCTTAAATAGATAAAGAAGCTCCAAATAACCATTGTACAATAACGGCTAGTTTGACCAAAAAAATAATAAAAATAAAAATAACAAAATAAAAATAAAAATAAAACTATAAATAAAATAAAATAAAATAAAATATAAAAAACTAAAAACTAAAAATAAAAATAAATAATAAAAACAACGGCTAGTTTAACCAATAAATAAATCAATAAAATAAAATAAAAATAAATCAATAAAAATAAAAAGAAATTTTTAAAAATTAAGAATAAAATATAAGAATAAAAAATAATAAGAAATCAATAAATATATCGATATAAAAATGAATATTAAAGTAAAAAAAAAATTGAAAAAAAAAATATTAGGAGAGAGAAAAAAATAAATAAATAATAAAAATATATAAAATAATAAAATAAATAAAAATAATAAAATAAAATAAAAATATACATTTTTATTTTTTATTTTTAATTTTATTATTTTTTTGGTCAAACTAGCCGTTATTGTACAACGGTTATTTGGAGCTTCTTTATCTATTTAAACTGAGTCCTAGATCAGATTTTGTATCTTGTCATGATGATGAACCACATTGGCTGGTTCGAAACTAGTAGACACACATTTCTCCATTGTGATTTTCACCGAAAAATTTGATACATAATTTATGGATCACAGAAGTCAAATTCCTAATACTTCATACTTATATTTATATATATAAATAATTTTCTATAATTAATAATAATAATAATAATAATATAAAAATTAAATTAAAAAATAAATTTCTATAATTAATATTAATAATAATAATATAAAAATAAAACTATAATTTTATTAAAAAAAAATTTACCAGAACAATTTAGGTTAAAGTAAATGAAATATATACGAAAGTAAATGTTTCGATAATTAAGTGAGTCACAACCTAACTGTAACTTAAGTAATATGAGTTAAATTTAAAATCTAAGGATTTGAAGGTATCCCACTATATTATTAATATTTAAAGTACTTTTTATTATTAAAATTCCATTGCTTAAACCTTAAAACATAATTAAAAAAATAAATAATTCTTCGGTTAATAAAACCAACCCGACACGTGGGTAAGTCACGAGCGAAGGGTCAATCAAGGAGCTTGGTTCTCGTGTCCACGTGTTCTACCGGCGCACATCTCGGCACTCCTGGTCAAGCAGACATTGAATGGCTGAGAGACGGTTTGGTGCAACCAAAAGCACGGGACATCTTACGTGTACCGATTCTCCACGTGTAAGCTTGCACACCCATGATCATGCCACGTCACATGCATAGGAATACGTCTCTCTCGTGAACTATTTGGTCGTGAGAGAGTGGAAATTTCCTGTACGTTATTCCAACTTATTACTAAATGCTAAATAAAGTTCGTTTGTCCACGTTTTGTTGTCAAGTGGTGAATCGTTTGGTCCAAAAAATCTGGTATAGATTGATCCTTATACTTTGTCTTTTGCCTTGTGGTTTTAAACTAACAAGGTCAAGCAATCAGCAATCACCTAATGTATGATTATTAATTCTTGGTAGAGATTCTAATAGCTTGTCTTCGCATTGGTATAATAGAGTCACGACAATAGCTATGAGATGCTTATTTGAAAAAGTGTGATACTATCTAAATGATGTATGCCCTAACTGATTGGCTTAGGTAAGGTGACCAAATGGGATATGGTTTGGTGTCAACTTATATTGTATCTCAAATTGCAAGGGAGGCTCAAGTTGTAGATCCAAGTTTAGGTGAGAAGTTGGAGATGTGTATCCATCTCAATTAGTAGAGAGCCCTTTGCTTTTTTTTTAGTTTTATGGTTATTTATTCATGAAATTTTGAAAGTGTCATATTTTGTTAACTTCTCTTGGTTTTTAAGTGATAATTTTCTGTTTAACTTTAGCCACCTTTAAAGTTAATAAGCCTCGTGAACATATGCATAATTATAGCAGTTGAGAGTCCATTATCATTAACCCTAACTCAACTCATTTTAACCCTAAATTCACTTTTGAGGAGTGGGCATTTCCTCTTTAAAATAAAAAAATAACCACCTTTAAAGTTAAGAAGCCTCATGAACATATGTACAATTATAGTGGTTGAGAGTCCATTATCATCAACCCTAACCCAACTCAGTTTAACCCTAAACTCATGAACATATGTACAATTATAATGGTTGAGAGTCCATAATCATTAACCCTAACTCAACTCAATTTAACCCTAAACTCGCTCTTGAAGAGTGGACATTTCCTCCCCAAAATAAAAATGAACCTTCACCCAATAAAAAAATGAATCTTACAATTACATGACTTAGTAGTTTGTGAGGGGAAATTAACCTTGATTTATTTTTTATGTAAACAATTTTAATATTTATACCAAACAATATATGTAATCCCTTTAGTAGTTTAAATTTCAAAGACATCTCACAATGATTTCTCATTACAATGTTGTTTGTTTTATAAAATGTTTTGGGCACATTGGTGCCTTTATTTAGTGAATTAATGACATACTATGTGCATTTATGAGATATTCAAGAATACCCCTAGTTACACTAAATATTAATAAATATCTTTCAAAAAAAAATTGTTGAACCCCTTCCCAATATGTCTTTCTAATAGGAAAACTCCCCATTTTACTAGATATCCTTGATTTTTACAAAATACCCATTTTTGTAATCCCCAATACTTATAAATCTCTTTGTACCCTTCATCCATTCATACAATACCTATAATATGTTGGCTTAAATTTTCACAATTTTAAATCCCCTTTATGAATGAAAAAAGGTATTGGCCAACAAGGTGAAGCCTCTATGTTCTAACTGAAGAAATTGGTATATTACTAATGCCTCATAGATTTTCCCCTCTTTTGTAGTTTTCAAGATAGAGGACATTATTAATCATCAACCAAAATATTCAATGGTAATCTTGTAAGACTCAATAACAATGGATCCCATGATCCCCCTTGGATTATGCCTTTTATGGAAAAGGTTGAACCAACCAAACTATCCTTAGGGACTAAGTATAATTTAACTATATTAGTTATAATATTTTTTATAAACTTTGAGGTTAACATTTATTTATTTAGTTACATTTAAGTTTCATATGAATATTAAATAAAATATTATTATTATTATATATATTGCTTTAATATAAAAAAGTGGGTTGTAGATGAAGCCTTCACAAGCACTAACAAAAAACTATTGAAACTTAAAAATGTGAGATATCTAACATCAAAGCATCTACATATATAGAAATTTTAGAGCACAAAATGACATGGTCAATTTTTGGCCAATTAGGAAAAAAATGCTAAGGTTATGGTTTTTGGATCTTCCTTTTTTTCTTCTTTCTCCTAGGAAGAATGCTAAGGTGTGTACCTTTATATGAACAATGGATTTTTTAATTCCTTCTTACCGCTTCAACAAATCCACAATGAAGGTATGGGGAACAAATATCCTCCCAATTGTAGGCTCAACTCAACAGTCGACCACCCTTGAGCCGTAATCTGTTATTGCAAGACTTAACAAAGTATTTCCTCTTGCTAAAAAATATATTATCTTCTTATTTCCCCCTTTCTTATATAGTGTCCTTCCATCATAAACGAATCAATCCCAAGATTCCACTTTTCATAATTATCTTTTTATGTTGAATTGTCATTCCTTATGTTATCACTAAGTTAGTACAGATGGGCTGCTCCACCAGACAACCTAGAGTAACTCTGTCAAAGTAACTTCTGACTGAAAATTAACCTTTTCAGCCTGAGAGGGCTCTCTCAAAGGTAAATATGATTTATTCAATATCTTAATGCTTAAAGGAAGTCAGAGCATGATGTACATGAATTCTGAGTAATCAAACATTAATATACTGAAAGCAAAATAGCAAGATACATAGGAAAAATGCTCATAAAAACATCAGATGAATCTCGGGTGAAGAAGAAAGCCCACAACCATTGTATATTACTGATAAAAAAAAGTTTACAATAGTAGTAGTGTAAAGTGTAAAATAACATCATCCAACCCTTTCTTCTTCGAAATCCTACCTATTAATAGGCTTCAGTCACCTTACATTGGATTTGCCTACATGGCTATATCATTGAACTTCTTTGCTGACACCTATCTTAACCAATAGCAAAATACATGGAAAAGAAACTGACGTCTACTGACTTTATGACTTAGAGACCTACTAGGACTCTAACTCTATTTATTTCACTAACAGCTTTTACATAATCTCTTCATGATGAAAATTATCGAACATAACCACTTTGAGTGAGGTGGAGATATCCATAACCAAACAATAAAACAACCAAACTGACATTAAGGGTCTGCTCCTCGGATTTTGGGGATGCGTTGTCATAATTGATGATGTGTCCAGAATTGATGACATGGCAGCCTAATCACCCTCTTTACTGAGTGTTCTGACCAACAAAGTATTCACTGGTATTATTTGAGTAATCCATATGATTTTTTTGCTTCAAATGTGCATTAAATTCTCGAAAAAATTTGAAATTCCTTTTCGCTACAAAACAAAGGATTCTAGGCAAGTTTGTATCGAAATTTTGTAGCAAATTGATTTCATCAATCTATTGCACTTGTTATCCCTGTTCGCTGATTAGAAATGTTTGTTGAGTCAAATGAGCTAAAAAAAATTCCCACCTTGATTTTGACCATAGTTGTGATTTTAAGCAAAAAGACACCTACAACGATTTTGTAGCGAAATCTAGGCTTCAAGCCTGGGATTTGCTATGAAATTGCCAAATTGGTAGAAAACTCAAAAATTGTGCTTCTTTCTTCAAAGTTTTGCCTATGGATATGCAAGATGATATGATGAAGCATGATAAGGCAAACTTGGTTCAAAATACCTCTTACTCTCCTCAAGAAGCATCATTTTCACCTTCAACAAGTTCATCCATTAATAAAAATGGATCTTTTTTTTTTGAAAATTAGGGCTCATAAATGAGCTCCTATCTTTGAATCCTTGATAGATGTCGAAAAATGGGAGGAGGTTTTTGTAAATCAGTTCGTGCTAAAGAAAAAATATTATTGATTTTCTGAAAAACATCTCCAGGTCTCCAGAATCTTCATTTGAAAAACTTGTCTAAACAGGAAAAAACGCATTTTGAAAATAGAGCCCAAAGACATCTTCAAATATCCCAATTTGTAGCACCTGTGAGAAAAGTGAAAGAGGTTAATGTTATTTGATCTGTGCTTGACAATAACCTCTCTCAATTTTTTAGAATTATTCTCTGTTTTCCCAGAAAATACTCTTGGATTTGACTACTCAAACAATAAAAAAACAGAGAAATCCCTTTGTATCTTCTTGTAAAATCTCATGCAACCAGCTTTGATGAAGTCCTCTGCAACACTAGGGTCTTCCATGACCAATTTTAGGTTCATAGGTTCATATCTTATACAAGAGTCTCCTTTGTTTGTTTTATTTTTCATGGCCATCTTCCTTTATACTACATTGACTTTCTTGAAAAAGTGACACCTGCAAAGAAACCAATTTGAACATTAAGTTGCTTGCGATGGAGCTGGACTCATCAATGATAATAATCAACTGCTACATGAAAATATCGAAAGGAGGATGACAGGGAGGAGATTTGGAGGTGAGTTTAAAAATTGAAATTCTAATATATGAGGAATAATGACAAATGGGAGGAGTGAAAGGTAATGATGAATGACACTTATGATTATGCATGCTTGGATGACTGTAATATCTGATCACATGACTTCACATTCACCCTAAACCTCTAAAAACTTGACAGCTCATTATCCTTTTATTGGTGCATAAAAACATGATTCCACAACGTTTTCAGTTATAAACCTGGCAGATTCACTACGAAATGTTCAGGTGAGTCTGTAGCAAAAACAATCTGTCTACAATTATATTCGTTGTAGAATTGGGAAAAATCAGACAGGTGGCCACTATCAAAATTTAAACCAATTCATGTGAACCTAAGGCGGATTTTGATGGGTTTGACTGTGATGGGCATGACAAATTAACTTTATAAACTTAGGCTAGTGATCAATTCATAAGTTTTCATCAATTTCATGAACTAATTTTATGAGACAAATGAAACCTAGGTTAATGACCCTATCAATCAAAAATTGAAATTTTATGTGTGATAACACATTATGTCTTTATTTGTCTTTCCCTGTGTCTTTTTTATTTTTATTTTTAGGTTTGTTATTTTAATGGATTCAGTGCATGACATACTTTCCTACTTCAATGAAATTTGTCATGAAGTTTACTTAATCGTGCACTTCATCATTCCATAATATCATCTTCCACCAAGGCGAGTATTTGTCACCAAGATAGGAGCATCATCTTCCACCAAGGCAAGCATATCATCTACAAACATATGCCACCAATACATGAATATCATCTGCCACCAAGGCGACATCTATCACCAAGAAAGGAACATCATTTGCCACCAAGCAAGGCATCTGTCACCAAAACATGAATATTATCTGCAAGCATATGTCGCCAAGATAGGAATATCATCTCCCTCCAAGGAGACATCTTTCACCAAGACAAGAACATCATTTACCACTAAGGCAGACATCTATTTCCAGGATAGGAATATCATTTGACACCAAAGTGGGCATCTTCCACCAAGATAGGAATATCATCTTCTACCAAGGTACTCATCTATTACCAAAACAGGAATTTCATTTGTACGAATCTGTCACTAAGACAGAAACATTGTCTATCACCATGACAGACATCTATCACAAAGATAGGAATATCATCTACCACCAAGATAGGCGTCTATCACCAATATAAGAATATCATCTGCCACCAAGATAAGCATCTATCACCAATATAGGAACATCGTCTCCCACCAAGGCAAACATATGTCACCAAGGCATACATCTGTCACCAAGAAATATAATTTCCTCCTTCCTTCGAAACTTGGTATCATGACTCTAAGGCATAAGAAATATTGGTAATAGTAGATTGGGTTGTCCCTATACCATCACATCATGAAATATCATCATAATATTGTAATTTCACTGCATCTTTATTAGAGACATATCAACATAATAAATGAAATCACATGATAACATAATTCTCACTGAGGTTAGTATTGATATTGAGGGCATGAGGGTACCATCTCATGTTAACTCATCCCTTTATTGGTCTTTCGAAATATAGGGACTCAAATCAAACAAACACATATCACATGGAGAGAAAATAATTTTTATAAGCTAGTATTGATATTCGAGGCATGAGGGAAACACCTCATGTTATATGGTCCCTTCATCTATCTTTTGACATATGGGGACCCAAATCATACATAAACACATATCATGTGGAGAGAACAAACCCATAATTCTCAGAAGCATTTCTATTATGGTTCATTAATTTTTTGAAAACAATCCTTCAACAAATATTTGCTTCCATATTGAATTCATTCAATAAATTGACTCTCTTTTAGTCATTGTAGTTATGTCATCATTTTCTTGTAGAGAGTGAATCCACATCTTGAGTGGTAGGAAATTTCATAAATTTGTATGTCATCACAAAGAGACATATTGTTATCACTATCAATATCATCTGCATAGATTTATTTACTTTTGTGCATGAATCGTTGAACACCTCATGATAAGTTCATACGATCACATGATGTCACATCGTATCAAATCAAGTACTTTTAAAACATAATAATATAGTTTTAGCTAGATATAATTTAGTCATCAAAAGAATATTTGTTCAAAAATCTCATCTTTAGTCTAATTTAATCAATTCTAATCAAATAAATAAGGAAAATCACGATGCATAGTGTTTGTGTCCTCCCTAGTAGAAGACCCTAGAATATATTAGTCCCATTAGACCTTAACTTGTTCAATTTTTTGGTTCCTGACAAGTCATCGAACCTTGTGGTCTAGTATAGAGAAAGGTTCGATTTGGAGAGCACCACTATCAGAAAATTGCAAATCCTTAAATTTCAAAAAATGGGATGGATCAAGTACATAATTTGAACTAGGTTTTATGAAGGAAATAAATGAAATACAAATATAAACAAAAATAAAAAAGATACAATGAAAAAAAACCTTCAATTCATTAATAAAAAGTACTGAAAACTATTTACATGCAGAATGGAAATAAAATAGCTCAGGTGATGGTAGCTTATCTTCGAGAAGAGATGTGGTGGATACATCACTTATGAAATGTGTTACAATGAGGCTTGAAGGCCTATTTATTATTGATAAACATTGGAAAAACCTAAACATCCAAAAAACCTAACCCTAGGAGATGAAGCGCCAAAAGTCTTAGGGCTCCATTGGGGTAAATTGGTACATCAACTTCCTAGGGTCATAACTTTGGCATACCATCTTCGTTTGATGCATACGATACATTGTTAGAAATATATATCTAAGTAATACAACTTTCGAATGCAAATATAATTTTTGAATGATGGGTTAACCTGTTTTCCAAAAAAATGTTGTTTAGGGCCTCAAAATGACTTTGGAAGTTCAGGACTTGAAAAAATGCCAAAAATAGTAAACCATGGTAAAATTAAGGAAACTGAAAGAAACAATGGTGGGGGTCCAAGTGGAATAGGCGAGTGGCCACCAATATCCACCTCAATCAATATTCTCCCCTTAAGAAGCAATGATCCCCATTGTGTCGAGTGAGTCCATGAGATGGGGAAAATTCTGTTGAACTTGGTCACTGGTGAGCCACTTGCCTTGGTGCAAGAGTTGGCCAACTTTGACAACCCGATACAGTTGGATCTTATGTTGTAGAGTGTTTTTGATTTGTGTGTCCATGATATAATCAAGTGTGTCTTATTCCATGCAATATGATTTCAACTCTATTGGTGTTAGTTTCTTGCAATGTTTGATGTGTCCAGTAATGGTGGAAATTATGGTTGAAGGTGGTCCACATTGAACATTGGGTGTAGGCCAGGGAATGGGGGAATTTTGAGCTCAAAATAATTGTCTCCCACAACCTTGGTTATGGTGTAAGGCCCATATCGAAGTGGTCTGAGCTTCTGATGGGCTTCGGTAAGGCGTTCTTTTTGCAAATGCAACAAGACCTTGTCACTCACCTAAATCTTGTGCGGAACCTAGTGTTGATCATACCATTGCATGTAATTGGAATTAGAATTATCCAAGATTTCATGCACCTACTATCAGATGTGTTGGATGCGTTCAATAAACCAAGTTTCTTTATCAACCTCAGAATGTACATGTGTGGATTATATTTGTGTAGTCACATGAGGCATGGAAACATCAATCAGACACAATGGTTGAAAACACAAACCCACTTGAAAAGGACTACAACCATTCGAGCTATGGAGAGATCTGTAATAATTGTTCTGCGCATAAGGAAGGCTCTCATCCCAGGCTCGTGGATGCTTGGATTTGTACATCTGAAGTATGTGCACTATCATCTTGTTAACGACCTCTATCTAGCCATCAGTTTGGGGATGTAATGTAGTCAAATTGGTGATCTTAGTGTCTAATAATGTCCAGAGGCTCGACCATAATGTGCTCAGGAACTTTCTATCACGATTTGATATAATGGTCTACAACGTTCCAAAATGTACCCATACTTGTTCAAAGAATATTTTGGCATTTTCCTCTGTTGTGATACTCTTCTTGCAATTTTTTAATATAGTCATCTTATAAACTCTATCCATGACCACAAATACACATTCATTACCATGCTTGGTAGAAGGGAGGCCCGAAAAATAGTCCATGGAGAGGGATTCCTAGGGTTGGATGGGAGTAGGAAGAGGAGTGTACAGGCCTTGCTTCATGATGGTTGGCTTGGTGATGGCACATACAGTGCAGGATATGATATATTTTCCAATGCTACGTCAGAGTTTTGGCCAATAAAAATATCTATGTAATATGGCCATAGTTTTCTCCACACCAAAGTGTCCTGCGACCCAACTATATTGTTCCTACCAAATCAACTTGGCACACTTGCTTCTGGTATGTGGTGGTGAACTATGGATCATTTTTGTACAATTTTAGCCATCCGAAGGTCTCGTGGCCACAAGAGTTGAGAAAAGTAGTAAATGCTACAACTGGGGGTCGACTGAGACAATCTACAACATGACTGGTGGTGCCCTTCTTGTATTTAATGTTCAAGTGGAATTGTTGCAGATATGTAGACCACTTATGATGTCAATCGTTCTATAACTTCCCTTGTGTCTGGTTAAATTGAAGAGGTCAGTTATCTATGTGGATGACTATCTCCTTACCCAAAATGTAATGTTTCCATTTTCAACATGTTTGCATGATTGAATACATCTCTTTATCATGTATAAATATCGCTCTGATACCACGTAGAAAATCTACAACGCATTCAATCCAATCTTGTGATGTACTAAAACAAGATACTGAATCCTTCTACAATATTTGCGAAATACAAAACATGATCGCTCAATCACATGCAAGTAAGATAATAAGTAAATCAATCGCACAACACAAGATGTTCTTGGGGAAAGCAACTGCTCAAAACCCCTCTATCTATATTGTGTATTAAGTCAAAGAATCATGAAACAATACAATGCTTAAAATCTCATGAGATTCTCCAGCACTCTTCCAACTGTCTCACACTGATCTAGGAAAAATCAGTCTATTAATTAGCCAATTCTCAGCCTTCCTTCAGCCTACTTTGCTCACACAATTCCTAGGGAATTAGCTCCCTATTAAATAGGAAAAATAGTCTTCCTTGATTGCGCAGTGCATCGTGGCATCCCAATGACTCTATAATTGCACATGGGAAATTTTATATAAATACAATTGATAGTTATGTTCCCTTTAACTTCTGCCTCAACCAGGTATTCCTTATATATGACAAGCATGCAACTATTTATAGTGAATTATCAGTTAACTTATTGATCACTCATTGTGAATTAAATATAATTTAATTCACTTGACCTCTCACTAGTTCACCTCTCAGTTAGAACTAGTTAAACTGATTATAACTCAATAAGTTGAGTTAACTCACTCACACCATGCATCAACTGCAACTACACCCAAAAAATATTAGAATCCCTCTACATGCCTCATCTTAGACCCTCAACTCGAATTTATTGAGCTAACTCAATCATCGTGACTTAGTTAACTGATACAAGTTGTTACGAGATGGAATTACAATTTATTGTCTAATTTATTTAAGGGAAAAATAAATTAGGTGCTTCACATTCCACGTCCAAAATTTTGGTGTATCAAAAAGTCCACATTCCTGATGCATCAAGATTCTACGTCCTCTGCGGGTGTATTTTTTGTCCTTTCTAGTTTCCAATTTCGCTGTTTATTGTTGCAAATTTCAACACTCCCTCTCAATAAGAAATGAATTCAATCTATCCCAATCCAGTACCTTTGAAATGTTCTGCATGCAACACTTCTCTAGTGTTGTTTGCACCTGCAACTCTTGAAACTAAATAGCCTCTGAACAACGGAATCAATATAATGCATCGGTCATCAGAGTCTTATGACTGTTGCTAGCTATTGTACCTGTCTACTAGACTCTCTGCGCTGCTATTCACATCTGCATCTGTGCCCTCTGCACTGCTGCCAAATCTGATATGTGCTCCATTATCTGACATTTTTTACTCTGATTTATGTCTTCCTGACATCTTACTACATCAATCCAACCGATCCTTCCTGCTACTATTGTACTGTGGGCTCCTCGTAACTAAGTTCAATCCATGAGACACACCATCTCAATGGACCCTGCCAAAATTTCTTCTTGGGATTATATCTACACATTGCCCCACCTCTCACTTGCAGGTATAGCTGCATGTACTCCCTCTTCCCATCTGCCTCGAAATTCCCCCCTACTTGAGGTCTCTGCTTGAGTGGACGCCTCCACTCAATATCCTCTCTGCTTCTCTAATTGTGGTTGCTCCACAACCTTCTGATACTACTTCTGAGGCTGCATGTTGAGAGATAATTGCTCCCTCTCAACCACCAAGTCACTAACCATTGCTTTTCTCCTCAAATATTTGCATGCATCTCAACCTCAAGAGAATACAGGTTCTTGACTCTTACACCGATCTGTTTCACCCATCCCATCGTAACGTGTCTAAGGAACACCTTTCTTTTTCTAAATATGACATCATAACCACGATCTTCCAATACCGTTATGGAGACAAGATTCTTCCTTAGGCCTGGAACATACAAAACATCTTCTAGTCTAAGAGGGGAGCCAGATTCCCTTTGAAAGGTAATTGTACATATGTCGGTCACATTATGCCTCCTGTCATCTCCAAACTGTATGTTCTACTGGAGGTCCTTCTCCTCCAAGTCACTGAAGATATCTCTATTCCTCGTCATATGGAACGAGGCACCGCTATCTAGATACCACATGCATCCCATTACAATGTTGGACATGTATGCAATGAGAGTAAAATCAAGCTCAAACTGTGAAGCCAACACTTCACTCGCTACAACTGTAAGCTCTTTCTTGCTTGCCTTCTTCTGTGGACAATTCGCGACATAGTGCCCATGCTCGTGACAATGAAAACTATTGATATTGGAAAAGTCTCTCTTGCCTTCTTCACCTTGGGACTTATTTCAATTGGATTTCTTTCCTTTTCTGACTAATGCAAAATCTTCTTCTTTGTCTTTTCCAGAGGTCTTATCTCTAGTGCTCTACCTTATTTCTTATATTACCAAGTCAGACCACAAACGCTCCCAGTCTGGTAACTTCTCCCTCCCATTTAGAGTCCTGGTAACTATGCCAGCTCTTGGGAAGGCCTAGAAGTGCTAGGCTCATCAAATCATCCTGGACTATAGTCACACCAACACTTCCAAGCTCATCTCGACATTGAGTGAAAGTAAGTTGGTATCATCTCTCCCTCCTCCATCTTGATCTTTCTGAGCTTTTCCTTCAGCACCAACTTCCTGTGGTCGATGCTATTCTGAAATAGATCTGTCAAGGCCTTCCACATAGCATATGGAGTCACCTTCCCATAGAGACTCGAGAAAATATGATCTCGAACTCCCGCTAACAAGATCCTTCTGCTTCAGGCTTGGGAATATCAATATCTATGAATTCCTTCAACCCGTTGTCTTCCAACACTACCTCCATCCTGTCCTTTCCTAATATATAATTCAAATTTCCCTCAAGAGCATATACGAGTCTCAAGCCATTGAAAAACATCTTGATCTACTATTGGATGCTGAAGAATAAATCTACAAATTTGAACTTTTTCAAGACAAACTATATTTCTTCTCTTCTATTGTGATTCCTGGTGCTCTGATACCATGTATAAATATCGCTATGATACCATGTATAAAATCTACAACAGATTCAATCTGATCTTGTGGTGTACTAAAAAAAGATACTGAATCCTTCTACAATATTTGCGGAATGAAAAACACGATCACTCAATCACATGCAAGTAAGAGAAAAAAGTAAATCAATCGCACAACACAACATGTTCTTGGGGAAAGTAACTGCTCAAAACCCCTCTATCTATATTGTGTATTAATTCAAGGAATCATGAAACAATAAAATGATTAATCTCTCATGAGATTCTCTAGCACTCTGCAACCTATCTCACACTGATCCAGAAAAAATCAGTCTAATACTTAGCCAGTTCTCAACCTTCCTTCAGCCTTCCTTGCTCACGTAATTCCTAGGGAATTATCTTCCTATTAAATAGGAAAATAGCCTTCCTTGATTGCGCAATGCATCATGGCATCCCAATGACTCTATAATTGCACATGGGAAGTTTTCTATGAATACAACTGATAGTTATGTTCCCTTTAACCTCTGTCTCAACTGAGTCTTCCTCAGAACTGACATGCACGAAGCTATTTATAGTGAATTATCATTTAACTGATTGATCACTCATTGTGAATTAAATCTAATTTAATTCACTTGACCTCTCACTAGTTCATCTCTTAGTTAGAACTAGTTAAACTGATTATAACTCAATAAGTTGAGTTAACTCACTAACACCATGCATCAACTGATGCATCAATTGCAACTAGACCCCCAAAATATTAGAACCCCTCTACATGCCTCATTTTAGACCCTCAACTCGAATTTATTGAGCCAACTCATTCATCATGACTTAGTTAACTAATACAATTTGTTATGAGATGAATTTACAATTTAATGTTCAATTTATTTAAGGGAAAAATAAATTATATGCTTCACATTCCACGACCAAAATTCTGGTGCATCAAAAGTGCCACATTCCTTGTGCATCAATATTCCACTTCCTTTGTGGGTGCATTTTTTGTGCTTTCTGGATGCCAATTTCACAGTTTCTTGTTTAAAATTTCATCATATCATAGGTGTGGTATTTATGAATAGTATCGGAAAGTGTTTCACTATGATAGGCCACCGAATTCCACTGTTGGTTGATAATTGCACCAATAGCATAGTCAGAGGTGTTTGTCTCAATTTCAAATGGTTGTTGTAGGTATGGTCATGCGAGTATAGGTGTAGAGCAGAGGCGGTGATTCAACTCAACGAATGCCTTCTATGGGACATGGACTAGAAAAAAATTGCTTTCACTCTGCCCTTAGTAACCTGACTTAGAGGCCAAGTGATAGGCAGGGATACCTTCGGTATCATGTATAACTTATGGCCTAAAGTAATAATAACAGTGTGAGGCCTGGACTCATACACAACATGTTTCTTCCACATGTATGGTTGGCCTAATAACACATCACAAAATTGAAGAGGAGAAACATCACACATTAGCTCATCCATGAAGGGCTTGATGCTGCAGGGAAGGAGACATTGTTGCCTAACGTAGAGATCTTGTCCTGGGTGAAGCACCCGATGGTGTACAGTTGCGGGTGTGGTGTGGTCAGTAGGCCTAACTGCTTCACGAAATCTGCTGAAATGAGGTTATTTTGGCTCCTGCTGTTGACAATGAACTACAATGGAAAACCCTTCACCCACATCTGTGAGTGGAAGAGAAACTACCCCTCTTATGGATATTTGCGCCCAATCTTTTGGACCTTGGTGGTGGCAATAGTGGCACTGGGTTTTGCATCAATAATATGCTTCCCCTTATCATTCCCCTTGTCAAATTCTAACTCAGAATAAGAACATGCATCAAACTCTAAAGCTTTCAGCTCAACCACCAATGACTACATGGCATGACACTCATTTGTGTATTGAATGGGGCTCTTGTAGAACTCACACTACTTTCCTGTATCCTTCCTCATCTTCGTGGTACCATTATTTTCTTGTGGCTTTGATGGATCGTCCTAGGTCACTCCACCTTGGCTCTGTATTTTTTTCCTACAGTTTGGGGGTGCTCTTGCCCTAATTTTAATTCACAAATCCAAAGTTGCACTTATTTTGTTTAAATTTTTGTTCAATATTGGCAGCATATCAGTATGCTACACCAAGTGAGGAGTTGTCCACGAACTCCATTTCTTCCTGAATATATTTTTGCAGAAAACCACGATACTTTAGCACTAGATGTTGCTCAAAGTCTTTGATACCCAACTTTGTGCATAGAGTATGAAAATATTTTTGAACTCATGCACATCTTGGTCCCTTTGTTGTTGTAGTGTGGTCCACTGTATGTACTTGTCCTCATAGCTCCCCACGTGGTAATATTATTCGTTGGCATTGTATTAGAAAGAGCTCAAAGAGGGGGCATCTATAAATAAAGAGGGTTCCTCAACCCTTTTCTCATAGTATGTTTCCCACCAGCCCTTAACATGGGGGGAAGCCTTAAGTAGTCCAAAAGTAATATTCTCCCTATCAGAGAAACTATGGATCGAAAAATGACCCTCAAACAGATTCAACCATTTATCTACAACATTTTCATATATTTGACCTTCAAATATAGGGATATCAAAGTTCACTTGTAACTTAAAATGGGTGGCGCCTCCGAAGTGATTGTTGGATGAAGATACGTCACCAGTGAGCATCCGTTGAAGGATCTAGGAAAATTTATCCATCATCTCATTCCTTTTCCGCTTGAGGGATTCTTTGAGAAATAGTTTGATAGGATCTCCAACTCCCTTGTTTTTCTTTTCTTCTTCCATGGGAGGTCATGGGTGTCAGTGGGGACGGTCTTGCAAAGGCTCAACCAGTTCAAGTCCCAACTCCTTATACCTCGACCTCGATGGGGATATGCATAGAAAAATAGAGAAAGAGAAAACCATTATGATACCACTAATATTTATTTTATGAAGGAATGAAATGAAATACAAATATAAAAAAAAACACAGAGATACAACGAAAACATAACTTCAATTCATTAATAACAAAGTACTGAAAACTGTTTACATGTAGAATGGTAATAAACTAGCTTAGGCGATGGTAGCCTATCTCTGAGAAGAGATGTGGTGGATACATACCTTCTGCATTGTGTTACAATGAGTCTTGAAGGCTTATTTATTATTGAGAAGCAATGGAAAACCCTAAACATCTAAAAAACCTAATCCTTGGGGTAAATTGGTACATTAACTTCCCAGGGTTGTAACTTTTACATATGATCTCCATTTGACAGGTACAATACCTCATTAGAAATTCTATCCGAGGAATAAAATTTTCAATTTTAGACCCTTATTATAATCCAATAGATTTCGCGTTTTCCAAAAAAATGTCGTTTAGGGCCTCAAAATGGCTTCGAAAATTCAGGACCCAAAAAACTGCCAAAAATAGTAAATTATGCTACAATTAAGGAAAGTGAAAGAAACAATGGTGGAGGTCCAAGTGGAATAGGTGGGTGGCTACCAATATTTTCCTAGATCAGTCATCCCCCCTTAGGAAGCAATGGTCCCCATTGCATTGAGTTCCTCCATGAGATGGGGAAAATTTCGTTGAACTTTGTCCCTAGTGAGCCACTTTCCTTGGTGCAGGAGTTGGTCAGATTTGAAAACCCGATACTGTTGGATATTCTACTGGTGAGTCAAGGATAATTTTAAGGATGGAAAATTATCTTGAAGTTTAAAATGTTGGCGAATTTCACTAGTTCCTAATATGTGAACTATAAACTTTTATTGATATGTTTATGAAATTTTACAAATTTATAATGATTTTATATATAGTCTCTATATAATGTTGGCTATTTTTAAGGTAAAATAATTTTATATTGTAAAATTTGGGCGAATCATGTTTACAAAAAAACGAAAATTGGCAAATCTTTTTTTTGGAAAAATCATGGAAAATTAGCCCACTTGCGAATATTAGCTCCTAAAAATTTCCATGGCGAGTTTTCTTGATTTGCATGTCCATGATTCGATCAATTGTTTCATGTTCCATTCACTCTGGGTATAACTCTGTTGTTGTTAGGCGGGGCTACCTCCGATATCCTGTATAAATTATGGCCCAAAGTAATAATACAATGTGAGGCTTGGAGTCATACACAACATGATGCTTCCATATGTATGGTTGGCATAATAACACAACACAAACTTCAAGAGGAGAAAAATAAAAAAATACCTCATCCGTGAAGGGCTTGATGTTGTAGGGAAGGTGACACTGTTGGCCGATGTGAGGATATCATCGTTGGTGAAGCCACCTGATGGTGTACAAATGTGGGTGTGGTGTGGTTGGTAGGCTCAACCACTTCTCAACCTTTGTTGAAATGATGTTCTTTTGGATCCCACTGTTGATAATGAACTACATTGGAGAGCCCTTCATCCAAATTTGTGAGTGAAAGAGACGCTCTCCCTCCTATATATCTTTGGGATTAATATTTCGGACCTTGGTGGTGGTAACAATGGCATTTGGTTCTGCATCAACAATCTGCTTCCCCTTGTCAGATTTGGGCTCAGAATTATAACATGCATCCGAAATATGAAGCTTTCAGCTCGGCCACCAATGACTGCATGGCGCAACACTCATTTGTGTTGTTAGTGGGGCCCTTGTGGAAGTCATACCACTTTCTTGTGTCCTTCTTCATCTTAGTGGTGCCATTATTTGTTTTCTTCTTTGATGGGTTGTCTTATGTCGCTTCACCTTGGTTCTGTCCTTTGTTATGCAGTTTGGGGGTGCTCTTTCCTTGGTTCTGATTCACAGATCCAAAGTCACACTTTTTTTTTTAAATTTTTGTTCAGCCTTGGAAAAATATCAAAATGGTGCACCAAGTGAGGAGTTGTCCAGGAACTCCATTTCTTCCGGAATTTATTTGTGAAAACAGTCGCGATACTTGAGCAATATATGCCGCCCAGAGTCTTTTATACCTAGCTTTGTGAATAGAGTACCAAATATATTTGTGAACTCATGCACATCTTGGTCCCTTTGCTTTCATAGTGCGGTCCATTATATGTACTTGTCCTTATAGCTCCCCACAGGGTAATATTGTTCCTTGATAGCATCTTAGAAAGAGTTCCAAGAGGGGGCGGCTATAAACATAGAGGGTTCCTTGGCCCTTTTCTCATTGTAAGTTTCCCAACAATCCTTGACATGGGGGGAAGCCTTAAGCAGTGCAAAAGTAATATTCTCCCTATCATAGAAAATATGGACCGAAAAATAACCTTCCAAAAAATTCAACCATATATCTACACCATCTACATCTATTTGACCTTATAATATAGGGATATTGAAGTTCACTTGTACCTTGAAGGGGGTAGTGCCTCTGAAGTGACTATTGGATGAAGATGTTTTGTTGGTGGCCATCTGCCAAAGGATCTGGGAAAAGTTTCCCATCATCTTGTTCCTTTGTCGCTCGAGGGCTTCTTCGAGAAATAGTTTGATAAGATATCCTGCTCACTCATCGTTCTTTTCTTCTGCCATGGGATGCAATCGGTGTTAGCAGGGACGGTCTTGAAAAGGCTTAACTAGTTCAAGTCCCAACTCCTTATACCCCAACCTCCTTGGGGACATGCACAAAAAAATAGAGAAAGAGTAGACTTCCCTGATACCACTGATCCAGATTTTATGAAGGAACAAAATTAAATACATATATAAACAAAAATAAAGAGATACAATGAAAACAAAACTTCAATTCATTAATAACAAAGTACTGAAAATTGTTTACATGCAAAATGGAAATAAACTAGCTCAAGCGATGGTAGCTTATCTATGAGAAGTGTTGTGGAATTTACATAACTTCTGAACTATGTTACAATAAGGCTCAAAGGTCTATTTATTAGAAACAATGGAAATCCCTAAACATCCAAAAAAACTAACCCTAGGAGATGAAGCGCCAAAATTTTGAAGGCCTTGTTGGGCTAAATTGGTACATCGAATTCTCGGGGTCATAACTTTGGCATACGATATTTGTTTGATGCACAAAATACCTCATTATAAATATATATTATATGAATATAAATTTTTATTGAAAAATCCATTTTTTAAATTTATGGGTTTTCCTTTTTTCTAAAAAAACATCATTTAGGGCCTTAAAATGACTCCGAAAGTTCAAGACCTGAAAAACTACCAAAAATAGTAAACTTTGCTACAATTAAGGAAACTAAAAGAAACAATGGTGGGGATACAAGTGGAATAGGTGGGTGGCCACCAATATCCACCTAGATCAGTCCTCCCCCTTAGGAAGCAATGCTCCCCATTGCATTGAGTGTCTCCATGAGATGGGGAAAATTCTGTTGAACTTGTTCTGTGGTGAGCCACATGCCTTGGTGCAAGAGTTGGCCAACTTTGACAACTTGGTACAGTTGAATGTTCTATTGAAAAATGTTCTTGATCTGTGTGTCCATGATCTAATTAGTTGTGGCTTGTTCCATGCAGTCTGGGTTTATCTCTATTGGTGTTAGCTTTTTTCCAATGTCTGATCTATCTAGTAATGGTGGAAAGTATGGCCAAATATGGTCCACATTGAACACTGGGTGCAAACCAAGGAATGGGGGAATACTGAGTTCAAAAGAATTGTCTCCCACAACCTTTTTTATGGTGTAAGGCCTATATCGAAGTGGTCTGAGCTTTCGATGGGCTCCGGTAGGGCATTCTTTATACAAATGAAACCAAACTTTGTCGCCCACCTGAAACTTGTGCGACACCCAATGCTGATCACGTCGTTTCTTGTACTTGGCATTGGACTTATACAAGATGTCATGAACCTGTTGGAATATGTGTTGGATGCATTTAATAAATCGAGTTGCTTTATCAACCTCAGATTGTACATGTGTGGATTATGTCTATGTAGTCGCATGAGGCATGGCAACATCAATAAGACACAATGGTTAAAAACCCAAACCCACTTGAAAAGGACTGCAAGTAGTCGAGCTATGGAGAGATATGTTATAACTGTGTTGCACATTAGGAAGGCTCTCATCCCAAGTTTGTGGATACTTGGAGTTGTACATGTGAAGTATGTGCAATATTATCTTTTTGACAACCTTTGTTTGGCCATTAGTCTGCGGATGGAATGCAATCAATTTGGTGAGCTTTGTGTCCAATAATGTCTAGAGGCTTGACCATAATGTGCTTAGGAACCTTCTATCCCGATCTGATAAAATGGTCTATGAGATTCCAAAACTTATCCATACTTGTTCAAAAAAGAGTTTGGCAGTGTCCTTTGTTGTGATACTCTTCTTGCAAGTCACCAATATAACCATTTTAGAAAATCTGTCCACGACCACAAATACACATTTATTAAAATTATTGGTAGAAGGGAGGCCAGAAAAATAGTCAATGGAGATGGATTCTCATGTTTGGATGGGAGTAGGAAAAGGAGTGTACATGCCTTGCTTCTTCATGGTTGGCTTGGCGATGGCACTTGGAGTGCAGGATTTGATGTATTTGAGAACGTCCTGTAGTAGTTTTGGCCAATTAAAATACTTCTGTAGTACGAACACAATTTTATCCACGCCAAAGTGTCTTGCGACCCGACTTTAGTGTGCCTCCCAAATCAGCTTGGCACGCTCGCTTGAAGGATTAGAAAGGTGGTTTATGTAGCATAATAATGCATCATGGAGGTGGAAATCTAGAACTTTGCCATCCACTAGAATCTAGTATGTGGTGGAAATCTCTAGACAATTTTTGTACAATTGTGGCCATTCAGAATTCTCGTGGCCACAAGAGTTAAGAACAATAGTCAGTGTTGCAAATAGGGGCTGACTAAGACAATCTACAACATGATTGGTGATGCCCTTCTTGTACTTAATGTTTAAGTGGAATTTTTACAGATATGTAGACCACTTCTAATGACGATCATTCTCGAACTTCCCTTGTGTCTGGATAAACTGAAGATATTGATGATCTGTATGGATTACCGTCTCCTTCCACAAAATGTAATGTTCCCATTGTTAGCATGCTTGCATGATGGAATACATATCTTTATCCTAAGTGGGGTATTTTTGAATTGTATCAGAAAGCGTCTCACTATGATAGGCCATCGAATGCCCTTGTTGGGTGAGAACTGCACCACTAGCATAGTCAGAGGTGTTTGTCTCAATTTCAAATGGTTGTTGTAGGTATAGTTTTGAGAAGTGTTGTAAGAAAGACTCAATTTGACTTAGTCTTGGTCAAATTGAGAAAATTCAAAATTTCCACATCATCAGATAACTTGGAGGCAATTAAATAAGGTGACATGGTTCTTATCACTCAATTATCTCATCAAATTCGAGTAGTGGGCTTGGAGTTAAATTTGCATGTGTTGATTGCTAATTTATAGCAATCTAGTTCAATTATTTCTAGTTGTACTCAGTTAAACTAGTTCTAACATTTAATAGAAATAGTTGGGGGTCAGTTGTGCAGTGGGACAATAGTTAACTCAAAGATCATCTAGTTAAATGATCAATCAACCAAAAATAACTCATGCATGCAAGGAATTTGAATTGCTTAGCCGTGGTAGAGATTACAAGGCAATGTAACATTACTTGTAAACTAGTGTTGATTGTACAGGTGTTGCATGCAATCAATGATCAACCCTTGGGAATTGTGAAATCAATTTGGAGGAAATTCCTAAAGAATAGGGGCTCATTTACTCAAGATTTGCGCAAGGAAATAGGGGGCCTTGGTGAGAAAATATTTGGATAAGTGTTGACCAAATATTGTTCATTGAGAAGGAGAGTAATTATTATTTTGTAGGTTGAGCTCAGAGTTGGAGCTAGCATTTGTAATAGTTTCTCAATTCATTGGTTAATGCAAACAGGATTGAGGGGTTTTTCCCAGTTGGGTTTTCCTAGAAATCACTTTGTATTTGTGGTTTTTCTTATTGCATGTTTGTGCATGTTGCTCTAAATTGTGAATTTCATTCTGCATATTAGTAGAGTAGAATTGTGTCTCTTGATTTTAGATTGAAATTATTGAGCAGTTGAAATTCTATAAAATTTCTACATGGTATCAGGGCAAAATTCACATTAGAATAATAATTTCGAATTTTTTCCTCAAGAGGTTTGAATTTTTAGCTTCAATGTAGCAGGATTTCCTCAGAGTTGGGAGAATGGCCTTCAATGCTCTGAGATTAGAGTACGCCTTAGAAGACAACTCTATTTCATTGCCTGGAAGTATCACATGGAGACAATTCTTGATGACAATGGATTGCTAGATTATGTCAAGACAAACATTCCAAAACCAAGATTATTTGATGCCCAAAACCTAGCCCAGTGGAAGAAAGATCTAACCAAGGCGAGGAGAATAATATTGGAGGGAGTGTGAGACCACATTGTCTCAAATATCCATGGAAAAGAGATACCATTTTCCATGTGGAAGGAACCAACTTAGTTATTCAAAAATAGTAGTGACCATAGAACATTGGCCCTAAAAGAAAAACTTCGAAACATTAAGATGTGGAAGAATTATAATATTATGTAGTTCTCTCTAGATTTACACAAGTTTGGGATGAGTTTGGAGGGGTTGGTGTGAATGTTGCAGAAGATGACATGGTGAGCCTAGATCTTCTAGGCCTTCAAAAATCTTGGCATAGCTACCAGGACTCAATGAATGGGATGGAGAAATTACCGAATTTGGAATGCTTATGGTTCGATTTGGTACAAGAAGAAATCGAGCGAAATACCATAGATGGAGCTTCATTCAAGGGAGAGGATGAAGACACTTTTGCATAAGGGAAGAAATCTAAAACCAAACCAGATTCCATCCAAGGGGGAAAGAAGAATGACTTGTCCAAAATAAAATGCTTCATTTGTCATGAATTTAGGCACTATCCTACAAAGTGTCCACACAAAAAGTCTAGAAAGAAGAAATCAGGAGGAGAAGTAGGTGACACATTGGGTTCATAGTTCGAGTTAGACTTTGCCCTAAGCATATGCATGGCCAAAACTATGATTGGGAGTGTGTGGTACTTGAACTCAGGTGCCTCGTTCTACGTGATAGGGTCTAGAGAGTTTTTTAGTGACTCGGAGGAGAAAGATATCTAAATGCATATTAAGCTTGGGAATGATGAAAGGTACAGTGCTATCGGGATTGGTATAATAAAATTTAAGAGGGAGTCATGATCCCCTCTTCACCTCAAACATGTCATGTTTGTACGAGGCCTGAAGAAGAACCTCGTCTCTGTAGCAGTTTTGGAAGACCACGATTATGATGTAATCTTCAGTAAAAGGAAATACTTTCTGAGATACATAACCATTAGGTAGGTGAAGTAGATAGGGGTTCATGTGAAGAACTTGTACCAACTTGATGTAGAAGATTGCACTGCATTAAGCGGTAAGGTAAAGAAAGTGAAAAGTTGAGATGTTGGTGAAATATGGCACTAAAGACTTAGTCATTTGCACCATGGCGCCCTTAAAATTATGCATCAAATAACCACTGGCCTCCCTAAAGGATCACTTGAGAAATAAGATGTTTACAAGGGTTATACCTTGTGGAAGTATGTAAAATACACATTCCATGATAGAGACAAAAACTCAAATGTAGCCTTGGAGAGAGTCCACTCTGATGTTTGTGGACCCTTCTCGACAACCTCCATTGCCAGACATAAATACTATGTTATTTTTATTGATGATTTGTCAAGAAAGTGTTGGATCTTATTCATACGGAAGAAGAACGAGACATTCTCAAAATTTGTAGAATTCAAGGCACTGGTTGGGAAAGAGACTAGAAAAAATGTGAAGGCCCTTAGGAGCGACAATGGAGGTGAGTATGTTTCAAATGAATTCAAGGAATTTTGTTCCAAAGAAGGAATTTGAAGAGAACTAACAACTCCCCACAACCCACAACAGAATGGGGTAGTTGAGAGAAAGAACCAAAGCATTGTGGGAGATGCGAGAGATGTGCTACATGACCAGGGCATACCACTACATTTTTGGGTAGAGGCATGTAACACAATAGTCTACTTACAAAACTAGAGTCCTCATTGGATTCTTGGTATGATTACACCAAAGGAGGCCTTCTTAGGGAGAAAGCCGGATGTGTCTCATTTCAGAATTTTTGGAGCCTCTATTTACTTCCATGTATCCAAAGATTCAAGGAAGAAACTTGAGACAACAACAAAGTTGGAAGATTCTATGGGTTACACCGAAACTCCACACAATTACTAGGTGTACTTACCTTCCCTTAGAATGACAACTGTGTGAAGGGATGTAAAGTTTGATGAGGAGAAAGCAATGAGATTCTCTCTTGACAGGGAGTTTCAAATCCCACTAGAAGAGGAGCTTTTAGCTCCAAAGGAGGAGCCTTAGGAAGTTGTGGAGTAGCAAAAAATGGAGGACCAAAGAGGAGGCGGAGTGGAGATATCCACTCAATTAGAACCATCTAGAGAAGGTAGAAAAAGAACTAGGGAAGCTGAAATATTGGTGCATGATGCGAGGGAGAATGTGGGAGCTCCTTCAACTTTGCATAGGAAAAGGAGGTCACCTGAGAGGTACACTCACTATATGGATCTAATGAATGAGCTTGTAGAGACTAAGCCATCCTCTTTTGAGGAATCAGTGGAGCAACCTATTTTGGTTGATTAAATGATGGAAGAATATGAATCCATCATAAAGAAAAATGTTTGGGAATTAGCCCCAAGACCGACATAAAAATAAGTTGTGGGTTCTAAATGGATCTTCAAAGTTAATAATGCAGTATATGGAATCATAGAGAAGTATTAGGAGAGATTTTTGGCCAAAGGATTCGCTCAAGTTGAGGGAATTTACTATGAGGAAACATGTACTCCCATAGCATGATATTCATTCATTAGATCAATTCTTGCACTGGTTACACAGATGGGCTGGAAGATCCACCAGATGTATGTAAAAACAACATTTATCAATGGTTTTATTGAGGAGGAAGTGTACATAGAGAAACCATAAGGTTTTGAGACATTTGATCAAGAATATCATGTGTGCAGACTCAGGCGAGCATTGTACGGTCTCAAACAAGCACCCCAAGCTTGGTACACTCAGATTGATAGTTATCTCAATGGATTGAGCTTCACCAAAGGTGAAGTAGATGAAAATCTCTATCATATTTTTGTAGAAGGTAAATTTATTATCATTTTTTATATGTTGATGATTTAATATTGACATATGATGAGCAACTAATTCGCTCTTGCAAGGGAATTTGATATGAAAGACATGGGCCTCATGCATTACTTTCTTGGGTTAGAAGTATGGTAAGGTGCGGGGAATTTTTTGTGTCTTAAGGCAATTATGCCATAAATATATTTCACATGGAGAGTTGTAAGCCCATGGAGACACCTCTAGCGACCAATTGGAGGAAGGAGAATGCTACACCAGGTGAAGAGATTGATGCTACCATTTACCATAGCTAGTGGGTTCACTGATGTATCTTGTGAACATACGAATATATATATGATATACATTCAACCAGTTGATACAAGATATGGTTAGGCTGACCAAATTTTATTGGAAGGAACAAATCATGTTTTACAGTACCTTAGATGCACTAACTAGTATGGATTATGGTATAGATGGTTAAAGGGAGTGAAGCTGCATGGCTTCATAGATGTAGATTGGTTAGGGATTCCATACAACTGAAAGAGTTGTAGAAATTATATAAATTATGTGTTATATGTCCAATATTATCATGATCTCACACTATTTTAACTTCATGCAAAATACAAAATCTATTCCACCATTGATCATTTGCGGAAATTAAATCAAGATTGCAATGCACACATGAAACAATAAAAATTCACATACATTAACACAGTTGTTTAACGGGAAAGCCTGAAGCTGAAAACCCCAACTATCTATATATAATATATGTCATAGAGATCATGTAACAATCCTCATACAAATCTGATCATATCAATCTCTCAATACAATATAATCGCTACACACTAATCAGGCCTAATCTTGCAAATCCATGCATCGATATTTGCCACTTGCTAGCTTGCCTCTACTGCGCAATCCCTGCTGAAGAATGGCTCTGAATGAGTTCGAATTACTCCAGCCTTTCTCATGCAATCCTCATTGGCATCTCCATTGAGTGTTGGATGCAATCAATGCATCACTATAGTCACAACTAATAGTCTATCTTTCCCTTTCACCTATCTCTCCATTGGTCTCCACTGAAACTGCCATGCACTGTCGTTAACTAATGTATTATTTAGTTGATTAATGAGCTATTATGTATGAATTAATTAACTAATTAATTAACTCCACTCTCACTAGTGTATCAATCAGTTAGACTAGATACAACTAGCTCAACTGAGTCTAACTGAGTTAAACTGAATACAACTCCATAACTACTTCTTCCAACTGTGTCATAACTCTGCCACTTGAGTTCTAACTGAGTCCTCCATGCAATAGTCCAGTCAACCCTCAGGAATAGTGTAATTCCTTCTGTCAGCTACTGTGCCACATCTATGCACTAAACTGAAGTGCTCCAAGAGAATAAGATAATGTTTAGAGTCCAAATATTATTAAGAGCTAATAATATCTGACATATCTATTTTTAGACTGGAAGTCTAAAAATAGACTCCGCCCAAAATGTCTAAGAATAGAAGTCCATATATTTTTCCAACTTGACCAACCATCCACAAATAGCATCCCGCAACTCATAGAATATGATCGACATGTCTAGAAATAGACATAGTATAAAAATAGACATAGTATAAAAATAAACTTTGCACCAAAAATAGCCTGCGGGCCCACTTAGTGAAGGCGACTCTTTTCACTAAGCTCATCATCTTGTTGAATCTCAACACTCCCTCTCAACAAGATAGGGATTATCTGCCACCCCAATCCTGTCTCTATGGTATTCGAATTTGCTCCTGGTGAGCACCTTCGTCAGAATATCTGCATCCTGATCTTCCGTAGGAATGTAAGAAAGCAACATGATCCTCCACTGCACACAATATCTGATATGATGGTATCAGATGTCAATATTTTTAGATCTATCATGAAATACTGGATTAACCGAGAGTTTAATGCAACTCTGATTATCACAATATATCACTGTAGGATCCAATGAGAACCGAACAAACCGACCGGGATCTTCCTCATCCATATAGCCTCGCATGCTGCCAAACTTGCTGCCATGTACTCGGCCTCCGCTGAACTGAGTGCCACGGATCTTTGTTTCCTGTTGTACCAATAAACTGTTGTAGATCTGATACTGAAAATCCCTCCAGATGTGCTCTTTCTGTCTGTTGGGCTTCCTACCCAATCTGCATCTGTGAAGCCATGCAACTTCACCTCATCCGACTGTCTGTACCACAATCCATACCCAGATGTGCCCCTGAGATACCTCAGGACATGCTTGCCTACCTTCCAAAATAGCTTGGTAGGCTTAACCATTGCTTGTGAAAGCTGGTTCACAGCATAGCATATGTCCGGTCGTGTATTGACTAAATACATGAGCGAAACAACCAACTGTCGATAAATAGTGGCATCCACTACCTCTGCCGATGTAGCATCCTCCTTCCTCCAACCACCAGGAAGAGGAGTGTTGATAAGCTTGCAGCCTTGCATGTGAAACTTCTCCAGTATCTCCTGGGCGTACTTGCCTTGAGACACAAGCAGTTCACCTTTTCACTGCCAAATTTCCAATCCCAGGAAATAATGAAGGAGGCCCAAGTCCTTCATCTCAAACTCCTTTGCAAGATCTGCCTTGCATGAGTGTATCAAAATTTCATCACCTGTTAGTATTAAATCATCTACATAAAGCACAATGATCAAAAGCTTACCCTCCACCACAATTTGGTATAGGTTTGGATCCGCCTCACTCTTGGCGAAACCAAGTCCGGTGAAATAACTGTTTATCCATGTGTACCAAGCACGAGGTGCTTGTTTCAGCCCATACAACGCTCTTTTGAGCCTGCACACATGCGACTCGCTGCTGAAGATTTTGAATCCTTCAGGCTGCTCAATTTACACCTCCTCCTCAATGATTCCATTGAGGAACGCAGTCTTCACATCCATCTGATGAATGTGCCAACCCATCTGCGCTGAGAGAGCATAGATGGTCTGTATGGAAGAATACCTTGCGACAGGTGCAAAGGTTTCTTCATAGTCAATCCCCTCGATCTGTGAGAAGCCCCGTGCAACAAATCTTGCCTTATACTTCTCAACGCTCCCATCAACAACTTGCTTCACTTTGTAGATCCATCTAGAACCTACCATTGATTTCCCTTCTGACCTTGGGACAATCTCCCATGCACTGTTTCTGACAATCGAATCATACTCTTCCACTATGGCATCTACCCATGCGGGATCCTCCACATCTTCCTTGAAAGAGGATGGTTCCGTCACGATACACTTGCTCATCAGAGCCATGTATCTAGTAAATCGATCAGGTGACTATCTCTGTCTGCGCTGTGATGTAGGAACTCCTACATTCTGCACTGCATCAAGATTCAGTCTCTCATCTTCTGCCCTCTGATGTTTGGCGTTGCATGAGTGGTTTCTTCCACTCCATGAACCTCCTCTTGTGGTTGATCCACATCTTGAGGCTCATCTTTAGGAACAAGTATCTCCTCCTCTGCATGCAAGTGTGGCTCCCTCTCAAGCGACAACTTCATGGGTTTCTCCTCATGAAATTTGATATCCCGTCGCATGACAGTCATTCGACTGTTTGGAAAATACACATGATAATTGTGGGGTGTTTCTGTGTACACCACAAATATCCCAACCTCTGTGGTCAACTCCAGCTTCTTCCTGGCATCCTTCGTCACATGAATGTAAACAGTTGAGCCAAAAATCTTCAAATGAGAAATATCAGGCTTCTTACCAGAAAACGCCTCTTCGGGTGTACTCATGCCAAGTACTCTATGAGGACAACGGTTTTGCACATAAACCGCAGTGTTGCATGCCTCATCCCACAAGTGTATGGGAAGGCCCTGATCATGCAACATTGCCCGTGCAGCACCCACGATCATTCTGTTCTTTCTCTCCGTGACCCCATTCTGCTGTGGGTTATGAGGCGTTATGAGTTCTCTTTGAATTCCTTCTTTGCTACAGAAGTCTTTGAATTCGCCAGAGATGTATTCACCACCATTATCACTCCGGAGAGCTTTCACTTGCTTCCCCGACTCTTTCTCAACCAGCACCTTCAACTCACAGAAATTTGAGTATGTCTAGCTCTTCTTCTGCATGAAGAAGATCCAACACTTACGAGAAAAGTCATCAACAAATATCACATAATACCTGTGCTTTGCTGTTGAAGCAACCGAAAAAGGTCCACACACGTCTGTGTGAATTTTCTGAAGGATCGTTGAAGCACGACTATCATTCTCATGAAAAGTGGTCTTCACAAATTTTCCCAAAGTACATCCCTTGCACTGATTTGACTGCGCAAGTGTACCTTTGAGAAGCCCGATATAAATATGCTGCAAAATTTTCAAAGCGCCATGGTGAAGATGGCCCAATCTCCTATGCCACAATTCAGCCTCATCTCGGCTCACCACTCCTTCTGATTTGCCTGCCATTGCAGCACAGCCATGTACCTACAATTGATAAAGATTCTTAAGTCAAATCCCTATCCTCCTGGTTTGACCAGTTTTTTTATGGCGCAGGAAAGCTTTTCCCTCGCTAAAAACAACATCATAACCCTTGTCTTCCAACATCGCCACAGAGATCATATTCTTATTCAATCTTGGAACATGCATGACATCCTTCAAGATGAAAGGTTTACCGGACTCCCTCTCAAAGGAAATGGTCCTGATACCAGTCGCATTGTATCTATCATCATCGCCCATCTCGATGTGCACTCCAAGATCCTTTTCCTCCAAATCACTAAACAAATCTTTGTCTCCGGTCATATGGAAAGACGCACCACTGTCAAGAAACCACACCGATCCCATCACACTTGAAACCAAGCATGCGATCAAAAAAAATTTGAGCTCAAACTGCGAGGCTAAGGCATCTCCTACTACAGAACCAACAACGCTCTTATTCTTCTTCTTTCGTGGACAATTAGTGGTGAAATGCCCGTGCTGGTGATAGTGAAAACACTTCACCTTGGACAAATCCTGCTTCTTGCCTTTAGCTTCAGATTTGGAAGATTTATTCCCTTTTCCTTTTCGAGCTTTGGCAGCCAAAGCGCAATTTTCTTCATCTCCATTCTTCGATGAAGATCTATCCCTGGTACCCCGCCTTATCTCCTCCTGCACAAGATCCGACCAAAGTCGCTCCCATCATGGCAGTTTCTCCCGTCCATTGACAGAGTCTTCGTAGCTATGCCAACTCTTTGGAAGCCCAAGGAGAGCCAAGCTCATCAAGTATTATTCATCAGCAGTAACCCCCACACTTCCCAGCTCATCCTTGCAGTGAACAAACTTTGTGAGGTATTTTGGTATACTATCTCCTTTCTCCATTTTTATTTTTCTGAGCTTGTCTTTAAGCACCAACTTCCTCTGGTCACTTCTGCTTTGGAAAAAATATGTCAAAGCCTTCCACATTAAGAATGGAGTGGCTTTCCCACGAAGGCTGGACACAATGTGGTCCTTCACACCTTCCAATAGAATCTTTCGACACTTTGCTACCTTCTTTTTCCATGCGTCAAGTGCGGCTGCATCGCTAGAAGCAGGCTTCGAAATATCAACATCTATGAACTCCTTCAACCCATTATCATCCAACACTGCCTCCATCCTGTCCTTCCATGCTATGTAATTTGAGCTGTCATCAAGGGCATACTCCAATCACAATCCGTTGAAAGACATTTTAATGAATGCTCAACTTCGACACCAAGAAAACTCTGCAGCAAATTCGAATTCCACCAGCACAAAACTCAACCACTTCAATAATTGCAGTCTCCTCCAATGATCAATACTGCTCTGATACCATGTAGAAATTATATAAATTATGTGTTATATGTCCAAGATTCTCCTAATCTCACACTATTTTAATTTAATGCAAAATATATAATCTATTCCACCATTGATCATTTGCGGAAATTAAATCAAGATTGCAATGCACACATGAAACAATAAAAATTCACACACATTAACACAGTTGTTTAACGGGAAAGTCTGAAGCTGAAAACCCCAACTATCTGTATATAATATATGTCATAGAGATCATGTAACAATCATCATACAAAGTTGATCATATCAAGCTCTCAGTACAATACAATTGCTAGACACTAATCAGGCCTAATCTTGTAAATCCATGCATCGATCTTTTCCTCCTGCTAGCCTGCCTATACTGCACAATCCCTGCTAAAGAATGGCTCTGAATGAGTTTGAATTACTCCAGCCTTGCTCACGCAATCCTCATTGGCATCTCCACTGAGTGTTGTATGCAATCAATGCATCACTATAGTCACAACTGATAGTCTATCTTGCCCTTTCACCTATCTCTCCACTGGTCTCCACTGAAACTGCCATGCACTGTAGTTAACTGATGTATTCTTCAGTTGATTAATGAGCTATTATTTGTGAATTAATTAACTAATTAATTCACTCCACTCTCACTAGTGTATCAATAAGTTATACTAGATACAACTAGCTCAACTGAGTCTAACTGAGTTAAACTGAATACAACTCCATAACTAATTCTTCCAACTGTGCCATAACTCTGCCACTTGAGTTCTAACTAAGTCCTCCATGCAATAGCTCTAGTAAACCTCAGGAATAGCGTAATTCCTTCTGTCAGCCTCTGTGCCACCTATGTGCACTGAACTTAAGTGCTCCAGGAGAATAAGATAATGTTTAGAGTCCAAATATTATTAAGAGCTAATAATATCCGACATATCTATTTTTAGACTGGCAGTCTAAAAATAGACTCTGCCCAAAATGTATAAAAATAGAAGTCCATCTATTTTTCCAACTTGACCAACCATCCACAAATAGCATCCTGCAACTCATAGAATATGATCGACATGTCTAAAAATAGACATAGTCTAAAAACAGACTTTGTGCCAAAAATATCCTGCGGGCCCACTTAGTGAAGGCGACTCTTTTCACTAAGCTCATCATCTTGTTAAATCTCAACAAGAGTACATTAGGTGAAATTTTTAGTGTTGGTCCACAAAAATTTCCTAGTACAGCAGGAAGCAAAGGTCTGTGGCACTTATCTCAACAAAATTTGAATACATGGCTGCAAGTCAAGCAACATGTGAGGCAATCTGGATGAGAAAGACACTTGTGGGACTTTTTTTTCAGGAGATGGATCCAACTGTGATCTATTGTGATAATTAGATTTGGATTAATCTCTCTGAGAATCCAATATTTCACGATCGATCCAAGCATATAGATATATGGTATCATCATTTATGGGGCTATGTGCAAAGGAGTATAATGTTGCTACAATACATTCCGACCAAGGAAAAATATGCCTACATATTGATAAAGGATTTGTCAAGAGGGAAGTTCGAATTCCATAGGTGTAAGATAGGGGTGGTTGATAATCCCTTTCTTGCTAAGAGGGAGTGTTGAGAAGTCTAGCAAGAAAGGATCAATTTGACTTAGCCTTGTTCAAATTGAGAAAATTAAAAAATTCCACATTAAGAGACAACTTGAAGGTAGTTAACTAAGGTGACATGGCTTTTGTCACCCAGTTAGCTCAGTAAATTTGAGTTAGTGGGCTTGGATTTTAGTTTTCATGTGTTAATTGCTAATTTATAGCAATCTAGTTCAGTTATTTCTAGTTGTACTCAGTTAAACTAGTTCTAATAGTTAATAGAACTATTTGGAGTCCAGTTGTGCAATGGGACAAAATTCTAACTCAAAGATCACCAATTTAATTGACCAATCAAACAAAAATAACTCATTCATGCAAGGAATTCGAATTGCTCAGTTGTGGTGGAGATTCCAAGGTAGTGTAACATCAGTTGTAAAATAGGGTTGAGTGTACATGTGTTACATGCAGTCTGTGATCAATCCTTGGGAATTGCACAATAAATTTGGAGGAAATTCCTAATGAATAGGGGCTAATTTCCTCAAGATTTGTGTAAGGAAATAGGGGCCTTAGTGAGAAAATATTTGGCTAAGTGTTGGCCAGAGCTTGTTCATTGAGTAGGGGAATAATTATTCTTTTATAGGTTGAGCTCAAAGTTGGGGATAACAATTGTAATAGTTTCTCAATTCATTGATTAATGAAAATAGGCTTGAGGGATTTTTCCCAGTTGGGTTATGTTATGGCATTCAAAAACCCCCCATTTATATACTTACTTTTCAATAAGAAATGGGGACCCTTTTAATTTTTTATGTTTATTTCCTTTTACTTTGAGAAATAAAGAATAATTAGTGTTAGCTACAACTGTTTTTATAAGCTTTACCACTTTCCTTTTTATTAGAGTTTTATATTGGAGTTACAAATAAAATGAATTACAATAACACAAGGCTCTGATGGGCCCTACCAATAAAGGAAAAATGACAGCGAAGTTTTATAACTATCAAAACCTTTTCATATCATAACTTTTCTTTTGAGTGAGTTATGATAAAACATGATCCCAATGGACTTTTCCCTGATCCGTACTTCACTTAAAAGAAACATTCACAAAATGTTTATCAAAGTTAAAGCTTGAAATATTATTTTAATCTCCTGCCAGACCCACCATAATAAAGAATGACACATGTCATATCCGAACTCTTTTCCATCACAATTCTCTTGCAAATATTGTTACGATATCATACTCCTCCGATATCATATGTTCCAATTTCCCATGCCTCCGATACCATTCCTCTCCGATAATCATTTCTTATGATATCATTTAATAATATTTTAATAAAGCATATCAAGACTCCATCATGTTGGATTTATTTCATTGGGGCATTCCTTAAGAACTCTTTATTTTCCTCATCCCCTATATGTTTTTACCTCCTTTTATTATAACCTTTAAAATCATGTATAATCGTTATATCAGATATTTCCCTTATTGGAAGATTGGAATATTGTAACACCTTAACTTGAACTCTTTCGATATTTTTCCTTCCGATAAGGTGATATGACTAGCCCATGTGGTGACACACTTGTACATTCAATGATTGGGGATACGGGAGTTATGTTTTTCAAAAATATAAAATTTCATATTTAATTCGTTATCATTTGTAAGATTTGATTAAAAGGGAGAAATTTCTATTTTTAAATTACATTTGCACCAAGTCTCAGCAAAAGGAAAGAATCTCACTTATCTTTGTGTTTTTGTTACAGGGCCATTTAGATTCTAGGAATAATGAAGAAATATTGAAGGCGACGAAAGGGAAAAAGAAAAATCCTACATAGTAGTAGCCTGTTGCTCCCGTTTTTGAAAAAAAATAAGACGATGCCATTACTTATGGATTGTTTTCTGATACACTCTATTCAAGGGAATATGGGCATTCATCATGGGAAGCAATATATCAATATTTTGAGGATGAAAAGCCTTGAGTTACAAAGAGAATAATAATTGTTGATGACTCTGTTCTAGTTTTGGAGGTCACTTTCAATGATGTAGCCAACTCATTTCTTCATAGAATCACAACCCGACCCAAATTTTTTCCCTATACCGAGATGATCTGATGGGTCGTTGATAATATGGACATTGATGACCAGAGAATTGTCACAAACAAAAGGCACAATCGTCGGCTCATTTTCCAGTGAATATTTGAGGAGGATGTAGCATTTGCCAGAGCTTCAACTGAAATATGATAAATTATACATTGCAACATTCCTCAAGGAACATGGGCATGCATCAGAGTGAATCAAAGGTTGGAGACAAGATTCGAATAAGCATAAAAGTGAAGAAAGTGGCAAGTATGTTGCTTCCATTGTAGGGCCTTACTCTCATATTGCCGCAATGATGTGTATAATTTATGCTATGCCTAATGTACATAATTTCTCAAAACAATGGGTACCTTTAATTGATGGGGCTTATTAGGGGTATATATTTTATTAGGGGGGGATTCTTTCTAGTCATTTAGCCACCCATATCTTGGATTTTAGAAGTGGATGAAATATTTCTGAAAATAGCTTTCCTCCTTTTTATATGAGTGCATATATTATGGATGCCCTGTGTTTTACCATGGATTTCTCATCTATGGGATGGAAATGGACTCTACAAGACCCAACTCCCATCCATGTTTACCATTATATTCTATGAGATTCCAAATACCATCACCATTTCTACTTGATGAAAGTATATATACTTGATGAAGCTATCCATATCCACTTAAGGAGCTCATTTTTGAGTCTACTATTCATCCCTTCATGCACAAGAAATACAAAGACAGTCACCAAGAAAATACTTAAGAAGATCTCTCTAAATGAAGTCTCACTGTCCATCATTTTTATGCACAGGAATACAAGGACAGTCAACAAGAAAAATGATTTTTTTGGGACCTTGAAGGAAGGATATCAAAATGAGCCCTCTTCCATCTTAAAGAAGACTTCTTCCTCTTTCCAAAAAGCCCTCATATGCCCCAAAAATCCCCATGGTTATAAATATATTGATTTTTGAAGTTGTGCAATAATATTTTTTGAGCCAACTTTTCCTAGCTCCTTCATTTCGGCCTACATATAGAAAGATGTGTCCATTCATTAAAACATCAAACCAATATTAATATGAGTTCGAATACCTCATTTTAGCACTAAAAATTTTGGTGATTTCTCAGAGATAAGATACATAACATGTAGGAGACCAAGGAGAATGTTTTTAAGCACTGTTTGGGTTAGATTTCAACAACGAACAATTGTGTGTATCTCAAATTTTTTTACAGTACTTCAGATTTTGGTTTTGTGACCTTACTATAGTTTAGACTTAGTTTTGTGGTGATATATCTACACCTCTGGTGGCTTGGATTACTTGTTGGAGTGACAGAACTGTAACATAGAATTTGGACCTGTGTTACAGCCCACTGCTAGGTCTCAGACTTATGCTTCAAACTGCCCAAACCACGGATTCAGACCAACAGTTCAGGAGAAATGCTATCTATGTTAAGATTGAACAGTCTCTTGATTATTGGAAATGCTTGAACAATAACCAAATAAAAGGATTGAACTGAGGGACAATCATACATTTGTTTAGGAGCTCGGAACCTTTGATTACCTCCATTATAGTTTAGTCTTATTGATCACTGTTGTGTCAAGGCTCAGACCAGGACTAGAAATACCTCACCACAATGTTTCAGACCTAGTCAACAATGGGGTTGTAGTGCAGAACAATAATCTTATTTGGAACTCAGTGAAGTTACATCTGTTTCGACTATAATTTGAAGAGCTGAAGAAGAAGCATCAGCAAGTTTGGATAGCTAATCTGTGGAGAATTAAGGAGGGTTGGACTTGAACTTGTTGCTTCCCTTGTTGAAGAACAACTCAGACTTGTTGTTATAATTGGGTTGCAGTCCTATGATGAATAATGAATGAACATTGATAAAGAATATTGAAGGTGCTTCGATCTGTGGAGGAGCAGTGAAATATTTAGAGCCTTGGAGGTGTTTTGGATAGAGGATATTGGAAGTCTTGTTAATTCATGGTAGATTTCGAAGAACCTTGTTGAGGAACTATAGTGGAGCAGGCCTTGGGTTTAAATAAGCCTAAAGTAATCTTCAAGGAGCATTGATTTTGAAGTAGTCTTGAAGAACATCTGGTGTATTTAGGGACTAATTGTATTAGTCCATTGGAGCAATTATTGTAGACATTTTGGAGCACCTATTGAAGAGCTTGTGGAGAAATATCTTATTGGGCAAGCATTGTTGAAGACACCTTTCAGTAGCTGATCTTGAAGACACCCTTGGAGATAATGATGCAGTGCTGATGTCATCATGAGGTGACCTTGGAGAAAGTGCTTGGGTGACATGAAGAGCAACAGTGACACCTTCACGAGAAGACAAGGTTGTCATTGATGAAGTAATTTGGAGAAGGCATTGTTGAAGATAGGCATGTCTCGTTGAAGACGATATTGGGAGTCGTGAACAAACATCAAACTTATCTTGACAAATTGAAGTTGAGGGTTGGAGCCTTAGAGGTTGGAGCTTCATAGAGAAAAGGTTGGTGCCTTGGAAGATAGGGTTGGAGCCCTATAGGATAGGAGTCCTCAATAGACCAGGTTTGATCCTGTACTACATATAGGGTTGGAGCCCTTAAGGTTGGTGCCTCATAATTGACAAGGTTGGAGTCTTGGAAGTCCAAGTCAGTGCTTGGAAAATACGAGTTGGAGCCTTGGAGATTGAAGATTGGTGTCTTCATCTAGGGTTGTAGCCCTACATATATTGTACTTGATTTATTGTAAGAAGAAATTAATAAAAGTATTTATTCTATCATTGTTCATTTTGTGTTCTAAATATAAGTGATCTAACTAGTAAAATTAACAATTGAAAAGAAATACTGATTCACCCCCCTCTCTATATTTCCAACAATTGGTTTCAAAGCCAATACCTTCAATCAAAGCCTAACAGCTTGAAGGTTGATCATTAGTACACAAATGGCAAAGCCAAGGAAGAAATTCTCCAATCCTCCTAAGGATGTGTCTTCCTCAACCATCGAAATTGAAGTCGATCAATTTGCGAAGGCTCCATTGTTCAATGGAAATTTTGATATATGGGAGGCAAGAATGAGAAATTTCTTGAAGACTCAAGGAATTAAATTTTGGAAATCAGTGATTACTAATGAAACGATGGATGAAGAATCCAAGGAGTACAATAGAAAAGCAATGAAGGCAATTTTGAATGGGTTACCAAATTCTGTGAAATCCAATTTTGAAAAAAGTTCATCAGCGAAAGTCATATGGGACAAACTTCATGATCTTCACACAAAAGGAGCATTGACAATGTTCTCTAGTCAAGAAGATGATGGAACCAGAATCCATCAAGGAAGCTGAAGATAAGAGAGATGACAACAAAGCTAAATAAGACCTAAAATATGAAGAGAAAAAAGAAGACTTTGAAGAAGATCTCCTGAATAAACTTATGGCTTCCATGGAAAAGATTAACAATTTGAAAAGGAAAATGAGGAATTTAAGAAGAAAGTGCAATATGGTAACCAAGACAAGACAAGTAAGGAAGTTGACTTTGTCAAGCTTCAAGTACAAGAAAGAGATGGGGAGCTCGCTAAACTTCAAGAGGAATTTCATCAAAACAAAAGAAAGCATCATGAAGAAGTTATATCTATGACAAATCAATTGGATAAGGCAAAGAAAAGGGAAGAAAATTTGTCAAGCCACCTTGAAAAAAGACTTAAGAGCTTGAAAAAACTTGAAGCAGAGATTGGTCATTACAAGGAAGATATCTCCTCCCTTAAATCTCAACTAGAAGAAGCAAGGAAACAAGCACAAGGAGCTGAGAAGGTGATGGAAGCTTTGGCATTCATAGAAGGACAATTTGATGAAGTAGAAAAGGAGAGAAACACCATGACGTGCTAACTAGAAGAAAAGGATAATGACATCATCAATTTAAGATTAGAAATCAGTTCTCTTAAGGGCCAATCATGTGAAGCAACCAAGATGAAGGAAGAAATGGAGACCATTCTATTAGAGAAGGATGAAGAATGCAAAAAATGAAGGAAGAAATTGTCTTTCTTAAAAAGGAAGTTGACTTGCTGAATAAGAACTTGAAAAGTTCTCAAACCCTAGATGACATCCTAAGTCATCAAAGGTCTCCCCTTGATAAATCAGGTCTTGGCTATGTAGGTGAATCCTCAAGAAATAATGATAATGCTTCAAACAACAAAGATGTGAGGAACCTAGAAAGAAATGTTGATGCTCCCAATTCCAACAAAGGCAAGGAGAAGAATCAAGACAACAACGGAAGAAATTCTACTCCAAGGAGACTTGCAGATGGTGTCTAGAATACAAAAGGCACTGAATATCATAAAAGATTCCCAAGGAAAAAATACTTCAGAAGTACATCAAGGAAAACTCCATCTCCCAGGTACCAAATTATATTTATTGGTTATTGCTATTCTTGTACAAGCTTTGGGCACATGGCAAAATATTGTAGGGCAAATCATAAAGATAAATATAATGGTCCCCATCAACATCCTAGAAGCAATTTTGCAAGAATAAGTCATGATTTCTCATTCATGAACAAGATGGAGTGCTTCAATTGCCATAACATTGGACATATGGCACGTGATTGTAACTTGACTTGGGTCCCTACACAAGCTAGAACCATGACAACCAAGCCAAAAAAAAAAGTTGCACAAGTATGGAGAAGGAAGCAAACTGAAAGTTTCTTGAACACTCCAGCCAACAACCCATGTTGTTGATTTGATGAAGACATCATTGATGTTCCAAGTGTTTGATGATGAGACTCTTCCAGAAAGGAGATCATGCATACTGTTAGGGGGAGCTTACGATTCTTAATCATTCTTGCAAAAGCTATTCGTGAATAGGCCGTATGAAATTCTTGATGAGTCACATGGACAATCATCTTTTGATAGATCATCTCTTGGGAGAAACTCGATTTAAGAACATGATTCCTTACTTATCTAATGGATTATTGTTGATGATTTCTTCCACATGATCGCAAGGCAGAAATATTTCTTATCTAAAGAAGCTAGAGTAGTTTATGCAGGCAGGGGGAGTTGGTTCGTCATATGAAGAAATAATGGACCACATTGCCAAAAGGAAGAGCACCATTATAGGGGGAGTCACATACCTATGAAGAACTACTATTGATGAAGAAAAGAAGCAAATTGACAAGGGGAGTACTTCGGCACCCCATTTTCCATTGATGTAAAAGGGGGAGAGGATGTTGGAAGGGAAAGAATATTTCCATCAATGACAAAGGGGGAGATTGTTAATCAAGGTTGTCATTGATGTCAATAAGGAATTATTGGGATGACAAATATTCTTGTGATGCATAATATGATGATGTCCTTTCTCATGATGACAAGTCCCCCTTGGTTATTTAGGATGTCATTAATGATGATGTTATATGTGATGACACTTGATGAAGGTCTTGATAACATGGTTGGAGTCTATATGTTGGCATGGACGACCATTTGAGGACATGACATGAAGTGACTTGGAGATCACTTAATTAGCATTCATGGAAATATCATTGATGAAAGTATATATGCTTGATGAAGCTATCCATATCCACTTAAGGAGCTCATTTTTGATCCTACTGTTCATCCCTTCATGCACAATAAATACAAAGACAGTCACCAAGAAAATACTTAAGAAGGTCGCTCTAAATGAAGGCTCAGTGTCCATCATTTTTATGCACAGGAATACAAGGAAAGTCAGAAAGAAAAATGATTTTTTGGGGACCTTGAAGGAAGGATATCAAAATTATCCCTCATCCATCTTAAAGAGGACTTATTCCTCTTTCCAACGAGCCCTCATATGCCCCAAAAATCCCCATGGTTAGAAAGATATTGATTTTTGAAGTTGTGCAATAATTTTATTTTTTGAGCCGACTTTTCCTAGCTCCTTCATGTCGGCCTACATCTAGAAATATGTGTCCATTCATTCTAATGTAAAACTAATATTAATATGAGTTTAGAAACATCATTTTAGCACCAAAAATTTCGGTGATTTCTCAAAGATAAGATACATAACAGGTAGGAGACCGAGGAGAATGTTTTTAAGCACTGTTTGGGTTAGATTTCAGCAAGGAACAACTGTATATATCTCATATTTTTTACAGTACTTCAGATTTGGGTTTTGTGACCTCACTATAATTCAGACTTAGTTTTGTGGTGATATATCTACACCTCTAGTGGCTCAGATTACTTGTTGGAGTGACAGAACTCTAACACAGAATTCGGACCTGTGTAACAGCCCACTGCTAGGTCTCAGACTTATGCTTCAAACTGCCCAAACCACAGATTTAGACCAACAGTTCAGGAACAATGCTATCTGTTTTAATATTGGAATGTTTCTTGATTATTGGAAATGCTTGAACAGTCACCAAATAAAAGGATTTAACAGAGGGACAATCATACATTTATTTAGGAGCTCGGAACCTTTGATTGCCTCCATTACAGTTTAGTCTTATTGATCACTATTGTGTCAAGGCTAAAACCATGACTAGAAAGACCTCACCACAATGTTTCGGACCTAGTCAACAATGGGGTTGTAGTGCATAACAATAACCTTATTTGGAACTCAATGAAGTTACATCTGTTTCGGTTATAATTTGAAGAGCTGAAGAAGAAGCATCAGCAAATTTGGATAGCTAGTCTGTGGAGAATTAAGGTGGGTTGGACCTGAACTTGTTGTTGCCCTTGTTGAAGAACAAATCAGACTTGTTGTTAAACTTGGATTGCAGTCCTATGATGAATAATGAATGAACATTGATAAAGAATATTGAAGGTGATTTTATCTGTGGAGGAGCAGTGAAATATTTAGAGCCTTGGAGGTGTTTTGGACAGAGGATATTGGAAGCCTTGTTAAGTCATGGTAGATTTTGAAGAACCTTATTGAGGAACTATAGTGGAGCAGAACTTGGGTTTAAACAAGCCTAAAATACTCTTCAAGGAGCATTGATTTTGAAGTAGCCTTGAAGAACATCTGGTGTATTTAGGGACTAATTGTATTAGTCCATTGGAGCAATTATTGTAGACATTTTGGAGCACCTATTGAAGAGATTTTGGAGAAATATCTTATTGGGAAAGAATTTTTGAAGACACCTTTCAGTAGTTAATCTTGAAGACACCCTTGAAGATAATGATGCATTGCTGATGTCATCATGAGGTGACCTTGGAGAAAGTGCTTGGGTGACATGAAGAGTAGCGGTGACACCTTCACGAGAAGATAAGGTTGTCATTGATGAAGTAATTTGGAGAAGGCATTGTTGAAGATAGGCATGGCTCGTTGAAGACGATATTGGGAGACGTGAAAAAACATCAAAATTATCTTAATGAATTGAAGTTGAGGGTTGGAGCCCTAGAGGTTGGAGCCTCATAGAGAAAAGGTTAGTGCCTTGGAAGATAGGGTTGGAGCCCTAGAGGATAAGAGTCCTCAATAGACCAGGTTGGAGCCTGTACCAGATATAGGGTTGGAGCCTGGTGCCTCATAATTGACAAGGTTGGAGCCTTGGCAGTCCAAGTCGGTGCTTGGAAAATATAGGTTAGAGCTTGGGAGATTGAAGATTGGTGTCTTCATCTAGGGTTGTAGCCCTACATATATTGTACTGTATTTATTGTAAAGAAGAAATTAATAAAATTATTTATTCTATCATTGTTCATTTTGTGTTCTAAATATAAGTGATCTAACTGGTAAAATTAACAATTGAAAAGAAATACTGATTCACCCCCTTCTCAGTATTTCCAACAAAATGAAATGGAAGTTTTGAAGAAAGGCATGGAAACTAAGATGGATGGTTTGAAGAAAGGCATGGAAGCTAAGATGAATGGTTTGGAATCTAAGATTGATGGCATGGAAGTGGGCATGGAAGCTAAGATGGATGGCATGGAAGCTAAGATGGATGACATGGAAGCTAAGATCGATGAAAAAATGAAAGACAACATCGAAAACATGAAGAATGATTTGGAAAAGTTGATACAAGAAATGTTTCCTAATGGCGAAAAGATAGTAGAGGAAACTCATGATGAGAATAAAATACATGTTAATCATGATTTCATAAACTCTAATGTTGGATTGAAGAACCACCATATTCCAAAGATGGATATGAGGAAGTTTGATGGCAAGGATCCCGTAACATGGATACTACAGATGGAGCAATATTTTGATCTTAATAATGTGCAAAACACACAAAAGGTATGCATTGCAACTTTACATTTAGAACAAAATACATTTGTATGGTATCGATGGCTTTGCTCCCGTAAAAAAATTGTCACTTGGTCATTTTTTACGGAGGAAATGATAGCACATTATGAGGATACAAAGAGCAACACCTTCTTTAGCCAATTGATAAATCTCAAACAAAAGGGTTTAGTGGGGGAGCACATTGAGGACTTCCAAAAATTGAATATAAGGGTAACTGATATTCCAGAGGAACACGGGATTGATGTCTTCATAGGGACTTTAAAGGATAACATCCAACATGAAGTTCGAGTTTGGGAACCTGATTCATTGGAGAAGGCATTCAGGTTGGCAAGAAAAATTGAATGTAAAATTATGGCAACAAGGAAGCCTACCACTCACATCTATAAAGATGGAAGTGTTGCTACTCCTAGACTTCCACAACCTACAAAGTTGACACCACAACAAGTGGAAAAAAAAAGAGAAAAATGGATTTGCTATAGTTGTGATAGAAAATACACTAAAGGTCATAAGTGCACTGAGAAGAAATTATTTTACATAGATTGTGAAGAGGAAGAAGAGAATGAAGAAGAAACTTCAAAAGTAGAGGATATACACTAGGAAGAAACCCTAGAAGAAGAAGAAATGAGTCCGACCATATCATGCAATGAATTGGCAGGAATTACCACTCCTCAAACTCTCAATATATAAGGACATATCAAGAAGAAAAAGGTAATAGTGTTGATTGATTCGGGTAGTACCCATAATTTTATTCATTGTAAGGTAGCCAATGAATTGAATTGTTTCCTATACCCAACACCAGAATGTCAAGTGATGGTTGCAAATGGAGGAACTATAAATTTCTCTAGAAAATGCCATAATATCAAGCTAGACATGGGGGAATATGTATTGAATAGTCCAATGCTTTCCATCCCAATGGGAGGTGCTGATGTTGTACTAGGATTACAATGGTTACAATCTTCGGAGATGATAGCTTTTAATTTTCAAGAATTTTTCTTGAATTTTTTTTCGGAAGGAAAGGAAATCGAATTACGGGGTATCACAGGGAAGCCAGGAAAGATAATAAGCTCTAATGTCATGACTAAGCTTCTGAAGAAAGAACAACGGGGCGTAATTGCACAATTATGCTCACTAGAAGTTCCAACATCAAAATCATCTATTTCTCCAGATCCTCAAAAAGTCTTGGACAATCATTCCCAGGTGTTTGAAACTCCCAAAGGACTCCCACCTATTCGTGATCATGATCATGCTATTCATTTGATTCCAGGAAGTGTTCCTCCAAACATCAGGCCTTATAGATATCCTTACTTCCAAAAGAGCGAAATTGAACGTATGATTGCGAAAATGTTAGAGGCAGGTATAATTCAGATTCAATCTGAGTCAAAGTTGTCTTTCTCTTGCTTCGGTAGTATTGAACATACATTTTAAAGAAAGATGGATCCTTGACATGTGTGTCTGGGATTGTAAAGGGCTCAGTAAGCTCACCATTAAAGACAAATTTCCCATTCCTGTGATTGATGAATTATTGGATGAATTACATGGAGCGATTTATTTTACCAAGTTGGATCTTCGTTCAGGATATCATCAAATTAGAATGAAGACTGAAGATATTCCAAAAACAGCATTTCGAACTCATGGGGGTCATTATGAATTTTTGGTCATGCCTTTTGGCCTTACCAATGCACCTTCTACATTTCAAGGGTTGATGAATTCCATTTTCAAACCCTTCCTTAGAAAATTTGTGCTAGTATTTTTTGATGATATACTAATCTACAGTAGGTCTTGGAAGGATCATGTTCTACATGTTGACAGGGTGCTCAAACTATTGGAGGAGAAACAATTATATGCAAAAACATCCAAATGTTTCTTTGGAGTACAAGAGGTGGAATATATGGGTCATATTGTATCTCATGAGGGTGTTAAGGTAGACCCTAACAAAATTAAAGCCATTAAGGAATGGAAAGTCCCCACAACCATAAAGCAGTTGTGCGAATTTCTCGGGTTAACAGGGTATTATCGCAAGTTTGTTAAGAATTATGGGAGAATAGCAGTACCTATAACAACATTATTGAAGAAATATGCATTTTCATGGACTCCTGAAGCAACTAAGGCCTTTGAAGATCTTAAAGAGGCAATGTGCCTAGCACTAGTCTTAGCTACGCAAGACTTCACAAAAACCTTTATTGTGGAATGTGATGCCTCAAGAAATGGAATTGGTGTTGTTTTAATGTAACAAGGAAGACCCATTGCTTTTGAAAGTTTTTCAATCAAAGGAAAGTATTTACAAAAGGCTATTTATGAGAAGGAAATGTTGGCAATACTACATGCACTAAAGAAATGGAGACCTTACCTAATGGGAAGACACTTCAAGCTAGAAACTGATCATGATAGTCTTAAATTTTTTTTGGAACAAAGAATATCTTCAGAAGAGAAGAAAAAATGGGTCACGAAGATGTTGGGATATGACTTTGAAATCATCTACAAAAAGGGAAGCTAAATGTTGTTGCAGATGCACTCTCAAGAAAGGATGAAGACGTGGAAGCATTGCTTTGTGCCATTTCAATTATCCAACCAGATTGGATAACCGAAGCAAGGGATGAATGGAAGAAGGATGAAGAAGTGTGGACTCTCATTCAAAAGTTGCAGCAAGATCCTAGTACATCTAATATATTTAGTTGGAAAAATTATTCCTTATGGTACAAAGATCGCTTATATCTTTGTAAGAATTCCCAACCAAAACAAAAGATTCTTCTGGAATTGCACACTTCTCCTTTAGGAGGACACTCAGGATTTTTAAAAACTTACCACAGGGTGAAGAAAGAATTTTTTTGGGATGGCCTTAAATCTGATATTCGAAAGTTTGTGGCGGAATGTTTGGTTTGCCAGCAGAATAAAGTGGAAACAGTTAAGACCCCAGGACTTCTACAACCTTTATCCATTCCAAGTCAACGTTGGGAGGAGATTTCAATGGATTTTATCACAGGTTTACCTAAGTCCGAAGGAAAGAGTGTCATCATGGTGGTAGTTGATAGACTTACCAAGTATGCACACTTTTGTGAATTATCTCATCCATTTAAAGCAAGTACGGTTGCTACTACATTTATGGACAGAATTCAAAAGCTACATGGAAGCCCAAGGGTTATTGTGAGCGACAGAGATCCCATTTTTACTGGAAATTTTTGGACGGAGTTATTTTCTTGTTTGGGTACTCAATAGCTCATAGCTCATCTTATCATCCTCAATCTGATGGTCAAACTGAGATAGTAAATAAATGTTTGGAAGGATATCTTCGTTGTTTTGTATATGATAAACAAACACAATGGGTCAAGTGGTTACCTCTTGCTGAATGGTGGTATAAAACTTCCTTCCATCTTTAACGACAAAAATGACCCCATTTATGGGACTTTTATGGACATCATCCATAATATCATCTTCTTTAAAGGAAAATTCTAGGGTTCAGCGATTGGAATCCACATCAATCCTCAAAAGTTCTCCAGCTCTTAAAGAGGATAACCTAATTGTACAATCAGATAAGTAAATCTAAGATCAACATCGCAGTGAGAGAAGTTTTGATGTGGGAGACTGGGTATTTTTACGGCTACAACCATACAAACAAATGTCCCTCAATTAAGCTAAGAAGGATAATAAATTATCACCAAAATACTATGATACTTACAAGGTTTTACAAAATATTGGTACTATGGCATACAAATTGGAGCTTCCCTCTTCTTCGCGAGTGCATCTAGTTTTCCATGTTTCATGCTTTAAAAAGGTTATAGGGGACAAACTTCCACTTCAAACAATATTGCCAAAACTTGATGAGGAAGGAAAAACCATATTGGAACTTGAAGCAGTCACGGAAACAAGAACTCGATAACTACGAAATCGATCAATTTTAGAGTATCTCATCAAATGGAAGAACTTACCCACGAAAGATTCTACATGGGATGATGAGAATTTTATACAAAAGCACTTGGAGCTACTCAGGCGTTGAGGACAATACCTTTTTGAAGGAGAGGAGCATGTTAGGTCCTTAGATTACTAGTATAGTCCCTTATTATTGTTAGTGTAACCCCCTTATTGTTATTGTTGTACCCCTGTAACCCCCATATTGTTATTATTGTGCCCTTAAATTATTATTGTTAGCTCGGTTAGGATTACATTGTGGCCCCACTAGGATTACATTGTGGCCCCATGGACTCCTATATATAGAAATGAGGTTTTGTTATTTCTATCATCCAAGAATTGTTCATTCATGTAATGTATTGGAGGTTGCCCCCTCAAAGTGGCTTATTTCTAAAGCGTTGATATCTATTTTCTTTTCTTTTTGGAGATGTTTTCACAACAATAGAAAAGCACCCTGGATATCTCAAGAGGCTTAAAATTGGCTAAACATCATGTCCTGCCATTGTTTGTCCCTGATAAAATACGGTGTAGAGATTTTTCCTAATAGACTATTGGTAATGGAATTTTGGAAGTTCTTATAGAAGCTAATAAGAAGATGTGGCCCCCTTTCCCGAATCATTTTGGAATTTATGTCTTGGATAATTATAAGAATGCATTAATTGAGGTTTAGACTAATGAAGCTTTGAACTTTCCTACTGTTCCAAATAGCCAATATGATATCAATCAAGTTGTAAAGAATATTACAACAACATAGAGTATTAGACGGTTTATGCATGAGCCTGATAAGTTTGATGATTTGTTTGAGAAAAATTCTTCTTATTCCATGGTGATCTGATATGCTAAAGAACAACTAGCTCTTGAAGAAATGAAACAATTTTTCCAGTACAGGGCTTATAGGCTTGTTAATCTCCCCATGGATTCATTATAGGTTTCTCAAGAGAAGGTTGTCATTGAAGTAACTAACCTTACACACTCTGCTAAGTCTTCTCAACCAAAAGTAACCGATGCTTATACCTCTTCCAAAATATATGAAGGATATCTTAATTCTAAATTAGAGGAGATGTGGAAAGAATACATACAGGCCTTAAATTTTTCTATAAATCTCAAGTTGTTCGTACCACTCCATAGGTGAAGGTTCAGTAAACCTCAAAGAATCCTAAACAAATTATCAAGACAACGAAGGATGGTAAAGAGCCTTCAGAAGATAGAGATATAGAAGTTATACCTACATTCCCTTCTTCTAAGGTGATTTTGTAAGTAGAAGAAATTCCTCCATTGGATATATTTTACAACCCTCAACAAGACATTGTAGTAAAAAAAGAAAGGAAAAAGAGAAAGAGTGATCAGTCTCAGGCTGGTCCTAGGTAATGCATTCTTTGAGGTCCTATGGAAAGGCTCAGCCACTACAATAGAGGAATTGGGAAGGCTTACCCAGTTTACAAGTTCTTATTCTTCATCCACTATTGATAAAGCTGTAGAGGTCCAACAAAAACTTAAGGAGAAGGAAGAAATAATTTTTCTCTTGGAACAAAGTATTGAAAAAATGAAGCAAAAGATTTAAGAATAATGGTAATCTCAGATGACACAACTACAACAAAGATTCGATTCTCTTAAAGTTCAACATGATGCGGACTTGACTTTCAGGGATGCACAAGTATAGGTATTACAAGATAGGATTCAACACTTGAGTGCAAATCCCGAGTTAGTTGAGTTTAAGAAAGAGGAAAAAGAGTTGACCACTCATCTAGCCAAACAACAAATAGTCTCCTGCTAGAAATTGGCATTCATTTATGATCAGTGTAAAACTATGGAACCTTTGGTCAGCCAACTTTCAGATATTAGGAATTATTTAGGGGAGATAGAAGAGAAAATTTCTAGTTTCCTGACTTGGCAGGAAGGTGAAGAAGGAAGATCAATCAACCTAATTAATATTGAGGAAAAACACAAGGAAATTATCATTCCAGAATGGGACATCTGCCTTAAAAAAACAAAGGCTTCTATTTATCACGCTCGAGATATTTCCAACAACATAACTGAAGTGATTACTGATAATATGATTTGATCCAATCTAATCCTAAGTTTCTTCGAAGGCACCTTATTGGATATCAAATTCCTGACGATGACCTGGAAAGAGTCTTCCAAGAAGAGGGTTGATATCATAGATCAACTAACTAAAATCAATTTGGAATTACATTGGAAATTCTTGGTTAAGCCTCATAGTTAGTGGCCCATGTTACGATTTTATCGAACACCACCACTCAAATGCTACTATTTCTGAGGGATGGCGTTTTCAACGGTTAGATGCGGATCCAACCAACATATCCTCCCGAGTTTAAAAAATTGATTGACATATTTGAATTGAGACAGTGTGTTAGAGGACAATCTTCCTCCTAAGCTTAGAAATTTGTTGTAATTACATTCTAATGTTTGCATTTAATTTTTCTTCTGTTAAGAACTATTTGAAAATTAGTTTTAGTTTTCTATCTTTATCATTTTGTAAAGAAACTATATATTGTCTCTTGTCGACAGAGACTGGAGTCTGAATTTTGTAACAAAGAAAGTTTAAGTTGCACTATTGTATATTAATTTTTCTTAATACGAAGTTGAACCACTACCTTTCTATCATGAGAAGAGTAATGGTATATCTAGTACTATTATCCCTTGTCTATTTATTTGCTTATAGTAGAATGGTATTTTGATTTTACTCACGATATATGCATTGAAACAATCTCTCATAATCACTATTTATGTGTCTGATTGGAATCTGTTAACTATATGTGAATAACGAGATCTCTATATGAGTTATGATAAAATAAATAATTTAATTAACTATTTAATTAAATTAGTTTTCTTTATCTGAGTTATATTCATAATTATATGATAAAATACATTGTCATGTTAAATGTGAAGTATTTCTAAAACACATATTTTATCAGCTTTCTCGGGATAGATAGATAGATAACTAGTAATAATTTTTATTTCAGTATTTAATCATATTAGATAAATACATATTTATTCCCTTTATTTTTCATTATTTTATAGAAAGGGAATCTAGTCCCATAACTCAAGTTGGAGCCATCATCCCAAACAGAAAAGGAGCTACTTTAAGTTCCTGATCGGATGGTTTCCCTAATGTTGATGGACCGCAGCCATTTTGGACCATCAACATTTTTTTGCGCTAGAAGGAGGGTCACATGACTATGAACGGAAACAAAGTATTCTCCTAAAAGTAAATTCCATCCAAAGAGTCCTTCTCCCTCAAAATCCCCAACAACTTCAAGATCACATTCCAAATATCCCAATTCTAGATTTGAAGTTATTCAGTCAACCACTCAATCTCCTAGCTCACTTCCAAAATAGACAAGAAAGAATTCTACTTTGACAAAACCACCTACAGAATCCCCTATGTTGCAAAATTTAATTTAGAGATTGGAAGTAATTTCCATATCTGAAGAAAAAGCTGCTCAATCTGATTTATGTGAAGGAAGTGTTACTTCATCCCTTCAATCTTCTGGATTTTTAACTAGATCTCAAAGTGAAAAGCTTGGAGTCAAGCCATTTGAATTCCCATTTTCCACTCTTTAGAAAAAGAGGAATAGTTCAGAAATAGAGTCTTCAATTAGTGGGATTACCCCATCTTCTCCACCTCATACTCCTTCTTTCAACCCTGTTTCTTCTCAATCTCCTTTACCTTCTTCCTATCATCCTTTATCTCCTACTCCCACTCACATTTCTCTTTCGCAGACAACTAGTACTGTTATAAACAATAGTTCTACAGGATAAACTTATTCAATTGTAAATTTTTCTATAGCCTCTACAAATGCAACTTCCTCTGGACCTAATACTCACATAATGGAAAATCAACCTGCAGATCAACCTAACATGCCATGGAATAATCCAAGAGTAGTTGCAATGAATCCACCTTTCCATCCTCTTCCCAAGCACCCAGAAAGATGGTTGCCTAAATATAACCCAGATGATGGTTTACCTACAGAGGAACACCTTCATAACTTTATGCTGGAAATTAATCTTAATGGAATTTCAAAGGAAGATGTAGTGTGTAGACTTTTCCCCTATACATTTGAAGGGTCAGCAGGGTCCTGGTACTTTTCTTTACCAGCTAGATAAATCACAGACCGAGATACATTTGAAGAGCAGTTCTTGAAATTTTTTGGTGATGATCGAAATATTTCCACTTTGATTATCGATTTATCAAATCTTAAAGCTACATCGAATAAAAAAATCAAATACTTCAATTCAAGATTTAACAAATTGTTAAATAAAATCCCAGCTACCTCCAAACCTGGTGTATATGTTCAAATTAAATGGTAGATTAGTTTTATTCCTTTAAATATTGCCATGTTTGTAGATAGGGCTCAGAAAACAACACTGCTAAACATCATGAAAGAAGATATATCATTTGAAAAAAGAGTTCCAACTCTTGAAAATAAATCTGCCATTGAAGAAAGGACACATACCAAGAAAGTGACCTTCAAAGAAGATTCCAAAAAAAAAGTTTCTAAAGACCCTTTTGACTTGGAAGTATTACAGAAAGTGCTTAAAAAATGTCCAATGAGATGGTTGAAATTAAGAAACAAGTGGTTGAATCCTCTAGAAAATATTTTGTACCTTTTAAAAGGAATCAACCTTCGCAATCTCCACCGCCAACAAAAATATCAAATACAAAAACCTACATCCTCAAATACTCTGATAGTTTCTGATAGCATTGAATATAATATCATTGAGGACATGAAAAATACTAAAGCAAATATTTCTTTATATGAGGTTAGTAAACTTAAACAATAGCATCAATTATTACTTAATGAATTGAATGCAGTCCCTTCATCTTAATTGCCTTCAACTGTTGTTACATCAAGAGACTCAAAAGGAAAACATAAACCTTCGAATTTACCTATTGATAAAATTGATCATTCCGATGCAATTTTAATTGGAGATAGATATAATTCTCTCACACCTCCTTTCTTGTTGACTTTTGAAATATTTAATAAGAATGTTCATAATTTTTTAGTAGAATCATGTGCCTCTTCAAATATTATGCCCTATTTGGTATGTTTGAAATTGAATGTTACACCTCAAAAGTATGTTGTACAAATTGTCCAACTTGACAAAATGAAAGTCAAAGTGTTAGGAGAAATGAATGTTGTTTAATAAGAATTTGTTTAAACTCAAAGGTTTGTAAAATAATAGACATATTAGTTGTTGATATCCCTGAGTTTTATGGTTTGATCCTAAGCAGGGATTGGTGTGAGAAACTACATGGTTACTTTGCAACTTATTGGTCGCATATGTGGCTTCCTTATAATGAAAAACCCAACAAAATACGTGTGGATAGGGAAAAGCACATGAAATATTCTGTGACTGATTTGGATGAGGAAAATGAACCAATAGATTTCACTAATAGTATACTTGGAAATTACTCTTAGAAATCATTATTTGGTAGTTTCCCAGTTTTGAACTCTCATTTTCCTATTGATTTTGTTCTATCACAAGTCAAAAATTTCTCTCAAACAAAATCATAAAGATGTGTTAATATTGTAGATAATACTGTAAATAAGAGCGATGAATTGTTTTGGACTCTTTATTTTGATGGATTGAAATCATTTGATGGTCTAGGGGCACGATGCATCTTAATTAATCCCAATGGAGAAAAAACTATGTTGACATGAAAATTGGAATTTGATTGTACAAACAATGTTTCTGAATATGAAGTACTAGTACAAGGTTTGCAAAAGGATATCAACCTTGATGTCAAATATCTTAGGGTTTATGGTGATTCAGAAATTATTATAAAACAAGTAAGGAACAACATCCATTGTTTTTCCAATCACCTAAAACATTACCAAACTTTGATTTAAGATTTTATTACTCATTTCATAGCATTTAACATCAATCCAATTCCCAGATTGCAAAATGCTAGTCATGATCTTTTAGCCAGTGTTGTACCTAAGCTTATTACATCGGAATATTTTAGTCCTGATAAATTTTAGATTGAGTTAATTTTTTGACCCTCCATTCCTAAAAATATTACGAATTGGAGAGTCTTTAATGATGATAAGGACATGCTTATTTTATTAACTTACGAAGTTTCTTATTCAGATAAGATCATAGATGAGGATGAACATGATAAGCAACTTAATAAGGATTCTGAAGAGAATTCTTTGCCAAATCCTGTTGTGAAATTGGAAGACTTACATGATTTGAAAGATAGATTTAAAAAAATTTACCAACTGCAAACTTCAGAGCAGTACATTAAAATTTGAATTGGTTAATCTAGGGTCTAATTAAAAGGCCTAAAAGATAATTTGAGGCCTTGGAATTTCACCTACTGAAAGATCTTCTTTCATTCATTTGTTAACCAAATACAAAGATATTTTTTCTTGGAGCTATGATGATTTGAAAACATATGATACATCTATCATTCAACTCACTATACGTATGCTGCCTGATGTAAAAATTATCCAACAAAAAATTAGGAAGATTCATCCTAATATTGAAACTCAAATTAAGATTGAATTAAACAAGCTATTAAAATCTAAAATTATATTTCCTGTCAGACATTCAAAATGAGTTTCAAATCTAGTTCAAGTTAGGAAAAAGAATGGAGATATTAGAATTTGTATCGATTTTAGGAATTTAAATAGAGAAAATGAAAAAGACAATTTTTCTTTACCACCAATGGAGCAAAATTTACAATCTGTCGTAGCTTCTGAACTGATGTCATTCTTATATGGCATTCTTAGATGGCTTTTCAGGATATAATAAAATTATTGTGCATCCTGAAGACATATTAAAGACCATGTTTAGAACCAAGTGGGGAACATATGCATACCAGAAGATGTCTTTCAAATTGATAAATGTTGGAGCTATCTTCTAATGAGCAATGGATATAACCTTCAGAGGTTTGATTAAAAAATATGTTGCGGTTTATCTAGATGACATTACAATCTATTCAAAAAACTGCAACAGTCATATTAATGATTAAAAATAAATCGTTGAAAGATGCAAAAAATTTGGGATTTATTTAAATCCTAAGAAGTCATTCTTTGCACTTAGTGAGGGAAATATTTCAGGATTTATTGTTTCTAAGGAAGGAATTAGTATAGATTCAAAAAGAGTTAAAGCCATTTTTGAAATTCCATTACCTCATAATAAAAAGTATATGCAATCCTTTCTTGGTTAGATTAATTTTGTTAAACGTTTTGTCCTAGATTTTTCACATATTGTTAGGCCTTTACAAAGCATGATTAAAAACAAGTCAACCTACAAATGGGGACAAACTGAAAGAACATATTTTGAATCAATAAAGCAGGCCATAATAGATGCTCCTTCATTATAATCGCTTGATTTTTCAAAGGAATTTGTCCTATACACTTTTGCATCCAAGCAATCTTATGCAACAATTTTAACACAACAAAATGACAAACAAGTTGAAGCACTCATTGCCTTTTTCAGTTCCAATCTACAAGGAGTAGAATTGAATTATTTGGAAGTAGGAAAAAAAGCTTTCACAGTCTTTAAGTCAGTGAAACAATTTAGACCTTTTCTCTTGAAAATACATACTAAAGTGATTGTTCCTTTTCCAGTATTGAGAAAATTTCTTATCCAAAGAGAATTAGGAGAAAATAGAGCTAATTGGATTATAGCCTTGCAAGAACATGACCTATAAATTAAACCTGCTAAAATAGTTAGAGGCCAAGGTTTTTGCAAGTTGATAATTGGAGCATCGGATAATTCAATTGAAGAAGATTTTGGTAGTAATGTTCAAGTCTCAGAGGTATGTCCTATTCATACTGAATATGAATATGTTGATTCAATTTTATTTTTGAAAAATGGTTATGCTCCAGCTAAACTCGATTACAAGAAAAAGAGAGCCATAAGACGTAAATTCAATCAATATCAACTTGTTCATAATGTTTTGTTTAGAAGAAATTATGATTCTGTCTTACTCAAATGTCTAGAAAAATCTGATTCCGAAAAGGTCTTGCAAAAATTGCATGATGGACCAGCTGGAGGACACTATCGTGGAGATACGACTGCTCATAACATACTTCATGCTAGTTATTATTGGCCTACTTTGTTTAAATACACACATGATTATGTATGAAAATGAAAAGTCTACCAAACATCTTCAGGAAGAGAAAAGAAGCCAGCCTTACCCCTCCAGCCATTCAATATTGAAAAACCTTTTGAAGAATGGGAGTTGGATGTTATAGGTGAGATTTTTCCAAATTATTATAAACAACACAGGTATATTTTAACCGCTACAGATTATTTCACCAAGTGGGTGGAGGAAATTCCTTTAAAGGTAGTCAACCCTGAAATTGTCATGGATTTTATTGATTAACATATAATTACCAGGTCTGGCTTACCTAACACTATCATGTTTGATATTTATTCCTACTTTTCTGGAAATACTATGAGTGAATTTTCATTAAAGAGAAGTTTTAAACTTAAATATTCCACAAATCACTATCTGCAAGAAAATGGATTAGCTGAATCCACCAATAAGAACCTCTTAAGAATAATTAAACGAACCATTAATGATAACCAAAAGAATTTGCATAAGGCCTTAATCTTTTCTCTATGGGATGATAGGATTACTCATAAAGATTATTTAGGAATTTCTCCCTATCACTTGGTATGTGGGAAAGAGTCTATTATACCCCCTAAATTAACTTTACCTTCACTAGCCCTAGTGCAATCCATTGAGGAACAACTTTGTTCTTCCTTCCAATTGAGATTGTCTCAAATTCAAAAACTTGAAGAGGAAAGAGATAAAGCCAAAAATATTCATACTCAACATCAGAATATGGTTAAGTCTTGGTTTGATGTAAGTTTAGTGTGTAATAAAACTTTTGAAATTGATGACCTAGTTCTGAAATGGGATAAAGCCCACGAGGAAAAAAGAAAACACACAAAGATACAAAAACTTTGGCTTGGTCCATTTCAGAACATTGAGAAACTTGGTCCATCCACCTTTATTCTCCAAGATTTATAGGGTAAGAGAGATTCTCTAGCAGTGAATGGGAAAATATTGAAAAATATTTTTCATGAAAATGGATATTCTGATTGTAAATATGTAAATAATCATATGTACATATCGGTATTCTTAGATTAGTTTTGTTGAATAATACTCTTTTGAATTCGTATTTTGGGTTTATATAATTATATTCTCTCATCATTAATATGGAATTTATCAATCAAAGGAGAATATTTAGAAAGAAATTGCTATATTGAAATTTAAGATTGGATCTACTTTAATCTTTGATATCTATATTTCCATTATGTTATGAATATCTCATAACTCATATCATTACAAGATCATGTTATCCTTTGATATGTCATTTCAGTATCTAAACAAATGAAGAATATTTCAAAGCTGAAGCACCTTATGACTTCAATTGTCATCCGTAACTCTTAAGGAGTGGTTTTACCTCCCCATCCACGAACATTAACATTTTAGAGTGTAATTCAAAAATACTTAAAACTTAAAAGATAAGGGGTATCATTATGAGCCAACTTACCATGATTATAGGGAACTAATGCTATTGAAATTATCACATCTGACTACCAAACTAGGATGATGGCTTGTAGTCTAAAAGACTGTAAGACAAGAGGTCTCATCACAAGACGACTTGTTCAATACCATTATAACTTGTGAATGACATTGTCATTCTCTGGCTACCAAACCAGGACGATGGATTTCAAGTAATAAAATAATTAAAAATAAAAATAAAAATTAATATCTATATTTATCTATTATATTGGATGTGATACTGTTATTATTTGGTTAAATGATAACCCTGTCGAGGCTATGGACGCCTGCTGGCAGTAGTGGCTCTACTAGTGACAAAGAGTCTATCTTAATGCAAAGCTATAACGATTCTTTATTTTATCTTTCTAACTGATACAATGAGTGACAAAGATAATCTTTGTTCTTATACATAATGAGTTATGAAGTTTTCAAAGTAATGAATTTTATTTCATTCATAGTTATTTCAAACCATCTAAATTTTAGCATCTTAGTCTTTCTAAGTCTTATTTCTTTAATTGTTGCAATTTCATTTGTTTTAACAGAGATAACTGTTTCTCCTTGTACGTCGTCAATTTTTGTGGCATTCAATAACCCCCCATTTATATAATTATTTTTCAATAAGAAATGGGGACCCTTTTAAAATTTTATGTTTATTTCCTTTTACTTTGAGAGATAAAGAATAATTATATTTAGTTACAATTGTTTTTATAATATTTAACTCTTGCCCTTTTATTGGAGTTTTATATGAGAGTTACGAATAAAATGTGTTATTGCCTAATTCTACCTCAGGCTGAAAGAAGGCCGAGTTCAGGGTAACATCAAACCACGCTCAGTCTGGTAGCTAGCCCTACCAGAACAGGAGAGGGCTCTCTCCGGGTCAATCTCAGAAAAAATAATCGATGGGGCTTGAGATGACTTGAAATAAAGACTAATTTTAGGCTAGGTATATAAGTAAAGGATTTTAAGTTTGTTTTTGGGGTTTTTGTTGGAAACAAAGGGAAAGGCAGTTTTGGGTGCAGGGATGAGGCCTAGTTTTTGCAGAGTTCTGATTGGGGCAAGGAAGGAAATTGTTTTGATGCTTTATATTGAATGAACGGATGGTTCAGACCGGTGAGGAGCTAAAGAGGGCAAGAGGCTTTCAAGAATCCTCTTCAAACAGATGAAAACATGGAAAATTAAACAAAACTGAAGGTAGAGCAAAGCAAGCTAATGAATTCCACTTTTATCACTCATTTGTTTAATTTAAGAAGAAAGGAGAAGAGAAATGATACACATGAACATCAGTGAACTTACAATTACATAGAAAAAAACACCATCAAAACACAGAGCCACATGGATCTCAAAGAGTGCTGCAAACCCTGGTCTATTCCTTTTCCAAAAATGCAGAGATGAAATGTACAATGAAGTGCCAAGCAATCCCAAGTCTCCAACCTCTGAAAATGACTGAGAAACTACAAGATATAGGCAAGAATAATTCATCCCCATGCCTCTAGGGGTCGAGCTCACCATTATAGGAGCTGTTTCAACCATATCTAAACTAAGAACTACAAAATAGGCAATGAAACAACTTGCCTCTATATGATAGGAAACTGATTCATTCACTTACATTTCACTTTTTGGTGAATGAATCCACTAATATGACTAAAAATGTGCCAAAATTACATCATGGTCATGAAATTACATCAAGTTATATCAAGAGTTACATGAAAAAGTCAAACTAGCCAAAACTAGGCGAAATTCTGAGCTGCTGAGTGAAAAATAGGCCAAATTTCTCTATGCGCTGCGCCTGAAATTTCTATGTGTAGCACAAGTTTGAGGCTGATTTTGAAACCTTCCCGAAGTCAAAACTGAGTGCAGGATAGCTCGTTGGAAAGCCCTGCCTGTCTCCTTTCCAACCCAAGTGGAATTTCTAAACAAAAATCAAATCTCCCAACACTGCTTCCTGTGTGTGTGAAAAGTGGCAGAAAGGCCATTTTTAGGGTGTTTTTGACCCTTTAGGCAACCCAGAACTTGATGAAATCCTTAGTTAATCCATAGGTATGCATAAATTTTGACAAAAAATCCAGAAATGCAAAGTTTTCCTCCTGAAGAGCTGCCAATTATAAGCGCGCGCCAAGTGGCGCTACGCGTCGGGCAGGAAAATCTGTTTTGAGACCAAAAAATTCAAAATTGACAAAATTTTTCCCAAATTTCTTGAAATTTGGGCTGAAGGTCCCTCATCAAGCACTATGCTAGGCCAACGAAGCTTTGGCCAAAATTTGGAGCCTATCATGCCTTTTACGCCTCCTCGATGCCTTCTTCATCTATGTTACCTGAGGTGAATATGAGGAGTTTGGTATCTTTGGTTTTTGTTGCAAAATATGTGGTAACAAGTGAGGGACTATGGAGGGATAGGGTGGTGGAAATGATGGAAATAATATAATATTATCAAGTGAAATTGTGAATTAAAGAGTTTGGGGCAGTCACTTGGTTTCTTGAAATAAACTTGGGGTTTGGGGGAAATTCACAAGTGAGATGGGGATAATGGGAATGGGATCGGAATGATTGACTTGGGATACAAGATGAATAGTGAAATGGGCTGTTGAGAGAAGATGAACAGTGACATGGGGAAAAACAAGGTGGAGAATGGAAGTATTTGGCACACAACAAGTTTCAAAACTCTAAATGAGACAATCCTCAAATAAGAGAATAGGGTTTGAGTTTTTGCACTTAAATTCTCATAATCCAGCTTCAAAAATATTTGAATGGAAACTAGAGGGTCACATGAACTTACTTGAGCAGAAAAAACCGAGTCAATTTGAGTTTTAGGAAGCAATGGCCAAAAATTTGTGTTGTCTGCCCTGTGCGCCGCACACCTCCAATGCGCCGCGCCAATGTAATTTTAACACTGCGACGGCCGGCCCAATGCGCCGCGCCTGCTCAGTGCATCGTGCCGGCTGCCTAATGCGCCACGCACCCAACTTTGCCCAGTTTTACCTCCAAGCTTCTTCTTTCACTCCTCACACCTCTTCTCTTACTCATTGCTGTCTCTTGGCACACAAATGAAGTTTAAATTTGAAAATATCTCATATGCCAAGGATTTAAATTTCTCATTTGAAAAATCCACCTTATAATGTTGTAAACTTTGACATTTCATTTTACAAACTCTGTTTTGTATCCTTTGTGCTTTTGACTGAACAATGAGCTTCCGCACACTAAACCACCATAAATTATGAGAAAAAATCTTCACTTGCAATGGAAAAAAATCTTAACTTACTTGCACACCACATATTTGAGCACATTTGGAAAATTTGGAGAAGTTTATGGTGAAATTGGGCTTGTAGCTCTATGCGCCGCGCCACAAACCCAATGCATAACGCCCTTTTACAGGAGGATTTTGGAGGCCTTCCCGGTGTCAAAATTGGTTGCGGGATAGCTCATTGGAAATATTATTGAGTCTAATTTCCCACCCAACTAGAATTTTTCAATTTGGAGTTTATTTTCCCTCTCAAAAGTCAAATCTCCCAAGACTGGTCAAAATGTGAAAAATGAGGCTGCCTCAAGGTAGAGTGTTGTAGCAGTCAACTTTTGAAGGTCTTCCTCAACTCCAAATTGAGCTCATGATAGCTAATTAGAATGATATTTGTGTTTATTTATCATTTGACTCATCAAGCAAGTCATTTGGCCAACCAAGCTAGGAGAAATCTTGATTTTCCCAAGGTCACTTCAGAGGTGCATGAATTCTCCTGAGGCGACTGTATTTTTGACATTTCTCTAAAACCATGACACCTGTGTAAAAAGTGAAGGAGGTTTTTCTTCCTTGTCTTATTTTGGACAAAAAAATCTCTCATTTTTCCCAAATTCATCTTTTATTGCTCAGAAACATCATTGGAGTAAAACCTACCCCGATGTGGAACAAGGGATTTGTCGAAATGAAGCTAAATGAAGGGGATAAGGGGCTTCTAAATTCTTGAGAAAATTTTGGGAAGTAGGGAGGGATGTTAGGAAGCAGGGGAAAGTGGAATTTCAGAGATTGACTGAGGGGAAGGGGTTCAAAAGGGAAAAACACAGGCCTAGCCTAAAAAATTTCCAAGTTGTAGCAAGAAACTAGGGTTTGTGCGAAAATGAGGAATTTGGGGGATCTTAGTGATGGGAAGTGTTTAATAAGGTACATTAAGGAGAGGCGACAGTGTATGAACATCAGGATACAATTTTTGCTGATGATTTGACCATCCAAGAGAAATTACCTTCAAAACCCTAAGAGAGGGAAATGAACCTTACCTAGGCACAACTGAACCATGAACAAGGTGTAAAATGACCCATTGGAACTTGACATGATGATGAAAACCCTATGAATGATGATACATGTCTGCTCAACTTAGTGTTCCTACATTGAGGTCATAAATTGTCAACCAGGGCTAGTAAACTGTTGAAGTGAAGTGCACTATATGTGCCTAGGTATTTGTTTCTCACTACGTTGTGTTTAGTGTTTTTCCAATGTTTTTGGTTTTGTGTTTTTATTCTAAGAGGAAAAGAATTAAGTTTTTGCAAAGAGAAGTTGTTGGTCACATTAAAACAGAGAAAAACCTATTCTAAATTATGTATGACACTTGAGAACAGAAAATGCAATACTTTAACAAGAAAAATAACTCATAGCGAGAACTAAATAACTCATAACATGAACTCAATAACTCATAACATGAACTCAAAGAATCTATAACATGAACTCGGCCCCATTCATTCATTAGAAATATAAGTTAATATCTTTGAGAAAATGATAAGTTTAATGCAATGAGGTTCTTCTAAGTAAACAATGACTTACAATGTCACAAAAATCTCATCCATGGTTAGAAATTTATTGGAACACAATTGGAAAAGATTATTTGTAGCATAGTAAGGAAATCTATTCTAAATTAACCTATGACACTGAAATTAATCCATTCTGCAGCTCAAATTGTCACTACTAAGCCTCATTCAAAAGTTAGAAATATTTTGGAATAGTTTTGGAAAAGGCTATTTGTAAAATTATAAGAGATTGTAGAATGGTCAAGGCCTTGAACTGATATCACTAATTCCTGTCCATATGATGATGTGTTGGAAGAGATTAATAACAAGAGTAGTTTGTAAATAATGAAGGCCTTGAAGTCTAATGGAACAAAACTAGCATACAACTGACTAATAAAACTAAAAATACAATAGATAAAGCTGAGCTAAAATGCAATCATTCAAATTTGAAATACAGTGACCACAACTGTACTAGAATGCCATTATCCTAACTTGAAATACAATGAACAAAAACTGAACTAGAGTGCCATTAATCCAACTTGAAATACAATGAACAGAAACTGAACTAACGCGCCATTAATCTCCGGAGTATTACAACTACACTATAATGCAACTAATCTCTAAAATATTACAGCCTTATCTCGTTCAGTATTAGTGATATTTTGGAACAATTCGGAAGAACAAGTCTAGCTGTAACAATTGATGTAATTGAGCACAAAAACGTAAAGTTCAGAAAAAGGAAACTAATTCCTAAAATACCACAGTTATATCTCATTCAATATTAGTGATATTTTGGAATAATTTGTAAGAACAAGACTAGACTGTAGCATCCAATGTAAGTGAGTATAAAACACAAAGTTCAGAAAATTGCTTAAACTAGGAATGCAACGAGGCTAAAGTTACTTATCTAAACAATATGCACAAATATTTTCGGGTAGTAGGGGCCCTCTACCACCAGATTAGCCTACAAATCTCCTCAAGATTGCCTTAGATCTTGCAATAAAGCGGTGCTTCTTTCATTAAAGGAAAAATATTTCAAAAACAGAGTATTACAGTTTTTTGAGATCTAGGAACAAAACATCAATCTAGCTAACTGTCCCTTGGTCTCCCGAGTCATTCTTATAAAATAAATACATAACTACCCTTGAGAATAAATAGGAACAAGTGTATTTTTCAATCAAAATCAAATTATAAATCTTATGGAAGCCTCGTACTTTGCTAGAGACATCTGTAGAGTCCCTGTCCTGGTAGGAATCTGCTTCTTAGCTTTGATCTCTTCCACGTGCATAACCACTTGTAGATTCTTGCTCAGACTTCGTAGAGAGCAATAAATGATGTGGGAGCTTTTTGGAATTCAACCATATGCGTTTTTCTTTGAAGTGACACCTGTAACCTATGAGAACATGAAGATAGTTGCGGAATAGGTGACTAGCTACATAATGGTTGCATTCTGTAGCTAAGTCTAGTAAAAAATTACTACAACAACAAAACCATGAAAATATAGCAAGTCAGTCATTGTATACATTCCTAAAGTTTCTTTAACCAATCCTATTGACCATTTAAGCCTGTAATTAATAAGGGACAAAGGAAATGAAGTGAAATTTGGTGAAGGGAAAGGACATCTTTGGGCCTCAACATACCCCCAATGCAAAGTTTTTGCATGTCCTCATGCAATCAACCCATATATTCTGAGACTTCTGCTAGGAAATCTAGGCTCCTTCTTCTACTTTGCCTGATATTTAATGGCCTCCTAGGCTTCTTTATGACCAACTTGAATCTCAAATTTATAAGTGCCCTGCTCAACTTTTTGTTTTTCTTCTTCAATTTCTCACTAGCCTTGTACAACTTTTCCATTTGCAGAGAGAGAGTTGTATTCATATCATTTTTTATCTTAACCTGCTCCCTTAAAATGTCATTCTCATTTTTTATATGCCTATTGAGTACTTCTAACTCATATTTGTCTCTTCTTAGTACATCAATTGCAGATTTTGGTGGGCTAGGAGTTCTGTCTCTACTTTCTGAGGCTCTCTTCTCTAATGTCTCAATATAATTATAAATTTGTTGTTGAGCTGGGTCTATCTCTGGAGTTTCTTCATCAAGATTCTGTTCATATTGGTGCTCAGGTGATCTAACAGTGGGTGTTTCTTCATCCTCGATGTTTATGATTCCCGTTTGTCTAATCCCTGTTTTCTTCAATATACCTCTAAGTCTGTGGCTTCGTCTTGGTTGAGATGGTCCTTCACCTCTCTCCTTGGCATACCTTCTTATCATATTCTCCTTTTTACGTTGTTTCCTAATTTCAGTCAATTTCTCAGAAATTATCTCTTCACTATCCTCTTGTATAGACTTACCAGTTTTAGTTTCAACAGCTTCGGAAATTTTCCTTCTCCTGCTTCTTCTTGTAGGCTTGCCTTCAGATGGGAGTTCCTTGGGTTCTTCAAAGTGATTCCTTACTAGAAACTCATCCCAATTGTCTCCCACTTTTCTCAAATGATGTTCAATTAGGATTTTAACTAGGTTGTGGTGGTACAAAGTGGTTTCCAGGAATTGAACCCTCTTTTGTACATTAGAGGCCATTCTCTTCAGACTATGAAGTAGGAAAAAGGGTAAATTGATTTCTTCATCTAAGAAATGCATCATTAACCGAATATGATAAACATAGAGGGTACCAAACCTTCCCTCATAAGTTATAAACTTTTACAAAATGAGCAACATATTCCGCCATTTATTCTTCAGTGCTGAGCTAGGAATACCCTTCTTAAAAATTGAAACATCCATACCTGGTGTTTTAAGCATTTGCCTCCATGCCTCATTATGAAATTCCCTATTTTTGAACCACCGTTCTCCTTGCCTGGTTAATTCCGCTGCTTCTACAATAAAAACTTCTGTAATAGTGAATTTAACATCCCCTATTTCGACTTCTGCTCCATTGAAGTACCGTGCAAATGTTTTAGTTACCTCTTTATGAAAACCATTGAATTTTTCCAAAAATTGTAACCACCCAGCATGTTGTAGCATTTCTCTAATTTGTGGGTAACCCTCTAAGTACTTGGTTTCAACTAGTTCGGATCTTACTATGAGACCCATGGCTTCTCTTCTCAACCTTCAATTTACTGCTCTTCTATCCACGGTGAAAATGGTTGTTAAAGAGTTGTTTTTACCCCAAAGGTGCTTTCTCTGTTTATGCAGTAGGAATTAGCTACGGAAGGATGATATGAAGAGGTTATAGAATGAGTGAAATGTGGTGAGGGTGATTTACATGAATTAATGAGTTTGAGAGCCATCATGGGAGAAAAGACCGCGGAAACATTTCGTGAGAAATTCAAAATCATCACTGAATACTTCGGCTGGTGACGTGACCGAATAGGTCACTTCAGTACTTTGACCGTTAAGTTTTAAATGATGATTTGAAATGGCGGAGTGGAAGGGCTTTTGTCCAAATTTTTTATGATAGGTTTAATAGGCATGATTAACACAAATAATTAAAACAACTTTTTGAATCATACATGACCTAACTATACTATAACTTTCATATTCTGTCATAATAATAATTTTACAACTTTACCTTTGCCTTTCCTTTAATTTTTTGTGGTTTTGATATGCTTTGTCCTCCTTCTAAAATCATTGATTCTTCAGTCTTCATAACTCCTTTGATTTTTCTTGTTGTCATAGGTGTGCAGGATCAATTTGCTGCTGATCAAATGATTACTGGATAGTTTCCTTCTGGATATCTGGCTGCAGAATGTCTAGCTGGCTGCAGAATGTGTGCATTAGGGGAATTTTGAGGTCTAAAATGGGCCTCCTAAGGAAATTATAAAATAATAGTGGAAAAAATCAAATAAGATTTGATGACATCATCAAATTTTAGAGGAAAAAATGGAAAAACTACTTTTTCAACTCATATTTTCAACTTATCTCCCAAAGTTTTTACTCAAATTTCGAGCGGGAGTACTCGTTGGATGTGAAATTTAATTCCCCATCCAAGGAGTACCCATGTTGCATACTTTCGATGGGTCCTACTACATGAAAAATGAGAAATACATAAAAAAACGTGATTACAATCATGTTTTTTATGTATTTCTCATTTTTCGTGTAGAAGAGTTCATTGAAAGTATGCAACATGGGTACTCCTTGGATGAGGAATTAAATTCCGCATCCAACGAGTACTCCCGCTCGAAATTTGAGTAAAAATTTTGGGAGATAAGTTTAAATACGAGTTGTAAAAGTAATTTTATTATTTTATTATTTTTTAATATTTTTACTTTTTTACTCCAAAAATGGTGAATCATCCATTATGGATGACATCATCATCTTGAATCCTATTGGTTGTTATAAAGTTTATTTTTGTTGTACATTTTTCTTATGAGGCCCATTTTAGACCTCAAAATTCCCCTAATGCTAGTTGGCTGCAGAATGTCTGACTGGCTGCAGAATGCACCTGTAGGAATTTTGAAACATGGAATGGAATGTTGTATGAAATGGATCATGAAATATGGTGGAATGGATCAGGAGTGAAGTGAAATGTAATGGAATGAAATGAATCACAATTGTGAAGTGGAATGAACCATAAAAAGTGGTCTGCAACTCATGATTTGTAATACTCAATCTGCAGAAAGAGATCAAATTTAGAAATCTGAGATGGAAATGAAATGGACCATGAAATGGAGTGAATGAAATATGGATGAATGGAGTGAATGAAATATGAATGAATGGAGACATGATGGAGTGAGACTTATGATTTTGTGATAGCTGCTTGCAGAAAAAGAAAAAATTTGAAAAGCTAAAGTGTCAGAAGGATTCTGATTTTCACTTTATCTTTTCTGTATAAACATGCTAATCAGTGATTAGTTTTCATGTTTATACTTTTTTTTTTCATTTGAATTCAGAAAATTCAACTAAGTTGATGAAGAAGAAAATTTCTTCTTCATTAACTTCACATTACTGTTTTCCTGGAATCTCTTGACAAATTCTTCTCTTGAAAGTGGCTTATGATACAGCTTCAATCTATGACCATTTACAAGAAAAGTGACATTCTCTTCATCTATTGTCCTGATTTTTATTGCTCCATTGTCAAAAATTCTTATAATTTCATATGGCTCAAGCCAATGTGTTTGGAATTTACCTTGAAAATCCTTGAACTTTGAATCAAACAAGAGAGCCCAGTCACCTTCTTTGAACTTCTTTTCCTTGATGTACTTATCATGCCATCTAGTCCTTTGCTGTTGGACTATACTTGTTTTCTGAACTGCATTTGTCTGATCTCATCCAATTCATTAATCTGCTCCAATCTGTGCTTTTGTGCCTCTATTAGATCAAGTCCTAGTTGAACTGTCATTTTAAAAGTTTGAATCTGAAACTCTATGGGAAACAAAACTTGTTTTCCATAAACAAGTTCATAGGGAGTATGACATGTTGTGCTTCTCCATGTAGTTCTATAGGCCCACAAAGTTTCAGGAAGCCTATCTACCCAATCTCTTCTATGTAAATGGGCAGTCTTTGTTAGGATCCCTTCAATGACTTTATTGGTAGATTCCACTTGACCATTTTCTTGTGGATGATAAGGATTAGATTTTATGTGTCTGATTTTGTACCTCTCCATCATTTGTTCCACTAGCTTTGATGTAAATTGAGCTCCTTGATCTGTAACAATTTCCCTTGGGACACCAAAACGAGTAAAAATATCCTCAAAAAGAAAATTAACTACAGATGCTTCAGTAGCAGAAAGTAATGGCTTGGCCTCTACTCATTTGGTAACATAATCAGTGCAAACTAATATATATTTCTTTTGTCTTGATGGAGGACTAATAGGTCCTACAAAATCTAAAGCCCATTTTTCAAAAGGTTCAATATGTACCTGAGGCTGCAATGGCATCTCACCTGAAGGAGAAGGTTTCCCTACCCTTTAGCAACTGTCACACCTTTTGACATACTCTTTAGCATCTTTAAAAAGGGATGGCCAATAGTATCCTAAATGAAGGACCTTATAAGCTGTCCTTTTATCAGCAAAGTGTCCGCCACAAGGTTCATCATGACATGCCTTGAGGATCTTAGGCATCTCATCTTCCCGAACACATCTCCTAATGATAAAATCTGGACTTGTTTTGTATAACTCATTAGCAACCCATGAATATTTTGCATTGTCATAAATGATCTTTCTTTTGTCTCTTGCATTCATTATTGAAGGAAATTTCCCTGAAACTAAATAATTAGCAATGTCAGCAAACCAAGGAGTTTGAGTAGAAATTGCAAAAAGATATTCATCAGGGAATTGATCTTCAACTGGGGTATTGTATTTGATGTTTTGGAGTCTAGATAGGAAATCAGCTACTGTGTTTTGTTTTCCAGGCCTATCTAGAATGGTAATTTTGAATTCTTGTAAAAGAAATAACCATCTTATGACTCTGCCATTAGTAATTGATTTGTTCATTAGATATCTAATTGCAGAGTGATCTGTGTGAACAAAAGTTTCATAGCCTGTTATATAGTGTCTGAATTTGTTTATGGCATGAAAAACAACTAAAAACTCTTTTTCAGTTACAGTATAATTTAACTCTGAAGGAGTCAAATTTTTACTTGTATAATAGATAGCATAAGGAATCAGGTCTTTTTGTCCCAATACTGCTCCTAGAGCTATATCTGAGGCATCTGTTGAAATATGAAAAGGTAACTTCCAGTTAGGGCCCCTTAAAATAAGTGCTTCAGAGATTTTTGTTTTCAAGGTCTCAAAGGTTCACTGACAATTATGATTCCACTTGAATTCACAGTCCTTGGTAAGTAATTTTAAAAGTGGAGATGCTATCTTGGTGAAGTTTTCTATAAACCTTCGATAATATCCTGTAAATCCGAGAAAAATCCTAACATATTTTTGACAACTTGGAATAGATAAGTTAGAGATGAATTCAAATTTTGACTCATCAACTCTAATCCCATCCTCTGAAATGTGATGTCCTAAAACAATTCCTTCAGTAAACATCATAAAACACTTCTCATGACTTAGTGAAAGATTTGCTTCTTTACATCTCTTTAAATTTTTTTCCAAGTTTGCTAAAGCTTCTTCAAATGTGTTTCCATAAACTGTGAAATCATCCATATATACCTCTACACAATCATGTATTAGATCTAAAAAAATTCCTGGTACTGCCCTTTGAAATGTTGCAAGTGCATTGCATAATCCAAATGGGAATACTCAGTAAGCATAGGTACCCCAAGGAAAGGTAAATGTGGTTTTGTCTTGATCTTCAAGTGCTACTTGGATTTGATTATAACCACTAAACCCATCTAAAAATGAGAAGTACTTTTTGCCAACTAATGTATCTAATACCTGATCTATGAAAGGTAGGGGAAAATGATCTTTAAGAGTAGATTTGTTTAATTCTAGGTAGTCAATACATACCCTCCATTTACCATTTTTATTTGGCACAATTACCAAAGGAGAAACCCACTGACTATCTGAAATGGGATAGATAAAGTTAAGATTTAACAATTTCTGCAATTCTTCTTTAACAATTTCCCTAAGATTTGGATTCATTCGTCTTTGAGTTTGTTTGATTGGTTTACAATTTTCCTCTATATATATGTGATGAGTGCAATTCTTGGGGCTTATCCCTTTCATATTAGTGTACTCCCATGCATATACAGAAGAATGTCTCTGTAATATCTTGACTAGCTCTGCTTGTTGAGATTTCTCTAGGTTCTTGTTTATGTTTAAAGTTTTGCCTGGAAATATCTCAATTGTAGCGCTGCCAAATTTATCCATGGAATAGAGAGACATCTGTCTTGATGATAAAAACTCAATGTTGGATTCTTCTTGAAATTGTTCATGTTTGTATTTCGGAGAGGATTCAAAGTTTTCTAAGGTATTCAGAATCTGGCTATCTTCACTAATTTCTGAAATTGTGAAGAGAGGTTGTAAGTATTCTTCATCCTCTATCCATTGAGTATCGTCCAATTCTGTAATTGTTTTTGCTGAAGGATACAAGGTAAATTTATTGGTTGAACTACCATCAGAGATGTACATATCACTGGATCTACAACTAATGAAAGCATCAACTGTAGCTAACCAAGGTCTTCCTAATATAATAGGATGCCCTCCTAGATTATTCTTAGGAGTTAGGATCATAAAATCCACAGGATATTCCCAAGAATCTAGGGACACTGGAATGTCTTCTATTACCACATCAGGTTTGATCACAGATCTGTCTGCTAATTGTAATAATGTGGGTGTAAAAAGAAGATTAGGAAGTTTCAGTTTATCCATGATTTGTCTACTCATGATATTGATTGCTGCTCCTAAATCAATAAGTGTGTTTTGAATTTCAGTTCCATTGATGTGTATTTTAACAACTGGATTTCCCGGGTCTAGATACTTTGGAATAACAATCTTACCCATCATGATATCTGCTATTTTTCCTGCCAGTTGAATTTTCTTTATCTCTCTTATTCTTTTTCCTGTTTTCTTCATGCTCAAATCCTTTATTGTCTTTGCTAAGATTGGATTTTTCTTGATAGCTTGCGATAATGGGATATTAATACAAAAATTTCTTAGCTCGTCCAGGAAATCATAATTAGGCACCATAATTTGTTTTTCTACACCCCTATCAATTTGTAATCTTTCTAGAAAGGGAGGTGTAGAAGTGGATGTTTATGGCTGCTCTAATATAGGAGTTGAAATTATTGGTTCTTTTTGTTTTGATTTTTCAATGTTTGGGTCTTGGAAAGATGTGTTCTCTTCAAGACTTTTATTTATTCGTAGAGAATATTCCTCAGAATTGTCTTGCTCTTGTATGATTACATAAGGTTTCCTCTTTTCAAGTATTCTTCCAAACCTAAGTTGAACATCAGTAAGGTCTAAAGGAGTGATCAAATAAGTTGGAAACTGTTAGCCTTCTATCATGTATGTGTTCTGAGGATTTTTATTGTTGGGGTTTGGTATGGGTTGGGCAGGCAACTGATTTGTTTTCTGAGGAAATGGTAATGGAAGTGGTTGATTGTGATGTTGTGGATTTTGTGGATTTTGTTGAGGATTTTTTTGAGGAGGGAAATGTGAATATGGTGGATAGGGTGGTGGATACTGATAGTACTGAGAGTATCCTCCATAGGGATTTTGTGCTCCTTGCACCCAATTTTGTGATTGATTTTGAAATTGGGGCCAAGGTTGCTGCGAAGAATTCCAATTTGGTAGGGGTTGATTATACAGTTTATCATGTAATCCTTGTGTTTGAGGTCCTTGCCAAGGTCTCCTAGAGACAAAATTGAGAGATTTTGTGGAATTTGTAGGAGTTTCCCCCTGAAAGACAGCTTTAAGACCAGGAAGTGAAGGTCAGATCTTGGTCTCATGTTTCTCTGAACAAATTACACAATTCTCCACAACTTTTGCATCTAAAGGGCACTCTCTCAAGGCATGTTTATTTCTACATTTGGGACAAAATATTGCTAAGGCATCAGATTCAGTTTTCTGCTTGTTTTGTAATTTAAGGGTGTCTATTTGTTCACTAATACTCCCCAAGATATCAGATTTGAATTCATCAAGCATATGTCCTATTTCTGCCCTACTTACTGTCCCAGAAGCAGATTTACTTGCCCTTGCAAGAGCAGGATCTCCTGGTCCTTTTATAGTTTTAGATTTCCCTCTTGAAAGGTTGATACATAATTCAACTATTTCAGGTAATGTCAGCTGAGATATATCCCCTTTTCCCATCATGTTAAGGATATCTAACCATTCATCCCTAATTGTCTTCAACAAGAGAGCTTTCAAGGCGTCTTGGTCTAAGTTTTCCATTTTTGCCCTCTTGATGTTATAGTTAAACCTTTCAAACAAATCTTCCAGATTTTCATCTTATTTTTGTAACATTTTAAACACTTCCTCTTTATGGTTGACTGACATACAATAATCCAAACACCTCTCTAGAAATTCTTGTTTCATGTCTTACCATGTCCTAATAGAACTGTTGATCAACCTCATAAACCATTTTAATGCTGCTCCTTTCAATGTTGAAGGGAATAGTTTAAGTTTTGAGCATCTTTGTAAGTAGTCTTAGGTTCTACATGGACTTCAAATTCAAATAGGAAGGTTTCGGGATCTTGACTTTTGAGGTCCATAAAAGTTTGGAAGGACGAGAGGTGAAATTTTTCATAGTTGCATTGGTTTTTTCATCTACTATAGGAAACCCAAAAGAGCTTCCCATTTATCTTCTACCTCTTCCTCTGCCTCCTTCTCCTTCTGCACCTCTACCTCCTTCTCCTCTACCTCTACCTCTACCCCCTCCAAATAGTGTTTGTTCTCCATTAAAAACTCCTCCACCCCCTTCTTCTGCCATAGTTGATTCTTCTGTAGAAGTTGAAAAAATTATGTCCCCAGCAGGGGTCTCAGAATCTTCTTCTACGACAGGTTCAATGGATAAAGTGGAAGGTATTTCTAATGGAATATCTAATCTTAAGTCCTCAGGAAGTCTAGCCTCAGTAAAGGATGGAATGTGGGTTTGAGTTGAAGGTGTGCTGGCTCTTGGTCTTGGTAAAACAAGTGGTGTTCTAGGAATCGAGATTCTACTTCTTATGAATCTACCCCTTGAGTCTCTTTCTCTACGCATATCATTGTTTTTGGGAGGTAAGAAACAAGTCTACCTAGTTACACTTCCCCGGAAACGGCGAGAAAATGTCTGCTCAACTTAGTGTTCCTAAATTGAGGTCATAAATTGTCAACCAGGGCTAGTAAACTGTTGAAGTGAAGTGCACTATATGTGCCTAGGTATTTGTTTCTCACTGCGTTGTGTTTAGTATTTTTCCAATGTTTTTGGTTTTGTGTTTTTATTCTAAGAGGAAAAGAACTAATTTTTGGCAAAGAGAATTTTTTGCTCACACTAAAATAGAGCAAAACCTATTCTAAATTATGTATGGCACTTGAGAGCAGAAAATGCAATACTTTAACAAGAAAAATAACTCATAACATGAACTCAATAACTCATAACATGAACTCGGTAACTCATAACATGAATGAGTCCACTGTTACAGGGTGAAATACCTCCTCATCATTTCCGAGGAGGGGAAGACAAATATGGAAGGAATACAAAGACCTAAATTAAACCTATCTCTGCCGAGGGTAACATAGGTCTATAACAACACAAGAGTGTTATAACGCAGCTAATCAGTGAATGGGCCGCGTTAGTGGCTAGGGCAATGCTCTGTTTACACTGGAGGGAAGCGTTACCCGTGTTTTAAGTTTGAATCGGGAAAAGCCCGCGGAGAATGATTTGAATCTCCGACTTTCCCTCACAAGAGGATCAGTTCATAGAAGAAACTGCAACACACCAGTTCATTATTGGTCATTGCCATAAGAAGACTGAACTCCAAAGGAGGCAAAAGCATAGAGATCAAGGAAACATCTAAGTTTTTTCCATTCCAAACTAGTGGAAAGAGAAAGGCAACAATGGCTTTCTCCCTCTCCTATAAGAAGGAGTTGAAGGCTCTTAATTGAAGGTCGAAGGATTACTAAAGGTTTTGCATACTTGTGGAATAGAGAATAGTGTGAAGGCCAAGAGTCAAAGAGGTTCCTAGAGAGCTTGTTGACTTAGACTTCTTCACTTGAGAGATAAGAGAGATTGGGAGACTGAGGAGGGCTTGGTACAACCGACGGTTGTAATCCTCCTTCTTTCAAATTAATAGAACTGTGTTCATTTTGTCTATTCAATGCTTAATGTTGTCATTATTTTTTGAACATTTACATAGTATGATATGAATAGCTCAGATGTGTATAATTTAGAAGTTCATTATATATTGGCTTGATTGATAGAATATATGTTATGTTAGGAGTTACACTGGTGCTTTGACTGATTGCAGGACTAATATTTGGAGCTGGTGAAGAAGGACTCTTGCTTCGCTACCTAGTGCTCTCCAAGGGACTCCAAGGTTGTCAAAGAGGTAATTCTATATCGTATTCTATCAAGTTATTTCAAGTTAATATGAACATGCTCATGCCATCTTTGTGAACAACATAGCTAATCTTACTGTCTGCCTTGGGCACCGGAAAGCCCTGAGAGGGATATTCGAAAACCAACCACCCAAGCAGTTTACCCTATAGCAGAATTGGCGACTCTGCTGGGGAGTTTTCCCCATAGTTTCTGGACTATTTCTTCCCTTATTTCTTCTCTCCTCTGTTCACTGATCCTTCCGACCATTTTTATGCCCAGTAGACATACCAAACGCTCGTAGAGTTCAATCCTGTTTCTGTTGGCCATCTGAAGTACTTTACCCTGGCTAACGCTACCTTTGTAGGTTCTCCGGCACATTATAACGCTGTCTTTGCTTAGATACAATGTGTTATAACGCTGTATTCACTCACAGACAGAGCGTTACTCAGCCAAAACCTTGTTGTTCACTAATGTGACTGTGTTTTAGCTGTAGAGTTTTTGGTCATCAGTATCTTTCCTCGACTGAATCCCTGTGCTTGTCTACTGAGCTGGAATTTTTGTTTGTTCTTGTTTGAAAAAGTTAGTGATTAAAAGCATTTAATTTTTAAGGAAGAATTTTTATTATTATTATTATTTTTCTGCATTTAGTTGAGTTTATTTTGAAAGTTTCAGTTCATAGACTGTTAAGAAAAGGTAGACAGAAGTATGAATCTTGAAAGCTGAACTGCGTTATTTGAATGTTAGTGCATGGATGTTGAAAAGAAACCTCTCCTTGTAGAAATACTCTTCATCGAATTGAATATTTAGAGCATTTTTTGCATGGTTTCTTGAGTCAGAGTCTCATCACATTTCATACGTCCACTCCCCCTCCGCAAGACTAATAATCAAGTACACTAAGAATAAAGTGATAATAAAATCAATCAACTCTTTTTTGAGCTCACACAAACAATAGTTCAGGCTAGGATCTTGGGTTAGGAAAGTGAGAAAACTACCCAAGATCTCAAAACTTGAAAACTAGAGTCATTAACGAGTGAAATCCTGCTACACTCACATTATTGGGACTGTTCCTTTACCGGAGCTCAGCGCGAGACAACACTTGGGTGCACTAGAAGGTAGCCCGCCTTCGACTGCATCCCGTGGGTGTGTTATATATTGGGGTTCCCTTCGGGGATGTCGAAACTAGATCGGGGATCTAGGTATTCTGCCCATATAGCACACTATCCTTGACCGTGGACCCCCCTAATGATGTCTGTGATTTGAGGTATCTTTAGTGGCCATAATTTTTAGGGACTTACACAAGGTGACTGGGACAGGCTGTCCTGGTACCTGAAATAGACGAACCCACTATGTCTTCGGTCTTTAGGAGGGTACTCGTCTCCACGAGAGTGCTTACACCTATCGTCTGAGGTTTGGGCGAAGCTCTAGAGTGACCGTAACTATACTTTCGACCAACCCTCTCTGTATACTATTGTGATACTGGATTTCATCACTAGCAAACGGTAGTACTCAGACAGGGCACCCTATTCTGGCTACTTGCTGATTGATTTTAGAGAGTCCTTTTTTCTTTTTTAGGTGTGTGGTTACTGTCACTGAGACTTTATAATACATCACAATTTAATAAAATTTGTCAAAATTAAACCGGTCACCGTGGCATCCCCTGACCCACGCCGTCTGTCTCGATGACAGCAAGGTCTACCTCCTCTCACTATTGAGGAAGAACTGAACCTTGGTGAACCCGGGCCTTCTACGGAAGAGAAGTCTCCTCTGACTAATCTTGATTATCACATAGACCCTTATCATTCGGAATTTCCGGAGGACCCTTTCACTGAAGGGGTTGTACCTCATTACAACCCTCCGCTCACTGATCTGTTGGGGCCTGTGATAATCCAGATTCCACCACGCCAAGATATGTCTTCGGCCGCACCAACATCCATTTCACCACCAGCATCCACTGGGTCGATGCCAATGGAAACCATCCCCGGTTCGCCACCATCCTCCCCGCCGGTGGTCAGTTCTATGCCGTCACTAGGTAACTCCAGTAGTCAACATATACCTATTCCCAACCCTATGGTCATCACAACTGTTAGTAGCTTACCGAATCCTTCGGCATCTACTTCTACCGTGACCACGTTGGGACCCACGGTAGCTCCTCCCACGAGTATGAATACTTCGGTACCTTTTAGCAACCCTTTCGGTTGGAACCCTCTGCTGAGTTCAAACCCCTTGGCCTCTATGCCAGGGGGCAGTGTTACCAGCACTCAGGTAGCAGGGAATATTTCACTTCCTATGCAATCCTTAGGACAAATGGGACAACCCATTGTAAATACTACCCCCTTAAGTGGTTCAAACATAGGTGTAGGATCTATACCGTTGCCAAACTATGCAAGTAGTAGCATGCCTCCGGGAAACTCTATTGCATCCATTTGGACTAACCAACCCCAACCTCCATCTGGAATGGGAGGGCACTTTTATACTGGGGGCAACCAACCGTTTGCCCCGCAATACACTATGCCCTATGGACAACAACCGTATGTTCCTACTCCTCCACCTATGGGTGGTTTTTTTCAAAGTCCCACTTACCCTCCTGGTAACACGTTGATGGGGGGACCCTATGGTCTAAGTAGTCAGCCCATACTGCCTTGGTTAGACTTGGGGGAAAATCCACAATTTCCATTCTTGGCAGCTTTGGACATACCTGATATCCATAAACTAACGAACGCCCCATCAACCACAACCTGCTTTGGCCTCCAGTACCGCATAAGATTCCTTCTGACATCCCGAAGTTCGACGGGAAACATGGGGAAGACCCAGCCACACACATCACTACCTTTCATATATGGTCCATATACAATTCCATGGTAGATGATAGTGTCCAGCTTCGTCTGTTTCCTCGCACCCTTACAGGCAATGCCACCAAGTGGTACATTGAATTGCCACGCGCCGCCATCAATACTTTTGGCACTTTAGCGACGGAGTTCTTAAAGAACTTCCAATTACCAATTAGAGTGGAAAACGGAACAGAATTGTTAACATCGCTGCGCCGAGACACTGCCACCCACATCTCCGATCATATTCATGAATGGAGACGTAGGAGGAGGCTCGTCAAAGCGCCAATACCAGACCATCTCTTGGCCAATTGGTTTTGCAAGTCTCTTTTACCCCATATCTCTAAAGACATTGGCCTTTCTGGTGCGGTGACAGAAGATCAATGTATTGACCGTGCCCAACACCTGGATTTAATCTATTCACAATTCGGCACGCTTTACGATCTGCTCCCCCATGCCCCTGGTAACCCAAATCCTTCGGCCACTCAGAAAACCAGAGCACATGCCGATGGTCTCGTTGGCACAATCTCCGGTGTGGCCACAAAGCAGTCTCGAGGGCAAATCTCCCAGCCATCTTTGGCTGCCACTGCCCCCCACCAAACGACTCCTCTTCCTCCCGCTGAGGTAAACTCGATGCAAACCTCACAAAAACCTAGCAGGAAAAATAGAAGAACAAGAAGAAGATGTATTCTTCGGAAGAGCAGCCAGATAATCAGAATAACCCTAATTAGAAAAATGCTTCCAAAAATGACAAAGGGAAGGATAAACCCATGAAATTTCCTTGCAAAATCTGTGCGGAGGACCACATGACATACAAATGTCCTCGGCTGCAGGAATGCACCGATTTTATTGCTAACAAGGATTCTGGGCGAACACCTTCCGTTCTTCACAATCCTTTCCCCAATCAACAGCAGCAACATCAACACATGGTTGAAAATTCGCCACAACCCCATCAACGGGGCAATGGTGGTTCATATCCTTTCGGCGAAGGACCATCTTCCATTTATGGCATTGAGAGTATAGACCTTCAAACTCAAGCCAAGCTTTATGGAAATCCTACCATAGACGCTCAAGAACCTGGAACTAGTTCGAATCCACCGCCGCCCAACGATTTACATATCGAACGGCCTACCGCTGAACCTGTAATTCGTCCCCCCAAAGGGACACTTCGACGCACGACGCATAACACCTTTGCACGTGCAGCCCAAAAATACAATATTGTAGAAGATTTGGCACAGGCACCGTCAGCCATGTCTGCTCTCGAAGTTTTACAAACCTGCCCAGCACAAAGGAAAGCCTTGCTTTCGGCAATTGGTGGAATAGACCCCCAGGACTCCATGCTAGCTATCTTTGATATGGAAAAGGCTAAACCTCGCCTCTCACACCAACTTGCATTCCAAGTGCAAGTAGTGTCGAAAGGGAGACCAATCCATCGTACTATCATAGACGAAGGTGCTTCGACCTGCGTTATGTCACAAGTTTGCTGGCTCCATTTAGGTTCTCCTACTCTAACCCCGCCATCGAATTCCCTCAAAGATTTCGATGGCCATACATTCCTCCCAAAAGGATACCTTGCTAGCTTTCCTATCACTCTGGGTGGGAAAACGGTAAACGTGGACGTTGAAGTCGTCGAGCGCCATCTCGACTATAATCTATTGCTCGGTCACAGTTGGTCTTATGCTATGACCGCCATCGTGTCTTCAGTCTTCCGACTCATCCTATTTCCATTGGATGGGAAAATAGTCACGGTCGATTAGCTATCCTTCCGCACCCCTGATTATGCCACTTTACCAAGTAGCACTGTACCCCTAATAGGAGGTGTCACTGACTCTTACGTCAGTATCGATACCGGTCTTCTGAAGGCATCTTCCCTACTGGGTTGTTTTCCTCTACCTCCGCCGCAGATCCCAAACACGGTTGCAATGATATCCACCTTTTCGGATGGCTCTATCGACCCATGGATCATCCCGACACCTTCAGATATTAATTCCTATGGAGATCAAATGCCGCTTTTGCCGGCCGAGTTGGCTTATCAAGCCATCCAAACCGCATCTGAACCCTCCACTGATATGGTTTCGACCACAGGTACAAACCTTCCTCCCGTCACAGTTATCTCTAAGGATCTCCTCAATGAAGTCTGGCCTACAGACGAAGCTATTCGAGAGATCATGTCATTAGAAGAATGACCTTGGGGAGAGTTTCACCACCGCGCTTCGATGATTGACTCGGACGCGATGAAAACTGAAATCCCGTCTTTCGACCAACCTGAGATAGTTCCCTCCCATTATACGACTGTTCACACTATCGATTCAGAGGGGAACATGGGTAATCTTTCCAAGACACTGCTCATTGATATCTCAGTCAAAACGGGTATCGTGGAAAATATTCAGATTGGAGCCGACTGCAATCCCGAGGAAATTGCGTCCTTCACATCTCTTTTTAAAGAATTCCACGATGTCTTTGCTTGGTCTTATGACGAAATGCCCGGCATAGATCCTTCTATTGTCGAACACGAAATCAAGACTTATGGCAATGCCAAACCAGTCCGGAAACGACTCAGACCTGTCCACCCGCACAAAGCAACTGCCATTAAGATTGAGGTAGAAAAACTTTTAAACGCTGGCTTCATCTACCCCGTTCCCTTAACGGAATGGGTTTCTAATCCGGTTCTCGTTGATAAAAAACAAGGCACTATTCGTGTTTGCATTGATTATCGTGATATGAACGCCGCTTGTCCCAAAGACAATTATCCCACACCGTTCATTGACCATATTCTCGACGATTGTGCCGGATGCGAATCTTTCTCATTCATGGATGGATTCTTGGGCTATAACCAGATTGCAATAAAAAAAGACGACCAACATAAAACTGCTTGCATCTGTCCTTGGGGCATTTTTGCGTATCGAAAACTCCCATTCGGTCTGAAGAATGATGGAGCAACTTTTCAGCGGGCTATGGAATACGCTTTTCATGACATTCGGCATATTTTACAGGCTTACTTGGATGACCTTCCGGCCCATTCCAAGAAGTGACAAGATCACCTGGCTCATTTAAGAGAAATTTTTGCTAGGTGCAGGTTCTACAATATACGCTTGAATCTTCATAAATGCATATTTATGGTCGAGTCCGGATGACTGTTAGGCTTTATTGTCTCCAAGCACAGGATTAGGGTTGATCCCGATAAGGTTAAGGCAATTATTGATTTTCCAGCACCACAATCCATCCTTCAACTCCAAAGTTTACAAGGGAAGGCAAAATTTTTGCGTCGTTTCATCGTTAACTATGCTGAGATGACGAAAGGATTCATGCGATTATTGAAGAAAGGAACACTATACTTGTGGGATGACCAAGCTCAACGGTCATTTGATGCTTTAAAACATGCACTTGTTTCAGCCCCACTCCTTAGTGCCCTCGACTACTCACGCGACTTTCTCCTCTACCTGGCAGCCTCACCATCCTCACTTGGAATGGTTTTGGTTCAAGTACACGATGATGACAGCGAACATGTGATTTACTATTTATCCAAAGGTCTAATCGGACCTGAATTACATTATTCGCATGTGGAGAAACTTTCTCTGGCGGTAGTTTTTGCCGTCACCCGACTCCGACACTATATATTGCTGCGACAAACTATGGTCATTGCTTTGGAGAACCCTATGCGACATATCTTATCTAGAAAAATTATTGGAGGAAAATATTCCAAATGGATCGTAATCCTCCAGCAATTTGATTTGGTCTTCACGGCTGCCAAAGCAAAGAAATCCCTTGTCTTTGCTGAATTATTATCGAATCTTCCCAGAATTGACCCAGCAGAAGTAGCTCACGATCCATTTCCTGATGAATCTGTGTACCTGGTCGATTCTTCGGACCCATGGTATGGAGACATTCTAATCTACCTACAAACCCAACGCTTTCGCCTGACTCTCACGTCCGACGACCGTCGTCGTATCCGACACCAAGAAAAGCACTACCTTGTGCTGAACGATACGCTATATCATCGTGGTGTTGATACTATTCTCCGACGTTGTCTCACTTTCGATGATGCGGAACGCGTTTTGAATGAATGTCATGTAGGGGCATGCGGTGGTCATCTTTCGAGCATAGCTACTGCCCAAAAAATCTTGCGCGCGGGTTACTATTGGCCCACTTTGTTTAAAGACTGTATTGCAGCAGTCCAAAAATGCCATCCCTGTCAAATTTTCACAAAGAAAATGCGCGCTCATCCTGCCCCCCTTCATCCGGTTATCTCCGTCAGTCCTTTCGCTAAATGGGGAATTGACTTCGTCACCTGCAATCCCGCTTCAGAAAATGGACACAACTACATCGTGGTTGCGGTCGATTAGTTTACGAGATGGGCGGAAGCCCTTCCCACTTTTAAGGCTGATGGTGAAACCGTCGCTCTCTTCCTGTTTAATCAGGTAATCTGTCGGTTTGGCGTACCCCTATCAATTGTCACAGATCACGGATCCCACTTTCAGAATCATATGATGACCGAATTAACATCCATGTTAGGTTTCCGTCAAGATCAATCTTCGTCTTATTATCCTCAAGCTAATGGTCAAGTGGAAGCCGTAAATGGCATCCTTAAAACCATGATTCGTCGATTGGTCGGAAACCATAAAACCACTTGGCATCGGAAGTTGTATTCTGTGTTATGGGCATACCGAACGTCAGTCAAAACTGCCACAGGCTTCACACCTTTCCAACTTGCTTTCGGCCTGGAGGCAGTGCATCTAATCGAGTGTGAAATTCCATCACTCAAACTTGTCGTCGAACTCCTGCCCGACACCACGACCACTGAAGAGTGCTTGCTATCACTCAATCAATTGGACGAAACTTGTCGAGATGCTACACTAGCACTCGAAGCTCACAAGCGCCAAGTTAAAGCTCAATACGACAAATCTATCAAGCCTCGTTCTTTCCTAGAGGGCAATTTGGTTCTACTCTATGATAAAAAACATGACCTCTTGGGGGCAAGGACACTCCAACCATTATGGGTCGGTCCTTACATCGTCACTAAGGTCCTCTCAAAAGGAGCCTACGAACTCCAGGACTGTAATGGAATTCCACTCGAGGAGCCCCGCAATGGGCTCTATCTAAAGAAGTATTTTGCCTAGTTTCGCACTAGGCATATACTTTGTAATTTTATGTATATAAGTTTTGCCTATTTGTTTTGATGCTTCTGGATTATTTTTGGTTTAAGGTGTTTTTCTCATGTAATCTTTTTCTTTCACACAGATTTCATCACACTCGTTATCATACGTCGAATATGCGGACGGTGCTAGTCGTCACACTAGACGCATTGCTTCAGCTGCTTGGGTTCTCTACACTCCTGAGTCAGACCTTCTTGGTTCTGGGGGAATCTTCCTGGGTAACGCCACCAATAATGTTGCTGAGTACATGTCAGTGATCCAACTCCTCACGGAAGCGGCATCTCATGACATCTCCGATTTAGTGGTCAGGTTAGATTCCCAACTCATCATTATGCAGTTAAAAAATCATTACCGTGTCCGTCATCCTGTGTTGTTACGTTATTTTTTACGGGTACGAATTTTAGAGCGCCAATTTCAAACAATCACATTTGAACACGTTCCTAGAGAATTTAATGCATTAGCTGATTCTTTGGCAAATCATGTGTTAGATTGGCATTTGTCACATTTATTGCAAAAGATTTACTCATGAGTACATATATTTTTATCACATTAAAAATACATAAAAATTTAAAAAACACAAAATCACCAAAAACTATATATATATATATATATATATATATATGTCATGTCCAGTACATAGTAACATCAAAAAATCTTCCCAAACTTGGGGTGTTTTACAAAAATTTGGCTATACTAAGCCACGCTCTGACACTAATACATCCGCTCCGCCAACTAAGCCTGATGCTCATGGTAGCATACAACTGCTCTAGCTATCCTCCTCAGAGGCACTAGGTATCTCTCTGGCACACCTACAGTATGCCGCTGTAGATGAACTGGAACCTCCCACATAGGAAGTGGTGGTATACCCATACTCAGACCCTCCAGGTTTCTGGAGAGTTCATGTAAAATTTGGGCATCATCATCATCGCTGGCTTCCGCATCCTCTACTGGTGCGCCAACCCCGTGTAGCTGCAGTCCTCGCTGTGCATAGCGAGGGGCTCCAACTAGCCGGACAGGTGTCACATCTGTGTCAAGCAAACAAAAGCTTCATGTCAAAACATAATTTTCACCCTATTTGAACAAAAAAAAAAAATAATAAAAAATTACATAAACATTCAAAAGATAAAAAACAAAATACTTCTTTGAAAAACACTGGTCATTTCCTTCTTACCATCAAGCCCCCACTGGGTGCCAGGGGGCAGGACTAACTCCGGATCGCCTGTGAAGTTCATCCCTGCATAGGGATAATCCTCGATCATGACTATCTGGGCGTCTAGCCAATCAAAAAACCCATCATCAAACCAGTGATGGACGAGACCCTCTCCAGTCCGTGGAAGCAAAGTGGCCCACCGAGCTTGCCTCGGCTCGCGTGGACCCAATGGCGTTGTAGTGATCCTGGGCCTCATCAGTGGTATCCGCTCCAGTATGAAAGAAACAATCAGTGTACCGTACCCGAACTCTCTTTGGGTACGGGTATTGCATGCAGTAAGCTCTGCTCGGACCCGACGAACAACTCCGTCACACCAGTCGAAAACCTGAGGCTGCATACAGTCCAAGGCTAAGAGCATCTGGGCCTTGGTGGCCACATGCTGACTCTTGGCACCTGCCAAGTGGACAATCATCCATAAAATAGACTGCAGTGGTCTCAAAGTCACCTGTGCAATAGGTATCCAGTTACTCACAGCCTGGGTGCCACGTATGCAGTGCGCATGGATCAGATCAGTAGTGGAATGAGGGTTAGCTCTGGACCCCGTCAAATTGGGCCTCGCCCCATGGCATGATAAGCCGGTCAAAAATTACACATCATCCTTTTCGATTGCGAGCTCATTGCCCCCAATCCGAAAGACATGATGCCGTTTGTCCCACTGCTGGATCAGCCACCTCAGAAGGTCCTCTTGACCCCTCATCAGTTCTAAACGGGCATACTTGAGCAATCCGCACCTCCGGAGAGCCATCAAGCTTGCCGCATCCATCACCATCTCTCGTTCTTCCCGCTCATGTTCTCTCTCTCGCCAGATACTCATGATTAACAGCTGAACACCTGCAAATGAAACATTTTCAACCGATCAAATCTTGTCGGGACCACTTCAAAACGGAAAAAATTGAGTTGTTAGAAAACACGGTGCGCTTAATGCTGGCTCTAGTACAAAACAGAGTGTGCTAACGCGAAACCCCTTCACGGGTTGTGCGCTTAACGCGGCTGTTGTACTCCTGCCCCGTGTTAGGCGCAAACATTTTTCTAGGGCCTCGAAATTTTCTAAATTTGAACCAACAAAAACTAACAAAAATTCAATTAAATGATAGCAGGAGGTTCCAGCTCTTACCTGGATCTCGCGGAAAGGAAAACTGTTGCCCAGATCGACCGTAATCGTCAGCTGAAATTTTCACCCCTTTCCACCCGAGAGCTTCTTCATAGCACTCAAAACAGTGAAAATGAAAGTCTTTCGATCTTCTTATAGCAAATTATGGGGCATGACTCTCTTAAGCTAGTCAGAAAGTCGCGATTTCTTGCTGCGCATGTGTCGCAACTCTCAAGATTTGATACTAATGCTCTAATAAGGGATTGAGATTTATGAGCAGACATACTCATGTTTCATCGAGCATTCTTTTTACGGTATTTTTCTTGCTCGTTAATCCGAAAAACCTCGAGTTTCCTCCTTCGGGCTCGTTAAACTTACACGAAGTTGATATCGAGCATTCTTTTTGTATGGTCTTTTCTTGCTCGTTAATCCGAAAAACCTAGAGTTCTCTTCTCCAGACTCGTTAAAGCTATGGAGAAGCATTGAGCTTTCTTTTAAGGAATCTTTTTCTCGCTCATAAAACTGAAAAAATCCCGAGTCGCCTTTGTCAGACTCATTAAAACTACTTCGACAGAGAACAAGGAGCCATTCTTTTCCTCTTTTTCAAAGCTCTTTAAACAGAAAAAGTAACCGAGTTTTCTCCGCGTGACTCGTTAAAATTTCACGGAGGGTACCGAGTTTTTCTTTGTTGGACTCGTTAAAATTTCACAAAGAGTATTGAGTTTACTTCGTCTCCTCGTACTCATAACAAAATGAGGTAGACGTCCATCGAACATAGATTTCTCACTTTTCTGGATTCGATGGACTAACTTACGGAAAATGAACTATTTCAGGCTTACTATTACCCCTTTTTTGTGCCTGGTTATCAAGACATGACAAAGGTACCCCAATGGAGTCGTCTTTTATGACATTTTTCAGACTCTCTAAACATGAAAAATTCACCAAGTTTGCTCATCTGGACTCGTTAAACCTAATCAGATAGAACACAGAGTTGTCTTTCCTGACATTTTTCAGACTCTCTAAACATGAAAAATTCACTGAGTTTTCTCATCTGGACTCGTTAAACCTAATCAGACGGGGAAAAATTTGGACAAAATGGATACTACCTCTATCATATTTTCAAAAAGGTCGATTTGGTAGCAAAATTATTGAACATGGCACTTCCCAGAAAACTCTTTCGCAGTTAGCCGAACCCTACCATCTATGAGTATTATCCTTCATTTCCCAGTGTCCCTACATTGGTAAAATCCTAACACACTCTTTGGTGTTCATTCAAGCTTCAGTTGCCTAGTACCCTGCTAGAGTCCCTTCTATTGTTCAAGCAGATCTCGTTATCTACTGCTCCTGTTATCAACCAAACCGCTCATTATGCCAGAAATTATTTGTCGTCTGACGTCCCCATTTACTCTACATTATCTCAATCATAAACAAAATCAGTTGGTTTCCGTTTCGTGTTGACTGATGTAGGACACCTCAATGCCTACCCTTCAATAGATCTCTTCCTATCGACTTCAGCATCTTATCTAGGAAGTTGATCCAGAAACCCATCAGTACCCAGATACTTGCAGACATCAGTGGCAGGTAGTCTTGTGTTTGATCAGGGGTCTCCATCATTGGCTCCTGGTCGAATAATTCTACGAGTGTTCGAATTCAACTCCTTTTATTCACACTCGCTAGATTGTACTAGGCATCTTAGGGACCATTATCATTATCGGTGGCCACCTTCGCGTCTGTTAACAGTTTTCATTATTGACTGGTAATCAGATGATTTCTCACATGTTCGACGACAACTCCTTCATTCACATGTTGAGAAATATGCAGTTTAAGTGAATCGGCGGTCAAGACCTTGGGGCAAAGGCTACATCATTAAAGTTGTGTTTCCTTCCCCAAGTTGCGATATTGTTTATGGAGACAGCTTCTTCAGCCTGATCTTGTTATGATAGACACTTCCACATTGTGCTTATCGGTGGACAGATTCTTCATATCTCTATTCTAGAGAAATCATGTTGTTTAAGCTACTGAGCATGGGAAATGCCCGACTCTAGGCAAATACTATATTTTCTGACGTATGTTGTTGTTTCAGGTTTTCCTCAGTCTTTCAATCTCTCTATCTCTACACAAATTGTAAAGTATTTCGGCCATCGTCTTCATCTCTGACCTCACACTTTAGGGGGCATCTGTTACAGGTCAAAATACCTCCTCATCAGCTCAGAGGGGAAGACAAATATGGAAGGAATACAAAGACCTAAATTAAACCTATTTCTGCCAGGGTAACGCCGGTCTATAACAACACAAGAGTGTTATAACGCAGCTAATCAGTGAATGGGCCACATTAGTGGCTAAGGCAATGCTCTGTTTACACTGGAGGGAAGCGTTACCCGTGTTTTAAGTTTGAATCGGGAAAAGCCCACGGAGAATGATTTGAATCTCCGACTTTCCCTCACAAGAGGATCAGTTCATAAAAGAAACTACAACACACCAGTTCATTATTGGTCATTACCATAAGAAGATTGAACTCCAAAGGAGGAAAAAGCACAGAGATCAAGGAAACATCTAAGTTTTTTCCATTTCCAAACTAGTGGAAAGAGAAAGGCAACAATGGCTTTCTCCCTCTCCTATAAGAAGGAGCTGAAGGCTCTTAATTGAAGGTCGAAGGATTGCTAAAGGTTTTGCATACTTGTGGAATAGAGAATAGTGTGAAGGCCAAGAGTCAAAGAGGTTCCTAGAGAGCTTGTTGACTTAGACTTCTTCACTTAAGAGATAAGAGAGATTGGGAGACTGAGGAGGGCTTGGTACAACCGACGGTTGTAATCCTCCTTCTTTCAAATTAATAGAACTGTGTTCGTTTTGTCTATTCAATGCTTAATGTTGTCGTTATTGTTTGAACATTTACATAGTATGATATGAATAGCTTAGATGTGTATAATTTAGAAGTTCATTATATATTGGCTTGATTGATAGAATATATGTTATGTTAGGAGTTACACGGGTGCTTTGATTGATTGCAGGACTAATATTTGGAGCTGGTGAAGAAGGACTCTTGCTTCGCTGCCTAGTGCTCTCTAAGGGACTCCAAAGTTGTCAAAGAGGTAATTCTATATCGTATTCTATCAAGTTATTTCAAGTTAATATGAACATGCTCATGCCATCTTTGTGAACATCATAGCTAATCTTACTGTCTGCCTTGGGCACCGGAAAGCCCTGAGAGGGATATTCGAAAACCAACCACCCAAGCAATTTACCCTATAGCAGAATTGGCGACTCCGCTGGGGAGTTTTCCCCATAGTTTCTGGACTATTTCTTCCCTTTTTTCTTCTCTCCTCTGTTCACTGATCCTTCCGACCATTTTTATGCCCAGTAGACATACCAAACGCTCGTAGAGTTCAATCCTGTTTCTGTTGGCCATCTGAAGTACTTTACCCTGGCTAACGCTACCTTTGTAGGTTCTCCAGCTTGTTATAACGCTGTCTTTGCTTAGATACAGTGCGTTATAACGCTGTATTCACTCACAGACAGAGCGTTACTCAGCCAAAACCTTGTTGTTCACTACTGTGACTGTGTTTTAGCTGTAGAGTTTTTGGTCATCAGTATCTTTCCTCGACTGAATCCCTATGCTTGTCTACTGAGTTGGCATTTTTGTTTGTTCTTGTTTGAAAAAGTTAGTGATTAAAAGCATTTACTTTTTAAGGAAGAATTTTTTTTTTAAATTATTTTTCTGCATTTAGTTGAGTTTATTCTAAAAGTTTCGGTTCATAGACTGTTAATAAAATGTAGACAGAAGTATGAATCTTGAAAGCTGAACTGCGTTATTTGAATGTTAGTGCATGGATGTTGAAAAGAAACCTCTCCTTGTAGAAATACTCTTCATCGAATTGAATATCTAGAGCATTTTTTGCATGGTTTCTTGAGTCAGAGTCTCATCACATTTCATACGTCCACTCCCCCTCCGCAAAACTAATAATCAAGTACACTAAGAATAAAGCGATAATAAAATCAATCAACTCTTTTTTGAGCTCACACAAACAATAGTTCAGGCTAGGATCTTGGGCTAGAAACAGTGAGAAAATTACCCAAGATCTCAAAACTTGAAACTAGAGTCATTAATTAGTGAAATCCTACTACACTCATATTATCGGGACCGTTCCTTTACCAGAGCTCAACGCGAGACAACACTTCGGTGCACAAGAAGGTAGCCCGCCTTCGACTGCATCCTATGGGTGTGTTATATATTGGGGCTCCCTTTGGGGATGTCGAAACTAGATCGGGGATCTAGGTATTCTGCCCATATAGCACACTGTCCTTGACCGTGGACCCCCTGATGATGTCTGTGATTTGAGGTATCCTTAGTGGCCATACTTTTTAGGGACTTACACAAGGTGACTGGGACGGGTTGTCCTGGTACCTGAAACAGATGGACCCACTCTATCTTCGGTCTTTAGGAGGGTACTCGTCTTCACGAGAGTGCTTACACCTATCGTCTAAGGTTCGAGTGAAGCTCTAGAGTGACTGTAACTGTACTTTCGACCAACCCTCTCTGTATACTATTGTGGTACTGGATTTAATCACCAGCGAACGGTAATACTCAGACAGGGCACCCTATTCTGGCTGCTTGCTGATTGATTTTAGAGAGTCCTTTTTTCTTTTTTAGGTGTGTGGTTACTGTCATTGAGACTTTATAATACATCACAATTTAATAAAATTTGTCAAAATTAAACCGGTCACCGTGGCATCCCCTGACCCATCCCGTCTGTCTCGACGACAGCAAGGTCTACCTCCTCTCACTATTGAGGAAGAACTGAACCTTGGTGAACCCGGGCCTTCTACGGAAGAGAAGTCTCCTCTGACTAATCTTGATTATCACATAGACCCTTATCATCTAATTTGATCCAATCTAATCCCAAGTTGCTCTGAAGACGCCCTACCAGATATAAAATTCCTAACAAAGACGTGGCAAGAGTATTCCAAGAAGAGGGCCAATATCATAGATCAACTGACCAAAATTGATTTGGAATCACATTGGTAATTCTTAGTTAAGCCTCACAGTCAATGGCTCATGCTACGATGCTTATCAAACAACACCACTCAAATGATGCCATCACTGAGGGATGTTGTTTTCAATAGTAATATGCAGATCCATCCAACATCTCCTCTTGAGTTAAAAAATTCGATTGACATATTTGAATTAAGACAATGTGTTGGAGGACAATCTTCCTCCTAAGCTTAGTAATTTGTTGTAACTACATTCTAATGTTTTCCTTTATTGTTTCTACTGTTAACAACTGTTTGAAAAGTTGTTTTAGTTTTCTATCATTATCATTTTCTAAAGAAACTATATTTTGTCTCTCATTGATATAGACTGGGTTTTGAATTTTGTAACAAAGAAAGTTCAAGTTGCACTATTGCATCTTAATTTTTCTTAATTTGAAGTTGAACCACCACCTTTCTATCATGATTAGAGCATCGGTCTATCATGTAATATTATCCCTTGTCTATTTGTTTTCTTAGAATATAATGGTATTTTGATTTTATTCACAATTTATGAATTGAAACAATATCTCATAATCACTATTGATGTGTCTGATTGGAATCTATTAATTATATGTGAATAACGAAGTCTCTATATGTATTATGATAAAATAACTAATTTAATTAAATTAATTTTATTTCTCCGAGTTATATTCATAATGATATGATAATCTACATTTTCATGTTAATTGTGAAATCTTTCTAAAACACATATTTTATTAGGTTTCCCGAGATAGATAGTTAGATAGTTAGTAATACTTTATATTTTAGTATTTAATCATATTAGAGAAATACATCTTTATTCACTTTATTTTTCATTAGTTTATAAAAATGGAAACTAGTCCCATAACTCCAGTCAGAGCCATAATCCCAAACAGAAAAAGGAGCTTCTTTAAGTTCCCGATCGCATGGTTTCCCTAATGTTGATGCAGTCATTTTGGACCATCAACAAGTTCCCCTAGAAATCACTATGTATTTGTGGCTTTTATTATTGCATGTTTTTCTAAATTTTGAATTTCATTCACCAAATCCATAGAGTATAATCATGTCTCTTTATTTTAGAATGAATTTCTTAAGCAATTGCAATTCTATCAAATTTCTACATCTGGAAATGTGAGTAGATGTGCAAAGCATAAGTGGCGCTTCAACTCAATGAACGCCTTCTATTGGGAATCATACCAGAATTTTTTTTTTCACTCTGCCCTTGGTAACCTGACTCAGAGGCCAAGTTATATGAGAGAATCCCAACACAAACATCCGATAAAAAATGGCAAGACCCAAAAAGTTGCGAAGCTATGTTAGAGTGGTTGGCGCTGGCCAATCCCGAATGAATTGGATCTTTGCCGGATCCACATGGAGACATTTCTCATCAATGATGTAGCCTAGATATTGGACCTGGCCCATGCCAAATGTGCATTTCTCCAAGTTGGGACATAGTTTGTTTTACCGCAGGGTTTGAAGGACCCATCGAATGTGTTGTAGGTGTTCTTCCCAACTCTTGCTAAATATGAGGATGTCTTCCAAACATAAAACCATGAACGAGTTGGTGAAGGGATGCAATATGTCATCCATTAGCCTCATAAAATTTGTAGGGGAATTTGTCAACTTGAAAGGCATGAGAAACCACTCCAAAAATCCCCACTTGGATTTAAAGGAATATTTCCATTCATATGTTAGTTCTATTGGCACCTAGTGATAGCAAAGATTTAGGTCGATCTTACTGAAATACTTGGCCCCCTTGAGTTTGTCAAGAAGAAAATTAATCTGTGGGATTGGATAGCCCTTTTTATAGTGATTTTTTTTAGTGTTCAATAGCCAATCCAAAGTCTCCAAGTTCCATCTTTATTCTGTACAAGTATAATCATGCTCCCATACGATGAATAAATTGGTTGGATGTGCTATTTTTGTAGCAAAAACTGGATCTGTAGATTGATTGATTTATTTTCTATAATGGAGCGACAATAATCAGTGTAATGGGTAGAGGTGCTCTAGGAGTCGGATCGATAAAACGCTTGACTTGACAGTGCAAAGGTAACCCTGTGGGTGAGGATAGTATGTCCCTATATCCTTCCATGACCTTATCCACCTGCTTTTTCTGTGTGGGGGAACCCTTCCTGGGGACCATGGATGTCACCACTATCTTCCCCTTGCTTTTAGAGAAAATTAGAAAGAAAACAAATTTCTTAGTCTTGGAGACGATCTTACTGGATTTCTTATTATAGATCAAAGAGATGGAAGTAGGCGGGGCTACCTCAAGTATATTGTATAAATTATGGCCTAAAGTAATAATAATAGTGCAAGGCTTGGACTTATACACAACATGACGCTTCCACAAGTATGGTTGACCTAATAACACATCATAAACTTCAAGAGGAGCAACATCACACAATACCTCATCCGTGAATGAATCATTAGGGGAATTTTGAGGTCTAAAATGGGCCTCCTAAGGAAATTATAAAATAATAGTGGAAATAATAAAATAAGATTACATTACATCATCAAATTTTAGAGGGAAAAAAGAAAAAACAACTTTTTCAACTTGTATTTTCAACTTATTTCACTATGGATTTACTCAAATTTTGAGAGGGAACACTCGTTAGATGTAAAATTTGATTCCTCATCCAATGAGTACCCATGTTGCATACTTTCGATGGAACCTACTACATGATAAATGAGAAATACATGAAAAACATGATTTTAATCACGTTTTTTCATGTATTTCTCATTTTTTTGTGTAGAAGGGTCCATTGAAAGTATGCAACAAGGGTACTCCTTGGATGAAGAATTAAATTTTTCATCCAATGAGTACTCCCGCTCGAAATTTTAGTAAAACCTTAGGGAGATAAGTTTAAAATACAAGTTGAAAAAATAGTTTTATTATTTTATTATTTTTTAATATTTTTACTATTTTACGTCAAAAAAGGTGAATCATCTCCCATGGTTGACATCATCATTTTGAATCCTATTGGTTCTTATAAAGTTGATTTTGGTTTTACATATTTCTTAGGAGGCCCATTTTAGACCTCGAAATTTCTCTAATGTGATACTATAGGGTAGGCATCATTGTTGGTTGACGCGAAGATCTCGTCCTCGGGGAATCCACCTGATGGTGTACGACCACAAGTGTGGTGTGGTCAGTAGGCCCAAGTGCTTCATGAAATTTGTTGAAATGAGGTTCTTTTGGCTCCTGCTGTTGAAAATGAACCATAATGGAGGACCCTTCACTCACATATGTGAGTGGAAGAGACGCTCTCCCTCCTATGGATCTTTAGGCTCAATATTCTATACCTTGGTGGTGGTAACAATGGCATTGGTTTGTGCATCAATAATATGATTCCAATTTTCATTCCCCTTGTTAGGTTTTAGCTCAGAATAAGAACATGCATCAGAATTTGAAGCTTTCAACTTGACCACCAATGACTTCTTGGTGTGACACTCATTTGTGTTGTGAGCAGGGCTCTTGTGGAACTCATACCACTTTCCTGTGTCCTTCTTTATCTTTGCGGTGCTATTATTTTCTTGCATCTTTGATGTGTTGTCCTATGTCGCTCCAACTTGGATTTGTTCTTTTTTCTATGGTTTGGGGGCGCTCTTTCTCCACTTCTAAATTCGCAGATTCCAAATCACACTTCTTTTGTTTAAATTTTTGTTCAATCTTGGCAACATATTGGTATGCTGCACCAACTGAAGATTTGTCCAGGAACTCCATTTCTTCCTGAATTTATTTGTGGAAAAAAACATGGTACTTAAGCACCAAATGTTTCTTAGAGTATTTGATACCCAACTTTGTGCGTAGAGTATGAAAAAAATTTGTGAACTCATGCACATCTTAGTCCCTTTGCTGCCGTAGTGTGGTCCACTATATGTACTTTTCCTCATAGCTCCCCACTGGATAATATTGTTCCTTGATAAAATATCAGAAAGAGTTCCAAGAGGGGGAAAATGTAAATAGAGAGGTTTCCTCGACCCTTTTCTCACAATAAGTTTCCCAACAATCCTTGACATGGGGGGCATCCTTAATAAGTGCAAAATTAATCTTCTCCCTATCAAAGAAACTATAGACTGAAAAATAAACTCTTAATAGATTCAATCATTTATCTACAACATTTGCATCTATTTTACATTCAAATATAGGGATATCAAATTTCACTTGTAACTTAAAAGGGGTGGCATCTCCGAAGTGACTACTGGATGAAGATGCGTTGCTAGTGGGCATCCACCAAAGAATCTGGGAAAAGTTGTCCATCATCTCGTTCCTTTGTTGCTCGAGGGATTCTTCGAGAAATTTTTTTATAGGATCTCTACTCCCACACATTTCTTTTCTTCTACCATGGGAGGTTGTTGGTGTTGGTGGGGACAATCTTGCAAAGGTTCAACCAGTTCAAGTCCCAACTCCTTATACCCCGACATTATTGGGGACATGCATATAAAAATAGAGAAAGAGTAGACCGATATGATACCACTGATCTAGATTTTATGAAGGAATAAAATGAAATATATATATATATATATATATATATATATATATATATATATATATATATATATATATATATATATATAGAGAGAGAGAGAGAGAGAACAAAAACAAAACTTCAAAATGGAAATAAACTAGCTTAGGCGATGGTATATTATATCTAAGAAGAGATGTGGTGACCACATACCTTTTGAATTATGTTACAATGAGGCATGAAAGCCTATTTATTATTGAGAAACAATGGAAAACCCTAATCATCCAAAAAACCTAACCCTAAGAGATGAAGCACCAAAATTCGGTGGGCCCCGTTGGGGTAAATTGGTACATCAAATTCCCGGGGTTGTAACTTTGACATGCAATCTCCATTTGATGCATACGATACTTTGTTAGAAATATATATTTGAGGAATAAAAATTTTGACTGCAAACCCCTACCATAAAAAAGTAGATCACTTGTTTACCAAAAAAACAACATTTAGGGCCTCAAAATGGCTCTGAAAGTTTAGGACCCAAAAAACTACGAAGAATAGTAAACTGTGCTACAATTCTGGAAACTGAAATAAAAATGGTGGGAGTCCAAGTGGATTAGGTGGGTGTCCACCAATATCCACCTAGATAAGTCCTCCTCCCTTAGGAAGTAATGGTCCCCATTACATTGAGTGCCTCCATGAGATGCGGAAAATTATGTTGAACTTGGCTCCTGGTGAGCCACTTGGCTTAGTGTAGGAGTTGGCCAACTTTGACATTGTGATACCATTAGATATTCTACTGGCAAGTGTTCTTTATCTGCATGTCCATGATCTGCTCAATTGTCGCATGTTCCATTCAGGCTAGATTTAGGTATGTTGGTTTTAGTTTTTCTACAATGCCTGATGTGTCTAGTAATGGAGGAAAGTATGGCCGAAGATGGTCCACATTGAACATTAGGTGTAGGAAAAGGAATGGGGGAATTCTGAGCTCAAAATAATTGTCTCTCATACCCTTGGTGATGGTGTAAGGCCCATATCAGATTGGTCTGAGCTTTCTTGGCTCTGGTAAGGCATTATTTCTGCAAATGCAACCAAACTTTTTTGCCCACATGAAAATTGTGCGACACACGATGTCGATCATGTTGATGCTTGTACTTGGCATTGGACTTATCCAAGATGTCACAAACCTGATAGAGGATGTGTTGGATGCATTCAATAAACCGAGTTTCTTTATCAATCTTAAATTTTACATGTGTGGATTATGTGGGTGTAGTCGCATGAGGCATGACAACATTAATCAAACACAATGGTTGAAAACCTAGACCTGCTTGAAGGGGATTGCGTCCAGTCGAGCTATGGATAGATATTTTATAAATGTGTTTCACATAAGTAAGACTCTCATCCTAGGTTCGTGGATGCTTAGAGTTTTATATGCGAATTATGTGTAATATCAACCTATTGATGACCTCTGTCTGGCCATAAGTCCGTGGATGGAATACAGTCAACTTGGTGAGCTTAGTGTCAAATAATGTCTAGAGGATCAATCAGAATGTGCTCAGGAGCTTCCTATCCTAATATAATATAATGCTTTGCAGGATTCCAAAATGTACCCATACTCATTCAAAGAAGAGTTTGGTAGAATCTTTTGATTTAATACTCTTCTTGCAAGACACCGATATATCCATCTTAGAAAATTTGTCCACGACCACAAATACATAGTTATTACCATGCATCATATAAGGGAGGCTCGATAGATAATCCATGGAGATGGATTCCCAGGGTTGGCTGGGAGTAGGTATAGGAGTGTACGAGCCTTTATTCTTGATGGCTGGCTTAGATATGACATAGTTAGTGTAGGATTTGATATATTTTCCAACGTCTTGTTGATGTTTTGTCCAATAAAAAACTTTTGTAGTACGAGCATAATTTTCTCCACACTAAAGTGTCATGTGACTTGACTGTAGTGTGCCTCACAAATCAACTTGGAACACTCAATTGAAGGAAAACAAAGGTGTCCCAGGCAACATAATAATGCATTTTGGGGGTGGAAATATGGAACTTTCTTTCCATCCACTAGCATCTGGGATGTGGTGTTGAAATCTAGATCCTTTTTGTATAATTTCATCCATTTGGAGGTCTTTTGGCCACAATATCTACAACATGATTGGTGGTGCCCTTCTTATATTTAATGTTTAAGTAGATTTTTTGCAGATATGTAGACCAATTCTGATACCGATCATTCTTCAAATTCCCTTGTGTCTGGATAAACTGAAGAGGTCAATGATTTGCATAGATGACCATCTCCTTCCCCAAAGTGTAAATTTTCCATTTTCAGCACACCTGCATGATGGAATGCATCTCTTTATCATAGGTTGTGTATTTATGAATTGCATCAGAAAGTGTCTCACTATGACAAGCCACTGAATTCCCTTATTGGATGAGAACTGCACCGATATCATAGTCAGAGGCCTTTGTCTCAATTTCAAATGGTTGTTATAGGTCTGATAACATGAATATAGGTGCAGAGCAGAGCCATTGCTTCAACTTAATTAACACCTTCTGTCAGGACTCAGACTAGAAAAAATTTGATTCTGTTCTGCCCTTAGTAACCTAACTCAAAGGCTAAGTGATATGAGAGAATCCCAACACGAACCTCTGATAAAAAATTTCAAGGCCCAAAAAACCGCAAAGCTCTATTAGAGTGTTTGGGGCTGGCCAATCCCAAATGAATTGGATATTAGTTGGATCCAAATGCATGCATTTCTCATCAATGATGTAGCATAGATATTATACCTCACCCATGAAAAATGTGCATTTCTCCAAGTCAGAACATTATTTGTGTTGTTGTAGGGTTGAAAGGACTTGCCAAATGTGTTGTAGGTTCTCTTCCCAACTCTTTCTGAAGTTGAGGATGTCTTCCAAATATAAAACCACAAAAAATATAGTGAAGGGCCACAATATGTCATCCATCAACCTCATAAAATTTACAAGGGGATTTTTCAACCCGAAAGGCATGATGAACCACTCAAAAAGTCCCTCCTTGGATTTGAAGGTGGTATTCAATAAATTTGTGGGTTCTATTGGTACTTGGTGATATCCATACTTCAAGTTGATCTTACTAAAATACTTATCCCTCTTATTCTGGTCAAGAAGGCCATCAATCTGTGGGATTGGATACCTGTTTCTGAAAGTGATTTTGTTTAGTGTCCGATAATCAATGAAAAATATACAAGTTCCATATTTATTTTGTACAAGTATAATTGGGCTCCCACAAGGTTAGGAAATTGGTAACATGTGCCCTTATTGCAACAAATCCTACATCCACCACTTTATTTCTTCATTTTGCAAGAATGGAGTGGCGGTGTATCGACTCAATGGGTAGAGGTGCTTGATTCATATCAATCAATTGCTTGAACTAACAGTTTCAAGGCACCACTATGAGTGAGGAGAAGATGTACCTATATTATTCCATGAACTTATCCACCTGCTTCTACTGTGTGGGAGAACCCTTCCTAGGGGCCATGGATGTGGCCACTATCTTCCCCTTTCTTTGAGAGTGAACCAGAAAGAAAACAAATTTCTTGGTCTAGGATATTATCTTATTGCATTGCTTAGAAGAGATCAAAGATATGGTGGTAGGCGGGGTTACCTCCGATATCCTGTATAACTAATGGTCCAAAGTAATAATATCATTGTGAGGCCTAGAATCATACACAACATGATGGTTCCGCAGGTAAGGTTGGCCTAATAATACATCACAAAATTCAAGAGGAAAAACATCACACAATACCTCATCTATGAAGGGTTTGATGTTGTAGGGAAGGCAATACTATTGGGTAACGTGAAGATATCGTTCTTGGTGAAGCCACCTAATGGTGTATGACTATGAGTGTGGCATGGTAGACAGACCTAATCACTTCACGACCCTACTAAAATGAGATTATTTTGGCTCCCGTTGTCGATAATGAATTAGAGAGGAGAACCCTTCACCCACATCTATGAGTGGAAGAGATACCCCCCCTCCTCTGGATCTTTGGGCTCAATGTTCTGGACCTTGGTGGTGAAAACGACGACATTGGGTTCTGCATCAATAATATGCTTTCCTTATCATTCCCCTTGTCACATTCTATATCACAACCAAAACATGCATTGGACTCTAAAGCTTTCAACTCGACCACCAATGATTTCTTGGCACGACACTCATTTGTGTTGTTAGTGGGGCTCTTGTGGAACTCACACCATTTTTCGTGTCCTTATTTGTCTTCAAGGTTCCATTTTTTGCTTGCATATTTGATGTTTTGTCGTAAGTCACTCCAACTTGGATTTGTACTTTGTTCTATGGTTTGAGGGCGCTCTTTCCCTGCTTCTAATTCGTGGATCTAAAGTCGCACTTCGTTTGCTTAATTTTTTGTTCAATCTTGGAAACATATCGGTATGATGCACCAAGCATGGAGATGCATAGGACCCCAATTTATTCCTAAATATATTTGTGGAGACATCCATGGTACTTGAGCATAGGGTGTCGCTTACATTTTCTGATACCCAACTTCATGTGTAGAGTATGATAAATATTTGTGAATTGATGCACATCTTGGTCCCTTTACTACCATAGTGTTGTCCATTATACATACTTGTCCCCATAGCTACCCATGGGGTAATATTGTTCCTTGAAAACATCTTAGAAATAGTTCCAAGAGGGGGTGGCTTTAAGCAGATATGGTTTCTCGACCCTTTTCTCATACTAAGTTTCTCACCAATGCTTTACATGAGGGGAAACCTTAAGTATTGAAAAAGTAATCTTCTCCCTATTGGATAAAATATGGACAAAAAATAACCTTCTAACAGATCAATAATTTATCTACAACATCTGCATCTATTTGACCTTTGAATATAGGGATATCAAAGTTCACTTTTATCTTGAAGGGGGCGGTGCCTCTGAAGTGACTGTTGGATGACAATGCATCCTTGGTGGGCATCCACCGAAGGATCTAGGAAAATTTGTCCATCATCTTGTTCCTTTCCTGCTTGAGGGCTTCTTTGAGAAATAGTTTGATAAGATCTCCTGCTCTCTTTTCATTCTTTTATTCTGCTTTGGGAGGCCATCGGTGTTGGCGGGGATGGTCTTGCAAAGGATCAACCAGTTCAAGTCCCAATCCCTTATACCATAACCTTGTTGGGGACATGTAAAGAAAAAAATAGAAAGAGCAGACCATTTTGATACCAATGATCCAAATTTTATGAATGAACGAAATGAAATATAGATATAAATAGAAATAGAGAGATACAGGAAAACAAAACTTCAATTAACTAATAACAAAACTGATTTTTTTTTTACATTCAGAATGGAAATAAACTAGCTTAGGTGATGGTAGCTTAATTATGAGAAGAGATGTGGCAGCAACATACCTTATGAAATGTGTTACAATGAGGCTCGAAGGCCTATTTATTATTGAGAAACAATGGAAAACCATAAAAAATCTAAAAATCCTATCCCTAGGAGATGAAGCACAAAAAGTCTGTTGGCCCTGTTGGGGTAAATTTGTACATCAACTTCTCGGGGTCATAACTTTGGCACATGATATCCATTTGACACATACGATACCTAGTTAGAAATATCCATACGTGGAATACAAATTTCAATTGCAAACCCTTGAAAAATGCTATGGGGTTTCCCATTTTCCAAAAAACCATTGTTTAGGGCCTCAAAACGACTTCAGAAGTTGAGGACTCAAAAAAATGCCAAAAATAATAAATTGTGCTACAACTAAGGAAACTGAAAGAAAAAATGGTTGGGTTCTAAGTGGAATAAGTAGGTGGGAATGAGTATCCACCTGGATATATCCTCCCTCCTTAGGAATAAAAGGTCCCCATTGCATTGAGTTCATCCATGTGATGGGGAAACTTCTGCTGAACTTGGTCCCTGATGAGCCACTTGAATTGATGCAGGAATTGGCTAGCTATGACAACCCGATACAGTTGGCTATTTTTATGGTGAGATTTTTTCATCTACATGTCCATGATCTGATCAGCTATGGCCTGTTCCATGCAGTTTGTGTTTAGCTATTTTTGTGTTAGTTGTTGCAATGTTTGATGTGTCCAACAATGGTGGAAAGTATGGCCGAAGGCAATCCACATTGAACACTGGGTGCAGGCTAAGGAATGGGGTAACGTTGAGCTCAAAAGTGTTGGCTCCCATAGCCTTGGTGATGGTGTAAGGGCCATATAATAGTGGTCTAAGCTTTCAATGGGCTCTGGTAAGGTGTTCTTTTTGCAATTGCAACCAAAATTTGTCACCCATCGGAAACTTGTGCGACCGATGTTGACCATGCTGCTGCTTGTAATTGGAATTGGAGTTATCCAAGATTTCATGCACTTGCTTTCATATGTGTTGGATGCACTTAATAAATCGATTCTCTTTATCAGCCTTAGACTGTACATGTGTAGATTTTGTATGTGTAGCTGTATGAGGCATGTAACCATAAATCATATGCAATGGTTGTGTTGGGGTATTATAATCTATAGGATCTCAAGATGATTGATTATTTCATTTCAGATATTTCATATTGTAAATAATATTCCATGATTGTAAATTATTTCCAAAAGGTTAAAACCTTAGGAAAAATATGCTTGCACGTCAAATGCAACATTAGGGGATAATTTACTATGTTTTGAGTGAATTAATAATATCATTTAAATGTGATTAAATTGTATGTAATAAGGCCAGGTACTACAGGTTACGATTCTGTCAAAAATGGCAAAGAATGGTTGTATCCAAAGTTTTGGAAATCCCATTATAAGTTAAAAGGCACATGAAGAATCACTTTGAAAACCTTTTATCCTAAATTCTAAAACTTTGCTGACAATCCTACTATCCATATAAGCCGCATTTATTTGCAATATCTCTAAACCCTCGATGCGACTTCGTATGTCCCCACCATTCATCCACTTATATTGCATTGATCTGCCCCTACCCCACTATTCGTCCAATCACATTGGATTAATTTTTTTGCTGCCCTGCCATTCTTCACCATCACATCATTGTTAACTACCCATCATCTCTCCGCCCATCCACCTCACTTCACTCCCATCTGACGACTGATATTTGGTTTCAGATCCCTTCCTTACCATCCAAACTTTACCGTGGGTGGGGGGGGGGGGGGGGGGTTCCGAAATGGGCTATTTTGGATGCCCGAACCCACTGCAACATGTCCTCTCTCCATCATTTCACACCCCCCTCCACTTATACCGCCTACCACTTCACTACCCCTCCGAAAAACATTTCCCTCTGCAAATAAAACTTCTCACTAACACTGTCCATACCACTATTTCTCCTGCCATTAGCCCCACTCCATGTCGTCTTTGGCGTCCATGTCGTATATTCATTTCATGGCTAGTTAAACTATATTTTCCCCCCTTACAACATAGTCATTTCAAACATGGTTTACCAACAGATGAGAACTAATTTTCAAAATATGAAAAAGGTTTTTGTTAATAACATCATCATATAAAAAAACTCTCTCAGATTTATAACAGCTGCTATGGTTTGGGAGATTCAGAGAAATTCTTATAGACATATTTTCCCAAATTTTCCTATTTTTAGCCAGTATTTTCAAATACGATTTTTGAACAGATGTAAATGAATTTACCAAAATTGAAAGAGATTTTTGTTCCTAACCTCTGTATTAACAAAAAATTCTCTCCTTTTTTACACATACATAATGGTTTGGGAAATGTTAAACAATATTTGAAGGCACTTTTTCCAGAAATGTCCTTTTTAGTCATCATTTTGTAGAGAATATTGTGGGAAATAAGAGACGAATCTTGTGAAACCGGAGGAGGTTTGTGTTCCTAAGATTCCAAAATACATAAACCTATCTCACTTTGTACACAGGTATTACAGAAGGAGATATAAATTCTTCACATCCTATTTTTCAGGCTATGTAAAGTTCTATTTAACACATCTTTTTGCAGAGCATATTGTGAACAACTGGAGCATAATTTTGGGAAACTGAGAGAGGTTTATCGAAAAAAAATCTTCATATACAATAACCTATTTGATGTTTTACATATACATCTCATATTGAGATATAAAAAGGTATTACTGGACCTTATTTTTTAGAAGGGAGGAAAAAGCCTCAAAGACAGTTAGTGACTTGGAGGCCATCTCATCAATAAGAGTTGCTATCAAATTCGAATTGCTCTTCTTTGTCATTAGAAATCCACAAAGATAGTGCCAAGTAGGTTCATTAGTTTTGAATGTCCTATGTTTCAGTTTTATTTGTGTAACACAGTTACTGATATTTGTAATAAATCTTGATATTTTTTCAAGATATTTTAGTTTAGAATTTGTATAAATAATTGATCATTTGAAGTAATAGAGTTTGGGATTTGCAATGAGGAACAATACCATTCTGTAAAGCTCTTAACTGAGTTTCAAGCAACTGTTTCAAAGTAATACAAGATCAACTGTTCATGATTCATGTGGTGCACGAAGTGGTGAAGTTTTCTTAGGTTTAATGTGTTTATCCATTGTTTTCCTTTCTTTATAATTATGATTTTCTAATTGTAAAACATACAATGTGAAGAATAGGATATGTTATTCAGAGCACTCTATTCTGGATATTTGTAATCTGTATGTTTTCCACTAAAGTGAAGATGGGGAATTCTTAATTTCTCCTCGGTTTATACTGAATCTTACACTCTCTTCTTTTCCATAATCCATTTAAATTCTGAAAGATCCATAGTAGTGCTACCTAGATTGCCCTGTTTCACTTAAGCTTGATACTTTTGCAGATTAATCACCCAAAACTCTTTGAATCCATTTCCCAATGTCCTTCCCTTTATTTTCCAACCAAACAATTTAAAAACCAAACCTCGAGCTCATTAACTAGCCTAAAATTTCCAATAAAACAAAGTTAAATATTAAAGAGAGATCCCTCTTTGAGTTTAGAAGGGCTAGCTTCTAGGCTTAGAAGCAGTTTTGATGTTACCTCCACGGTTTTGTCTTCAGCCTCAGAATTACAGAGTGCTAACATAGTGGTGACCATACTGGGGAAGAAATTTTATCTTCCTTAGAAAAGTATATCAGTTCCAGATCTAATTACTTACGGTGGACAATGATCAGACACAACAAGGCTGAATCAATCACCTGGAGACTCCATGATTCAAAGAAGCCAACTTTTAGAGCATTCATGGCGACTCCACTACATGTTGATCATATTCCTTGCTAAAAAAAATGACAGGGTTTGTGGAATTTTTTTTTATCTTGTGAATTTTTAAAGGAATTCAGAAGTCAGTTAACAGAGTTTCAACTTGATGATTTTTTTTTAACAGTTGTGTTTCTTATTTGAAATCAAGGAAAATTTCTCCTGAAGGTAAAGCTTGCTTTCTTGAGTTAATTTTTGAAAAATTAGAGAAGGTATTGAAATTTTGGATTTTCAGTTTCAATCATATAATTTCCAAGATCCTAAACAATTCTTGGAAAATATTTCTTCTCCAAAGCAAGATGAGATTGTATTGCCTTTTAATTTGCAGATTGATGTTTTCGAGTACAAGACTGAAGCTGTAGACTCAGGCTTTAAACTTGAAAATACAACTGATCAACTAGTCATTGAAGGCCTAGAAGAAAATATCATACATCATGATTTTATTGATCCTATAGCAGATTATATGGAGGTTATTTTTAGCTTAAGTTTTCAAACATGTATTCTCTATAACGACCAAATACATCAATAATTTCCATCACACATCACAAATTTGATTATGTGGACAAATAATCAAGTTATACTTCTGATTTTGCTGAAAATCAGTCAATTTGTTCATTTATTTCTTTAGCTACTTGACTCGCTTCATTGGCTTTTTTGTATTACCTGATTCACCATAAGTTTCAACAGTATAGGGTAGGTAGCAGTGTTCAAATAAGCTCAGTGTTTTGAGCATTTTTTCAAGAATTTATTTCCAGTTTCATTTGCAGTATGTTTCAGATTTCAGTGTGCAGAAAGGTTTGATTTCAGTTTGAGATTTTCAGTGACAGAGGTTTTATAAGAGAACATGTTGCAGATTTGGGATCAACCCAATGGATCAGGCTACTAGTCTAAGGTGTTCTTGGCATTTCACAATGAGAGTGCCATCCCCAGTTGAAGCCACTATTAGGGTCCTATAATCTATAGGATCTCAAGATGATTGATTATTTCATTTCATATCTTTCATATTGTAAATAATATTCCATGATTGTAAATTATTCCGAAAGGTTAAAACCTTAGGCAAAATATGCTTGCACGTCAAATACAGAATTAGTGGATAATACACTATGTTTTGAGTGAATTAATCACATCATTTAAATGTGATTAAATTGTATGTAATAAGGCTAGGTACTACAGGTTCCGATTTTGTAAAAAATGGCAAAGAATGGTTGTATCCAAAGTTTTGGAAACCCCATTATAAGTTAAAAGGCACATGAAGAATCGCTTTGAAAACCTTTTATCCTAAGTTCTAAAAATTTGCTGACAATCCCACTATCCATATAAGATGAATTTATTTGCGATATCTCCGAACCTCCTATGCAACTTCGTATGGCCCCACCATTCATCCACTTATATCGCATTAATATGCCGCTACCCCAATATTCATCCAATCACATTGGATTAATGTTTCTGCTGCCCCACCATTCGTCACCATCACATCATTGTTAACTACCCATCATCTCTCCACCCATACACCTCACCTCACTCCCATCCGAAAACTGATATTCAGTTTCGGCCGCCCCCTCATTATCCGAACTTTACCACAGGGGGGGGTCCGAAATGGGCTGTTTTGGATGCCCTACCCCACTGCAACTTGTCCTCTTTCCATCATTTCATACCCCCTCCACTTATACCGCCTACCACTTGACTACCCCTTCGAAAACCATTTCCCTCCGAAAATAAAACTGCTCACTACCACCGTCCCTACCACCATTTCTCTCACCATTAGCTCCACTCTAAGTCGCCTCCCGTCTCCATGTCGTATGTTCATTCCATGGCTAGTTAAACTATTTTTTTCCCTATACAACACAGTCATTTAAAACATGGTTTACCAACAGATGAGAACTAATTTTCAAAATATGATTTTTTTTTCTTCTTATGAACATCCTCATATACAAAAACCTCTCTCAGATTTATAACAACTATTATGGTTTGGGAGATTTGGAGAAATGTTTGTAGGCATATTTTCCCAATTATTCTCGTTTTTAGCGAGTATTTTTGAATAAGGTTTTTGAAAAGATGTAAATGAATTTTCCCAAATTGAAAGAGGTTTTTTTTTCCTAGCCTCTGTATGAACAGAAAGATCTCTCCATTTTTACACAGACATTATGGTTTGGGAAATTTTAAACAATATTTGAAGGCACATTTTCCAAAAATGCCCTATTTAGTCATCATTTTTCAGAGAAGATTGTGACAAAAAAGAGATGAATATTGAGAAACTGGAGGAGGTTTGAGTTCCTAAGATGCCAAAATACAAAAACCTATCTCAATTTGTATACAAATATTACATAATAAGAGATAAATGCACATATTCAAAGCCTATTGTTCATACTGTGAAAAGTTCTATTTTACACATCTTTTTGTAGAGCATATTGTGAAAAACTGGGGCATAATTTTGGGAAACTAAGAGAGTTTTATCTAAAAAAAAACCTTCATCTACAATAATCTCTTTCACGTTTTACATATCTATCCCGAATGGATATATAAAAAGGTATTACTGGACCTTATGTTTCAGAAATTCTGGAGGAAAAAGCTCAAAGACAGTTAGTTACTTTGAGGCCACCTCATCAATAAGAGTTGCTATCAAATTAAAATTTCTCTTCTTTTTCACCATAAATCCACAAAGATAGTGCCAAGTAGATTCATTGGTTTTGAATGTCCTATGTTTCAGTTCTATTTGTGTAACACATTTAGAGATATTTGTAATAAATCTTGATATTTTTTCAATATATTTTAGTTTAGAATTTCTATAAATCCTTCATCATTTGAAGTAATAGAGGTTGGGATTTGAAATGAGGAACAATCCCATTATGTAAAGCTGTTCACTGAGTTTCAAGTGATTGTTCACAAAGTAATACAAGATCAGCTGTTAAGGATTCATGTGGTGCACAAAGTGGTGAAGTTTTCTTCTGTTTAATGTGTTTATCCACTGTTTTCCTTTCTTTATAACTCTGAATTTCTAATTGCAAAACATTCAATGTGAAGAATAGGATATGTTATTTAGAGCACCCTATTCTAGTTGTTTTCAATCTGTATGTTTCCATTGAAGTCAAATCGGGAAATTCTTAATTGCTCCTCGGTTTCTACTGAATCTTACACTCTCTTCTTTTCCATAGTCCATTTAAATTTTGAAAGATCCATACTAGTGCTACCTAGCTTGGCCTGTTTCACTTAAGCTTGATACTTTTGCCGATTAATCATCCAAGCCTCTCTGAATCCATTTCCCAATGGCCCTCCCTTGCTTTTCCAACCAAACAATTTAAAAACCAAATCCCGAGCCCATTAACTAGCCTAAAATTTCCAATAAAACAAAGTTAAATGTTAAAGAGACATCCATATATGAGTTTAGAAGGGATAGCTTAGAGATTCCAAAGAGGTTTTGATGTTACCTCCACAGTTTTGTCTTCAGCCTCAGAATTATGGAGTGCTAATAGGTTTAAATCCCAAACCCACTTGAAAAGGACTATGACTAGTCGAGTTATGAAGATCTCTATTATATATGTGCTGCAAATAAGGAATCCTCTCATCCCAAGTTTGTGGACGCTTGGCATTGTACATACAAAGTATGTGCACTATCATCCTGTTGACGACCTCTGTCTGGCCATCAATCTGGGGATGGAATGCAGTAGACTTGGTGATCGTAATGTCCAAAAATATCCGGAGGCTCAACCAAAATGTGCTTATAAACTTGATATCCCGATATGATATAATATTATCTGGGATTCCAAAATGTACCCATGCTTATCCAAAGAATATTTTGACAGTGTCCTATGCTATGACACTCTTCTTGCGATTCGAAAATATATCCATCTTAGAAAATCTGTCCATGACCACAAATACACAATCATTATCATTCTTGGTAGAAGGAAGGCTCGAAAAATAGTCCATGGTGATGGATTCCCATGGTTGGATGGGTGTAGGAAAAGGAGTCTACATGCCTTACTTCTTTATGGTTGGCTTGGTGATGGCACAGGTAATACAGGATCTACTATTTTCCAACGTGTTGTCAAGGTTTTGGCCAATAAAATTACTTCTGTATTACGACCACATTTTTATCCACACCAAAGTGTCCTGCGACTCGACTGTAGTGTGCTTCCAAAATTAGTTTGGAACGCTCGATTGAAGGAACAAAAAGGTGGCCCAAGTAGGATAATAATGCATTATGAAGGTGGAAATCTAGAACCTTCTTTCCATCCACTAGCATACGGTATGTGGAGGCAAACTCTAGATCATTTTTGGACAATTGCGACCATTTGAAGGCCTCGAGGCCATAGGAGTTGAGAACAGTAGTCGGTGTTACAACTGGGGGCCGACTGAGACAATATGCAACATGATTGTTGCTGCCCAACTTGTATTTAATGTTAAAGCATATTTTTTGTAGATATGTTGACCACTTTCGATGTCGATCATTTCGTAACTTCTCTTGTGTCCAGATAAACTAAAGAGGTAAGTGATCTATGTGGATGATTGCCTCCTTCCCCAAAATGTAATGTTTCCATTTTTTGAATGCCTACATGATGGAATACATCTCTTTATCATAGGTGGGGTATTTCCATATTGTATTGGAAAGTGTCTCATTGTGATAGGCCACCAGAAGCTCATGTTGGGTCAGAACTGCACCAATAACATAGTTGTAGGTGTCTGTCTCAATTTTAAATGGTTGTTGCATGTATGGTAATGTGAGTACATGTGTAGAGTAGAGGTGGTGCTTCAACTCAACGAACTCCTTCTATTGGGACTCTAACTAGAATTTTTTTTCTTTCACTCCACCCATGAAAACCTAACTTAGAGGCAATGCGATATGAGAGAATACAAACACAAACCTCCGATAAAAATGGGCAATGCGATATGAGTGAATCCAAACAAAAATATTTTTTAGAGTGGTTGGGACTGGTTAAACCTGAATGAATTGGATCTTAGCTTGGTCCCCATGCACACCTTTTTCATCAATGATGTAGCCCAAATATTGTACATTACCCATGCCAAATGTTCATTTATCCAAGTTGGCACATAGTTTGTGCTACAACAGGGTTTGAAGGACTTGCCAAATGTGTTGTAGGTTCCCTTCCAAACTCTTGCTTAAGATGAGAATGTTGTCTAGATATACAACTACAAATGAGTTGGTGAAGGGTTGAGATATGTCATCCATTAGCCTCATAAAAGTTACAACAACATTCGTCAACCTGAAATGCATGGCCAACCACTCGAAAAGGTCTTCATTTGATTTGAAGGTAGTATTCCATACATATGTGGGTTCTATTGGCACATGGTGATAACCAGGCATCATATCGATCTTATTGAAATACTTTCTCCCCTAGAGCTGGTCAAGAAGGTCATCAATATGTGGGATTGGATACCTGTTTCTGACAGTTATTTTGTATAGTGCTCGATAATCAATGTAGAGTCTCTAGGTTCCATATTTCTTTTGTACAAGTACAATCGAGCTCCCATAGGGTCAGGAACTTATTCATATGTTTCTTTTTTGGAACAAATCCTGGATCTACCACTTGATTTATTCATTTTCTAGAATGGAGTGCTGGTATATTGGCCCATTGGGTAGAGGTGCCCCGAGAGTCAGATCGATAGAATGCTTGATCTAACAGTGCAAAGGTACCCCTGTGGGTGAGGAGAATATGTCCCTGTATTCTTCCACGATCTTATCCACCTAATTCTATTACATGGGGGAACCCTTCCTGGGAGTCATGAATGTGGCCAATATCTTCCCCTTTCTCTAAGAGTGAATCAGAAAGAAAACAATTTTCCTAGTCTGGGAGATGATCGTACTACATTTCCTAGCAAAGATCAAAGAGATGGCAGTAGGCAGGGCTACCTCCAGTATCTAGTATAAGTTATGGTCGAAAGTAATAATAACATTGCAAGGAGTTATCACCTAAAAAATGATCACCTATGTTAGTATGATTTTTTTGTCGAAATGTACGCAAAAAGACCACTTTAGCTCCGCATAACAAATAGCCCTAACATCAAATATGGTTGCCAATATATTCAAATCTGCAGTTAGTTGGTCAAGACAAAAGCTGCACAAATCCAGATCTATGCATAAAAAGACATTAAGCAGTGAAAATAAGGTTTTGCTCCATGCATCCAATAGACAAGACAAGAACAATATTTTTGAAAGAATTTTTATATTAAGGGCACCTGAGAGGAAAACAAGAAAGATGTTTCCAATTCTCCTCAATGGGATGGGTTCTTGAAAGTCCTCAGTGCTTCAGATCTAGCATTTCTCTCTCTTGTTGGTGTAGAAAACCTAGACAAACATAGAACTCAAAGGGAGCTCACAAAGAAAATAATAGAGAATGTGACAATGATAATGGCTCAAAGTCAGACCAAAAGCATAGATCCAGAATGATCTAATGAGCAACAAAAGGTGACAAATGAATGGGAAAACCCTTCTATTTATAACAAAATATTGGGTCATTCTAGATCTTGGTGCATGGTTAAAATAATATTAACCAAATCTAGATCCACCTTTTATGGAATATTTTATTATATTTGTTGGAGGGAAAAGGCATTTGACTTGGGTCAAATCTCTTTATTTGTAAATAATAAATAAATAAATGATTTATTTATTATTTTGAAGGAAGAGGTTGAATGATAATTAAATAAATAATGATTTATTTAATTATTTATAAATGATTTAGTCATATTTAACAAGGAACATTATTTAAATAAGATTTAAATAATTATTCCTAGAAAATAATAAGATCAATAAGGATTTATCTAATTAATTTCCTTGTTTTGGGTTAAATATGACCCAGAATTATTTGTAAATAATAAATAAATAAATCATTTATTTATTATTTTAAGGAAGTGGTTGAATGATAATTAAATAAATAATGAAATGATTTAGTCATATTTAACAAGGAATATTATTTAAATAAGATTTAAATAATTATTCCTAGAAAATAATAAGATAAATAAGGATTTATCTAATTAATTTCCTTGTTTTGGGTTAAAAATGACCCGGAATAATAATTAAATTATTGTTTAATTAATTATTCCATGAGGAAAATAAAAAAAATATAGATTTGTTTAATATTTCCTTTTGGGGTTTCCTGTTTAGACCATAAACAACTTAATAAATGTGTTTTATTAAGTTATTTTACATAGTGAAAGCAATTTTACTTAGAGTAAAATTGGTCTTACATGGTGTACTTGGGTCCATCTAATGATAATAGGTTAGATGACCAAAAAATGGTGTAACAACCTAGCCATTTCTAACTAGGTGGATCGAAATACACCATGTAGGATTCATTTACCATAAAAAAATCACTTTCACCATATGAAATGATTTAGTAAACCATTTTTTATTAAATTATTTCTGATTAAAATTAGAAAAACTCAATGAGAATAATTGAATAAATCATTATCTATTTAATTTTCTCTAGGAATAATTATTAAATCATTATTTGATAATTATTCCTTGTCATATTTGACTAAATCATCTTGGGATAATTAAATAAATCACTATTTATTTATTATTCCTTAATTTTATTTTTGGAATTATTGTTAAATCACTATTTAATAATTATTTCAAATTCACACCTTTATTAATCCTTGCAAAGTAATTAATAAATCATTTTATTTGTTAATTACTTCTAAATAAAGATATTTGACAATTTTGAATATCTTTTCCCTCTCAAAAAAAAATATAAAGTATTCCTAACAGTTAGATCTTAATTTGGTCAATAATATTTATTGTTTGCCATTCTCGAGATTAACCCAATAATTTGTTATAAAAAAGAGGGTTTTCCATTCGTTCTTCACCATGATTACTATCATCATCACCATTATTGTCTTCTCACATTTGAGCTCCCACTTAAGTTCCACTTTTTTGTTTTGGGTTTTCTACACATTGAGAGAGAGAAAAGATCGCTAAAGCGCAAGAACATAAAAGGACCCATCCCATGAAGGGCGATTTGTAGACCGTTGTTATAAATCTCCTTCACTAGGTGTTTTTAATAAAATATTATTCATTTTAAAGCTTCTTATATTGGGTTATTTCATCAATTATTTCTAATGTTTTATGTTTTGGATTGCATATAATATTTTTGCTGTAGGGTTTTCTTATTTTGTCATTGCAGATCTGAAGCATAAATAACCATATATTTTTGTTAGGGTCACTTTTCACCAATGACTTAAGTGAATAATTTTTGGTACGTTTTCTTGAAATATTTACACTAACACAAGGCATGGAATCATACACAAGATGATTCTTCCACAAGTATGGTTTTCCTAATAACACATCACAAACTTCAAAAGGAGCAACATCACACGTTACCTCATATGTGAAGGGCTTGATGTTGTAGGGAAGGTGACACTGACGCAAAGACATCGTCCTTAGTGAAGCCACTTGCTGGTGTACAAATGTGGTTGTGGTGTGGTGATCAGTAGGCTGAACCGCTTCACAACCTCTACTGAAATGAGGTTCTTTTGTCTCCAGCTATCAAAAATGAACTGCAGCGAAGAACACTTCACCCATATTAGTGAGTGGAAGAGATTCTCCACCTCTTCTAGATATCTAGGCTCAATATTCCATACCTTGGTGGTGGAAATGGTGGCACTAGGTTTTTCATCAATAATATTCTTCCCCTTCTCATTCCCCTTATCGAGTTCTGGCTCAGAATTAGAACATGCATCAGAATCTGAAGCTTTCAGCTCAGCCACCAATGACTACTTCGCACGAAACTCATTTGTGTTGTGAGTGGGCCTCTTGTGGAACTCACACTACTTTCCTATGTCCTCCTTCATATAAGTGGTGCCATTATTTTCTTGTGGATTTCATGGGTTGTCCTGGGTTGCTACACCTTGGATCTGTCCTTTATTTTAAGGTTTGGGGGCGCTCTTTCCCTACTTCTAATTCAAAAATCCAAAGTCACGCTTATTTTGTTTAAATTTTTGTTTAACCTTGGCAAAATATCTATATGCGGCACCAAACTGCCAAAAATATTAAATTCTGCTACAATTAAGGAAATTTAAAGAAACAATAGGGGGGATCAAAGTGGAATAGAAGGGTGGCCAAAAATATCCACCCAGATCAGTCCTCCCCCTTAGGAAGCAATGGTCCCCATTACATTGAGTTCCTCCATGAGATGGGGAAACTTCTGCTAAACTTGGTCCTTGGTGAGCCATTTTCCTTGGTGCAATACTTTCCCAACTTTGACAACCCGATACAGTTGGATATTCTACTTGTGAGTGTTCTTGATATGCATGAAAATGATTTGATCAATTGTGGCATGTTCCATGTAGTATGGATTTAGATCTATTGGTATTAGTTGTTCTGCAATTTTTGATGTGTCCAGTAATGGTGGAAAGTATGGCCGAAGGTGGTCCACATTGAATACTGGGTGGAGGCTAAGGACTAGGGGAATAAGAAGCTCAAAAGTGTTGTCTCCCCTAGCCTTGGTGATGGTGTAAGGCCTATATCAAAGTGGTTTGAGCTTTCTATGGGCTCTGGTAAGGTGTTCTTTATACAAATGCAACCAGACTTTGTCGCCCACTTGAAACTTGTGTGACACCCTATGTTGATCATGTCACTACTTGTACTTGTCATTGAACTTATCCAAGATGTCATGCACCTACTCGCATATGTGTTGGATGTGGTAAATGAACCAATTTTCTTTATAAACCTCAAGCTGTACATGTGTGGATTTTGTCTATGTAGTCGCATGAGGCATGGAAAAATTAATCAAACACAATGGTTGAAAACCCAAACCCACTTGAAAAGGACTGTGACCAATCAAGTTATGGAGAGCTCTGTTATAACTGTGTTGAACATAAGGAAGGATCTCACCCCAGGTTCATGGATGCTTGGAGTTGTACATGTGAAGTATGTGCACTATCATCCTGTTGATGACCTCTGTCTGGCCATTAGTCTGGGTGATCCAGATTTATGAAGGAATGAATTGGAATACATATATAAAAAAAAACACAAAGATGAAGAAAAACATAGAGGTATAAGGAAATAAAAGCTTCAATTCATTAATAAATAAGTACTGAATTTTTTTTACATGTATAATGGAAATAAACTAGCTCAGGTGATGGTAGCTTATCTCTGAGAAGACAAGTGACAACTGCATGCCTTCTGAACTATGTTACAATGAGCCTTGAAGGCCTATTTTTATTGAGAAATAATGGAAAAACCTAAACATCCAAAAACATAAGCCTATGCGATGAAACACCAAAAATGTGGTCCCCATTGGGGTAATTTGGTACATCAACTTTGCGGGGTCGTAACTTTGGCATACAATCTCCGTTTGACGTGCACGATACCTTGTTAGAAAGATCTATCCTATGAATAAAAATTTTGACTGCAAAACCCTTCAATAATATATGGTTTTTCCCTTTTTCAAAAAAAAAGAAAACATCATTTAGAGCCTCAAAATGGTTCCGAAAGTTTAGGACCCGAAAAACTGCCAAAAATAGTAAATTGTGCTACAATTAAGGAAACTGAAAGAAATAATGAGGTTCCAAGTGAAATAGGTGGGTGGACACCAATATCCACATGGATCAGTCCTCTCCCCTTAAGAATCAATGGTCCCCATTGTGTTGATTTCCTCCATGATATGGGGAAACGTTTGTTGAACTTGGTCCCTTGTGAGCCACTTGCCTTGGTGCAGGAGCTGGCTAGGTTTGACAACCTGATATAGTTGGATCTTTTGCTGGAAATTTTTCTTGATATAAATGTCCATGATCCAATTAGTTGTGGCATGTTCCATGCATTCTGGGTTTAGATATGTTGGTGTGATATGTTCTGCAATGTCTCATGTGTCCAATAATGGTGGAAAGTATGGCCGAAGGCGGTCCACATTGAACACTAGATGGAGGACAAGGAATGGGGGAATGATGAGCTCAAAATAATTGTCTCCCATAGACTTGGAAATTGTTTAAGGCCCATATCGGATTGGTTTGAGCTTTCGATGAGCTCCGGTAAGGCGTTATTTCTGCAAATGCAAGCAGACTTTGTCGCCCACCTGAAACTTGTGTGGCACCCAATGTTGATCATGTCGTTGCTTGTAATTGGAAGTGGAATTATCTAATATGTCATGAAATTTTGGCGGATATGTTGTATGCATTAAATAAATAGGGTTTCTTTATCAGCCTTAAACTACATGTCTGGATTCTGTCTGTGTAGTCGAATGAGGCATGGAAACATCAATCAGACATAATGGTTGAAATCCTAGAACCACTTGAAAGGGAATATGACTAATCAAGCTATGAAGATATATATTATAGCTATGTTTCACATAAGGAAGGCTCTAATACTAGGTTCATGGATGCTTAGAGTTGTACATGTAGAGTATGTGCACTATCATCTTGTTGACGACCTCTGCCTGACCATTAGTTTGGGGATGGAATGCAGTCAACTTGGTGAGATTAGTGTCCAATAGTGTCCAGAGGCTCAACCAGAATGTGCTCAAGAGCCTGCTATCCCAATCTGATATAATGGTCAGTGGGATCCAAAAATGTACCCATACTCGTTCAAATAAGAGTTTGACAATGTCCTCTACTGTGATACTCTTCTTGCAAGCCGTCAATATAGCCATCTTAGAAAACCTGTGCACGACCACAAGTACACAATCATTACCATGCTTGGTAGAAGGGAGGCTAGAAAGATAGTCCATGGAGATAGATTCCCAAGGCTAGCCGAGAGTAGGAGGAGGAGTGTCTAGGCCTTTCTTCTTGATGGTTGGCATGGCGATGGCATAAGCAGTGCAAGATCTGATATATTTCCCAACATCTTGTCAGAGTTTTTGCCAATAAAATTATTTTTTTAGTATGTCCATAGTTTTATCCACACCAAAGTGTAATGTGACCCAAATATAGTGTGCCTCCCAAATCATCTTGGCACACTCGCTTGAAGGAAAAAAAAGGTGGCAAATGTAGCATAATAATGCACCTTGGAGGTGGAAATCATGAACTTTCGTCCCATCCATTAGAATCTAGTATGTGGAGGCAAAATCTGGATCATTTTTGTATAGTTGCATCCATCCATAGGTCTCATGACCATAATAGGTGAGAACAATAGTCAGTGCTGCAACTAGGGGCCGACTAAGGAAACTTTCAACACGATTGGCGCTTCCCTTTTTGTATTTAATGTTCAAGTGGAATTGTTGTAGCTATGTAGTCCACTTCTGATGGTGATTGTTCTGCAACTTCCGTTGTGTTTGTATAAACTAAAGAGATTGATGATCAGTGTGGATGACTGTCTTCTTCCCTAGAATGTAATGCTTCATTTATCGACAAGCCTGCACGATATAATACATCTCTTTATCATAGGTGGGGTACTTCTGAATTTGATTGGAAAGTGTCTCACTATGATAGGCCAATGAATGCTTATTTTGCATGAGGATTGCACCAATAACATAATGAGAGGTGTTTGTCTCAATTTCAAATGGCTGCTGCAGGTTTGACAATGTGAGTACCAGTGCAGAGAAGAGGTGATGCTTTGTCTCAACAAACGCCTTTTGTTGGGTCTCAGATTAGGAAAAATTTGCTTTTGCAACACCCTTGGTAATCTATCTCAAAGGCCAAATGATATGGGAGAATCCCAACATGAACCTTTGATAAAAATTTGCAAGGCCTAAAAAGTTGTGAAGCTTTGTGTGAGTATTCAGGGCTAGCCAATCTTGGATGAATTGGATCTTAGCTGGAGCCACATGCACACCACCCCATCTATGATGTAACCCAAATATTTGAATTGGCTCATGCCAAAGGTGCATTTCTCCAATTTGGAACAAATTTTGCACTGGTGTAGGGTTTGAAGGACAAGTGCTCCTCATGCTGAATGTATTACAAGTTCTCTTCCCAAATCTTGCTGAAGATGAGGATGTCATTTAGATAAAAAACCATGAATGAGTTGCCAAAGGGCCACAATATGTCATCCATTTGCCTCATAAAAGTAGCAGGAGAATTTGTCAACCCGAAAGGCATGAGTAACCATTAAAAAATGCCTTCCTTGGATTTGAAGGGAGTCTTCCATACATCTGTGGGCTATATTGGAACCCGGTGATAGCCAAACTCCAGATCGATCTTGCTGAAATACTTTGTTCCCTTGAGTTGGCCTAGAATCTCATCAATCCATGGGATTAGATAATTGTTCCTGAAAGTGATTTTGTTTAGTTCCAGATAATCAATGCAGAGCCTCTAGGTCCCATCCTTTTTCAGCACAAGTACAATTCGGCTCCCACAGGGCAAGGAACTTGGTTGGATGTTCCCTTTTTGTAGTGAGTCCTATATTTGTCGCTTGATCCCTTCATTTTCTAGAATGGAGTTACAATATATCGACATGTTGGGTAGAGGTTCTCTTGGAGTCAAATCGATCGAATTTTTTACCTGACAGTGCAAGGGTATCCCTGTGGGTGAGGAGAAGATGTCTATGTATTCTTCCATGAACTTATCCACCTACTACTGCTGCATTGAGGAACCCTTCCCAGGAGCCATGGAAGTGACCATGATATTCCCCTTACTTTGATAGCGAATTAGAAGTAAAACAAATTTCTCAATCTGGGAGATGATCTCACTGCATTGCTTAGAAAATATCAAAGAGATGGTGGTAGGTGAGGCTACCTTTGGTACCCTTTATAGATTATTTCCCAAAGAAATAATAATGGTGTGAGGCCTTGACTCATACACAACATGATTCTTCCATAAGTATGGTTGGCCTAATAATACATCAAAAGCTTTAAGAGGAGCAACATCATACAATACCTCATTCATGAAGGGCTTAATGTTGTAGGGAAGGTGACACTAGCTGACGTAGAGATCTAGTCCTTGGTGAAGCCATCTGATGGTGTATGGATGTGGGTGTGGTTTGGTCAGTAGGCCCAATCGCTTCATGACCTCTGCTGAGATGAGGTTATTTTGGCTTCTATTGTCAAAATGAACTGTAGCGGACACCCCTTCACCCACATCTATGAGTGGAAGAGACACTCCCCTTCCTATGGATCTTCGAGATCAATCTTATGGATCTTGGTGGTGGCAATGGTGGCGCTGGGCTGTGCATCAAAAATATGCTTCCCTTTATCATTCCCCTTGTCAGGTTCCAACTTAGAGTTAGAACATGCATATGAATTTAAAGCCTTCATCTCGGCCACTAATGACTACTTGGCTCGACACTCACTTGTATTGTGGGTGGGGATCTTATGGAATTCACACCACTTTCCTATGTAATTTTTTTTCTTCGTGGAATTTTTCTTTGCTTTTGACTTCTGCGGGTTTTCCTGGGTCACCCCACCTTAGATATTTCCTTTTTTCTATGGTTTGGGGGCACATTTCTCTTTCTTTGGATTCACAGATCCAAAGTCTTGCTTCTTATATTTAAATTTTTTCTCGATCTTGACAACGTATCGATAGGCGGCGCCAAGTGAGGAGATGTCCAGGAATTGCATCTCATCCTGGATGTGTTTGTGTAGACAACCATGGTACTTGAGTGCCAGATGCTGCTCAGAATCCTTGATACCCAACTTCGTGCAAAGGGTATGAAAATTATTAGTGGACTCCGGTAGGTATTGTTCCCTTCCCTGCCGCAATGTGATCCATTTTATGTACTTATCTTCATAGATCTCGATAGGATAATATTGTTCCTTAATGGCGTCTCGAAAATAATTCCGAGTGGGTGCAACTAAAAATAGTGTGGGTTACCTCTTTTTCTTCTTCTCACAGTAGGTTTCCCACCATTTCTCAACGTGGGGGGTGGCTTTAATGAGTGCAAAAGTAATCTTTTCCCTATTGGAAAAATCATGGAAAAAAATATATCCTTCCAATAGATTTAACCATTAATTATCTACGACATATGCATCTATATGGACTTCAAATATGGGAATTTCAAATTTGACTTGTACCTTAAAGGGTGTGGCACCTCCAAGGTGGCTACTAGATGAATATGCATATCTTGTGGGCATCTGTCGAAGGATTTTGGAAAATTTTTCCATCATTGTGTTCCTTTGTTGCTCGAGGGCTTCTTCGAGCAATATTTTGAAAGGAAATCTTGCTCCCTCATATATATATATATATATATATATTTTTTTTTCTACCATGGGAGGTCGTCAGGGTTGGTGAGGATGGTCTTGCAAAGGTTCAACCAGTTCAATCCCGAACTCCTTATACCCCGAAATTGTTGGGGACATGCAAAGGAAAAAAAGAGAATGAGCTGAGTACTCTGATACCGATTATCCATATTTATGAAGGACGAAACGAAATACATATATAAACACAAACATAGAAATAAATAGAAAGACAAAGATACTATTAGATCAACACTCTCAACACTCTCAAAGATACATATATAAACACTCTCAATTTTTCAAATTTTTTTTGATAGGGTCATCATAAGCTTCACTTTGTGTCATTAGGTTAGATCGTTCATTTGCTGAGAAATTCACTTAATCATGTTTATTATAGGTCATAGAAACTTCATTAGTCTTGTCATTAGGGTCATATCCACAATAATCCACCTTGGGTTCACTTGCATAGTCATAAAATTAAAAAAAATATACACTTGTCTAGTTTTTCATATTTTTGTAGTGAATACAGTGCAAAATAGGAAGATTTCGCTACGAAACTACTTGACAATTTCGTAGCGAATCTAAGGATTTGTCTGTTTTTTGAATTTTTGAGAAGTCAACTTCAAGGGAGGTTTTTGGGCAAACATAGAAGCATCCTAAGAAATTGAGAGAGGTTATTTTCAAGAACAAATCAAATAACATTAACCTCTTTCACTTTTCTCAAAGGTGCTACAAATTGGGATATTCAGAGATGTCTTTCAGCTCTATTTTCAGAATGCGTTTTTTTCTTATTTGATACATGTTTTTCAAATGCAGTTCCTAGACACCTGGATTTGTTTTTAAAAAAATAAAGAGAGTTTTTTATTCTGAACGAATTGACCTATAAAAACCTCCTTTATTTTTGAAACAACTATCAAGGATATGGAGATAGGAGCTCATCTCTGAACCGTATTTGTTCAGAAAAAACAAAGTCATTTTATTTATAAATAAACTTACTAAAGGTGAAAAAGATGCTTTTTAAAGAGGGTAAGATGAATTTTGAACCAAGTTTTCTTTATCATCCTTCATAATATCAATTTTAAGACCTACTGGTGAAATTTTGAAGAAAAAGGAGAATTTTGAATTTTTTACTCTGTAGGTGTTTCCGCAGTGTGTCCCAGGCTTGAAGCCCAGTTTTCGCTGCGAAATTTCTGAAGATGATTTTATGACCAAAAAGGTGATTAAACTTGGAATTAAATCTTGGGAAAATTTCGTATTAGCTCTTTAAGCCTATCAAATATATCCATGAAAGAGAGAGAGCTAAGAGGTGGTGGAAATTGGTAAATTAAATTTTCTACCAAAAGTTGCTACAAAATGAGCGCTACAAAATTTCTATACATGACTATTTTAGAAGTCAAATTAAAGTTTGATTTATGAACAAATGAAAAATGATTTTGGAAATATGAAAGAGGTTTTTCTTCATCATAGGTCCATCTACAAAAACCTCTCTCAATTTCTGCAAATACATCAGGGTTCGGAAATTATACACTCATCTTTGAAGCCTATTTTTCAGAAATTTCACTAACCCGATTTATGAAAAAATTGTAAAATTCGACTTGGAGGAGGTCCAGCTCAACATCCACGTGGAATAATGACACATAAACACTCCAATACACTCGAAAAATTAGCTATTTTTAGTTTATAAGGGTTATTAAATGGATTTGTGGAACTATTTAATGGAAGAAGAGTCCTTTTTGTATTCAAACTCTGCAAAACAGAAATATCCCTAGGTAGTCTCCAAGTGATGTAATAATATTTGAAATAGGTCTCTGAGGTGGGAATTCAAGGTAATCAAGGTGGAAAATCATTTGTATGATTCCTCACTCTATAAATAAGAGAGTTTTAGAGTTAGAAAGAGCTGGGAGATGTTAGGTAGGCACTACTCTTGTAATCTTTGTCTATCAGTAATATACAGTTGCAACAACCTATTTCCAACCTGCGATTATTCTCTGTATTCTTATGTATGTTTCTTATATCAGGATTTTACTTTCTCTCCAGTGTTCTAGTTGTATAATCACTTGAATTTCATAATTACATGCTCCAACTTCCTTTATACACCTAGTCTACTGTTTTGTCATGTTTTATTAGTTTGTTGATGTATAATCACTTGGAATTCATGGTGAAATGCTCAAACTTCTTGTATACATATAACTTGTTGTTTTGCCCTTCATGTGTGGTTTAATAAGAATAAAATTGCCTCAGCTTCCATTAGATAAGTTGACTTGTGACTTAGTTTTCATATTGACTCCATAAGCCCAATGGTAGTAAACCCTTTACATCTTTCACCTACAAAAAAACATCAAATTCAATCCTATTCGGAGTTAGTCATCTGTTTTCAAGATTATTCATTGAATATCCTTTATATTTTTGAGAGAGCCCTCTCAGATTGGAAAGGATAATTTCCAGTTGCAAGTGGTTTGAAATAGTTACTCCAATTTGACCATTGAAGCAGCCCATCAGGACTCAATTTGGTGATAAAAGGCACAATGAAAACAAAACTTCATTTCATTAATAAAAACGTACTGAATTTTTTTTACATGCAGAATGGAAACAAACTAGCTCAAGCGATGGTAGCTTATCTCTAAGAAGATATGTGGTGCGACATGCCTTATGAACTATGTTATAATGAGGCTCGAAGGCCTATTTATTATTGGGAAATAATGGAAAACCCTATACATCCAAAAACCTAACCCTAGGATATGAAACACCAAAATTGTGGGCCTCGTTGGGGTAAATTGGTACATCAACTTCCCGAGGTCGCAAATTTGGCATACAATATCCATTTGACGCGCTTGATACCTCGTTAGAAATATCTATCCGAGGAATACAAATTTTGACTACAAGCATTAGTTGAAGGCTCTCATTTTCCCATTTTCCAAAAAAATGTTGTTCAGGGCCTCAAAACAACTCCGAAATTTTAGGACCCAAAAAATACCAAAAATAGTAAATTGTGCTGCAATTAAGGAAACTGAAAGAAACAATAGGAGTCCAAGTGGAATAGGTGGTTGGCCACCAATATCCACTTGGATCACTAGGGATGGAATGCAGTCGACTGGGTGAGCTTAATGTCTAATAATGTCTAGAAGCTTGACCAGAATGTGCTCAAGAACTTGCTATCATGATCTGATATAATGGTCTGCAGGATTCCAAAATGTGCCCATACTCGTTCAAAGAAGAGTTTGGCAATGTCCTCTACTGTGATACTCTTCTTGCAAGCCACCAATATAGCCATATTATAAAATCTGTCCATGATCACAAGTACACAGTCATTACCATGCCTGGTATAAGAGAAGCCAAATAGATATTCCATGGAGATGGATTCCTATGGCTAGCTGGGAGCAGGCATAGGAGCGTACAAGCCTTACTTATTTATGATTATCTTGGCGATGGCACAGGTAGTGCAATATCTGATATATTTTCCAACGTCTTGTCGAAGTTTTTGCTAATAAAAATACTTATGTAGTATGCTGATAATTTTATCCACACCAATGTGTCATGTGACACGACTATAGTATGCTTCCCAAATCAACTTTTCACACTCACTTGAAGTAACAAAAAGGTGGAAGAAGTAGCATAATAATGAATTGTAGAGGTGGAAATATGGAACTTTCTTGCAATCCACTAACATCTTGTATGTGGCGGTGAACTACAGATCATTTTACTATAATTGCGGCCATTGGGAGGTCTCATGGCTGCAAGAGTTGAGAACATTAGTCAGTGATGAAACTGGGGGCCAACTGAGATAATATGTAACATGATTGGTGCTACCCTTCTTGTATTTAATGTTCAAGTGGAATTTTTGCAAATATGTAGAGCACTTCTAATGACGATTGTTCTGCAAGTCCCCTTGGGTCTAGATAAACTGAAGAGGTCAGTGATATGTGTGGATGACCATCTCATTTCCCAAAATGTAATGTTTACATTGTCTCACACATGAATAATGGAATACATATATTTATAATAGGTGGGGTATTTTTCAATTGTGTCAGAAAGTATCTCATTGTGATAGGCCAGTAGATGCCATTTTTGGGTGAGAACTGCACCGATAGCATAGTCAGAGGCATCCGTCTCAATTTCAAATGGTTGTTGAAGGTATGGAAATGTGAGTACAAGTGCATAGAAGAGGTAGTGCTTCAACTCAATGAACACATTCTGTTGGGAGTCGGACCAGAAAAAATTTCCTTTCTCTCAGCCCTTGGTAACCTCAATTAGAGGCCAAGTGATATATGAAAATTTCAACCTGAACCTTTGATAAAAATTTGCAAGGCCCAAAATGATGAGAAGATTTTTTAGAGAGGTCAGGGCTAGCTATTCCCGAATGAATTGGATCTTAGCTGGATCCACATGAATTCCTTTCTCATCAATGATGCGACGTAGATATTGGAATTGGCCAATGTCAAATGTGAATTTCTCCAAGTTGGCACATAGTTTGTACTATTGTAGGGTTTGAAGGACGTGTTAAATGTATTGTAGGTGCTCTTCCCAAATCTTGTCAAAGATGAGGATGCCATCTAGATATAAAACCATGAACGAGTTGGTGAAGGGTCATAATATTTCATCCATCAACCTCATAAAAGCTGTAACACCATTTGTCAACTTGAAAGGCATGACCAACCACTCGAAAAGGCCCTCCTTGGATTTGAAGGCAGTCTTCCATACATTTGTGGGTTCTATTGGAACCTAGTGATAGCCAAAATTCAGATCAATCTTACTGAAATACTTGGCCCCCTTGATCTGGTCAAGAAGGACATCAATCCGTGGGATTGGATGCCTTTTTTTTACAGTGATTTACTTTATTTCCCGATAAGAAATGCAAATTCTCTAGGTTCCATATTTCTTCTGTACAAGTACAATCGGGATCCCACAGGGTGAGGAACTTAGTTATATGTGCCATTTATGTAGAAAATCCTTAATCTTATGTTTGATTTATTCATTTTATATAATGGAGTAGCGATATATCGATCCATTGGATAGAGGTTCTCTAAGAGTTAGATCAATCAAATGCTTGATTTGATAGTGCAAAGGTACCCTTGTGGGTGAGGAGAATATGTCCCTATATTCTTCCATAACCTTATCCACCTGCTGCTGCATGGGGAACCCTTTGTGGGTGGAATGTATGTGGCTACTATACTCCCATTTCTTTGAGATAAAATCAGAAAGAAAACAAATTTCCCTGCCTAGGAGATTATCTTACTCCATTTCTTAGTAGAGATCAAAGAGATCGCAATAGGCGGGGCTACCTATGGTATCCTGTATAAATTATGGCACAAAGTAATAATAACAGTGTGAGGCCTTGAATCATACACAACATGACACTTCCTCAAGTATGGTTGGCCTAATCACATCACAATACCTTGTCCATGAAGGGATTGATGATGTAGGGAAGTCGAGACTGTTGGCTGACACAGAGATCTCATCCTTGGTGAGGTCACCCAATGGTGTATGAATGTGGGTGTGGTGTGGTTAGTAGGACCAATTGCTTCATTACCTCTTATGAAATGAGGATATTTTGGCTCCCGCTGTCAAAAATGAATTGCACTAGAGAATCGTTCACCCATATTTGTGAGTGGATGAGATTCCCCCCCTCCTTTGGATCTTCGGTCTCAATCTTGTAGACCTTAGTGGTGGAAATCATAGCATTGGGTTTTGTATCAATAATTTTCTTCCCCTTGTCATTCCCCTTGTTGAGTTTTGGCTCAAAATCAGAACATGCGTTAGACTTTGAAGCTTTCAACTTGGCCACAAATGACTGCTTGGCACGACACCCATATGTGTTGTGAGTGGGGCTTTTGTGGAACTCATACCACTTTCCTATGTCCTTCTTCATATTCATGGTGCCATTCTTTGCTTATGGATTTTTTGTGTTTTCCTTGGTCATTCCACCATGGCTCTATCCTTTGTTATGTAGTTTGGGGGCTATTTCCCTGCTTCTGATTCGTGGATCCAAAGTCACACTTCTTTTGTTCAAAATTGGAAGAATATTAGTGTTACAACAAGCGAGGAGATCTCCATGAACTCCATTTCTTCTTGAATGTATTTATGCAGACAATGACGATACTTGACCACTAGATGTCGCTCAGAGTTTTTGATACCTAAGTTTGTGTGTAGAGTATGAAAAATATTTGTGAACTCATGCACATCTTGATCCCTTTGCTTCCATAGTGTAAATAGAGGGGCTAGTTGTAAATAGAGAAGGTTCCTCAACCCTTTTATCAGAGTAAGTTTCCCACCAGTCCTTAACATGGGGGGGGGGGGAACTTAAGCAGTGAAAAAGTAATCTTCTATTCTCCCTATCGGAGAAACTATGGACCGAAAAATGACCTTCCAATTGATTCAATGATTTATCTACAAAATATGCATCCATTTAAAATTTGAATATAGGGATATTGAAGTTCACTTGTATGTTGTAGTGGACATCATCTACAAAGTGATTGTTGGATGAAGATGCGTCACCAGTGGGAATCCTCCAAAGGATCTGGGGAAAGTTGTCCATCATCTCATTCCTTTACATTTAGAGGGATTCTTCAAGCAACGATTTGTTAGGATCTGTTTCTCCCTGGATTTTTTTTTCTTTTGCCATGGGAGGTCATTGGTTTCAGCTGAGACAGTCTTGCAAAGGCTCAACCAGTTCAAGTCCCAAATCCTTATAGCTTGAGCTCATTGGAAACATGTACATAAAAACAGAGAAATATCAGACCGTTATAATACCACTGGTCCAAATTTTATGAAGGAAAAAAATGAAATACAGATACAAAAACACAAATATACAACGAAAACAAAACTTGAATTCATTAATAACAAACTACTGAAAACTGTTTACTTGCAGAATGGAAATAAACTAGCTTAGGCGATGGTATATTATCTCTCAGAAGAGATGTGGTGGCTACATACCTTTTGAATTGCGTTACAATGAGGCTCGAAGGCCTATTTATTATAGAGAAACAATGAAAAACCATAAACATCCAAAAAACTTAACCTTAGGAGATGAAGCACCAAAGTTTTGTCGGCTCTGTTGGGGTAAATTAGTACATCAACTTCTCAGGGTTGTAAATTTGGCATACGATCTTGGTTTGATGCGTACAATACCTTATTATAAATATATATTCGAGGAATACATGTGTTGATTGCAAACCCTTTGTTTAAGGTGTATGGTTTCCTTTTTTCCAAAAAAATGTCGTTTAGGGCCTCAAAACCACTCTGGAAGTTCAAGACCCTAAAAAATGCCAAAAATAGTAAACTGCGCTACAATTAAGGAAAATGAAAGAAACAATTGTGAGGGTCCAAGTTGAATAGGAAGGTGGCCACCAATATTAAATTATATCAGTCCTCCCCCCTTAGGAAGCAATGGTCCCCATTGCGTTGAGTGTCTCCATGAGATGGGGAAACTTTTGCTGAATTTGGTCCCTAGTGAGCCACTTACCTTATTGTTGGAATTGTCCAAGTTTGACAACCTGATACAATTGGATATTCTGCTAGTGATAGTTATTGATATACTTGTCCATGATCTGATCAGTTGTGGCCTGTTCCATATAGTCTGAGCTTAGGTCTGTACGTGTTATTTTTTATGCAACATCTGATGTGTCCAGTAATGGTGGAAAGTATGGATGAAGGCGGTCCACATTGAACATTGGGTGAAGGCCAAGGAATGTAGGAATGATGAGCTCAAAAGCATTGTCTCCCACAACCTTGGCGATGGTTTAAGGCCTATATCAGAGTGGTATGAGCTTATAATGGGATCCGGTAAGGCGTTCTTTTTACAAATGCAAAAAGACTTTTTTGCCCACCTGAAACTTGTGTGACACCCAATGTTGATCATGACACTGTTTGTAATTGGAATTGGAGATATCATGCACCTACTAGTAGATGTGTTGGATGCATTCAATAAAAAGAGACACTTGATGAGCCTCTGACTATACATATGTGGATTTTTTCTGTATAGTCACATGATGCATGGAAACATCAATCAGAAATAATGGTTGAAAACCCAAACCTAAGTGGAAAGGATTGCGGGAAATTGAACTATGGAGAGCTCTATTATAACTATGCTACACATAAGGAAGTCTCTCATCCTAGGTTCATGGATTCTTGGAGTTGTACATGTGAAGTATGTGTACTCTCATCTCGTTGATGACATCTTTCTGGCCATTAGTCTGGGGATGGAATGTAGTCGACTTGGTGAGCTTAGTTCCCAATAATGTCCTGAGTCTTGATCATAATGTGCTCAGGAACCTGCTATCCTGATTTGATATAATGCTATAAAAAATACCAAAATGTACCCATACTCATTCAAAGAAGAGTTTGGCAGTGTCCTCTATTGTGATACTCTTCTTACAAGCTACCAATATATCCATCTTAGAAAATCTGTTTGTGACCACAAATACACAGTCATTACCATGCTTGGTAGAATGGAGGCCCAACAGATAGTCCATGGAGATAGATTCCCAGTGCTGGATGGGAGTAGGAAGAGGAGTATACAAGGCTTTCTTTTTGATGTTTGTCTTGGCGATGACAAAAAAAGTGCATGATCTAATATATTTTTAGACGTTCTATCAGAGTTTTGGACAATACAAATACTTATGAAGTATGACCATACTTTTCTCCACACCAAAGTGTCTTACGACCTAACTGTAGTGTGCTTTCAAAATAAGCTTGACATTCTCACTTGAAGGAAAAGAAATATGGCCTACTTAGCATAATAATGCATCCTAGAGGTGGAAATATGGAACTTTATTTCCATTCACTATCATCTCATATGTGGTGGCAAAATTTGGATCATTTTTGTACAATTGTGGCCATCCAGAGGTTTCGTGGCCATAAGAGTTGAGAATAGTAGTAAGTGATGCAACTGGGGGTTGACTGAGACAATCTACAACATGATTGGTGTTTCCGTTCTTTTATTTATTGTTCAAGTGGAATTGTTGCAGATATGTAGACCACTTATAATGTCGATCATTCTGAAACTTCCCTTGCATCTGGATAAACTGAAGAGGTCACTTATATGTGTGGATGATCGTCTCCTTCCCCAAAATGTAATGTTTCCATTTTCGGCATGTTTGCACGATGGAATACATCTCTTTATCATAGGTGGGGTATTTTCTAATTGTATCAGAAAGTGTTTGGATTGTGATAGGCCATTGGATGCCCCTATTGGGTGAGAACTACACTAATATCATGGTCAAAGGTGTCTGTCTCAATTTCAAATGGTTTTTGCAGGTCTAGAAATGCGAGTACAGGTGCGAAGCAGAAGTGGTGCTTCAACTCAATGAATGCCTTTTATTTTGACTCAAACTAGAAAAAATTTGCTTTCACTGCACCCTTGGTAACCTATCTCAGAGGCCAAGTGATATGAGAGAATCCAAAAACGAACCTCCAATGAAAATTGGCAAGGCCCAAAAATTAGCGAAGCTCTATTAGAGTGGTTAGAGCTTTCCAATTTTGATTGACTTGGATCTTAGCTGGCTCCACATGCACACCTTTTTCATCAGTGACGTAGCCTAGATATTGGACCTAACCCATACCAAATGTGCATTTCTCCAAGTTGGCACATAGTTTGTGTTGCCGCAGGGTTTGAAGGACCTGTCGAATGTGTTGTAGGTGCTATTCGTAACTCTCGTTGAAGATGAGTATGTCGTCCAGATATAAAACTATGAACGAGTTCGTGAAGGGACGCAAGATGTCATTCATCAACCTCATAAAATTTGCAGGGGAATTTGTCTACCCGAAAGGCATGACCAACCACTCGAAAAGGCCTTCCTTGGATTTGAAGGTTGTATTCCATACATCTGTGGGTTCTATTGGCATGGGTGATAGCTAGACATCGGGTTGATCTTACTGAAATACTTGGCCCCATTGAGTTGGTCAAGAATGTATAAATCCATGGGATCATATACTTGTTTATGACAATGATTTTATTTAGTGCTCGATAATGAATCCATAGTCTCTAGGTTCCATATTTATTATGTATAAGTAAAATAATTTCACTTCGATATATGGTACAAGTGAAATTTATATCAAAGTATCTAGGTGAACTCTAGATCATTTTTTTACAATAATTGTGGCCATTTGCAGGTCTCATGGCCACGAGAGTTGAGAACAATAGTTAGTGGTGGAACTAAGACAATCTGCAACATGACTGATGCTTCCTTTCCTGTATTCAATATTTAAGTGGAATTGTTACAAATATGTAGACCAATTCTGATGCCAATTGTTATACAACTTCCCTTGTGTCTGGATACACTAAAGAGGTTGCATATCTATGTGGATGACCATCTACTACCCCAAATTTTTATGTTTCCATTGTCGGCACACCTACATAATGGAAAAAATCTCTTTATCATAGGTGGGTTATTTCCAGATTGTATCGAAAGTTCTCTCACTGTTATAGGCCACCAAATGCCCCTACTGGTTGAGAAATACATGAATAACATAGTTGGATGGGTGTGTCTCAATTTCAAATGGTTGTTGTAGGTGTGGTAATGCGAGTATGTAGAGCATAGATGGTGCTTCAACTCAATGAATGCCTTCTGTTGGGACTCAGACCATAAAATAATTGATTTACCTCCACCCTTGGTAACTTGACTCAGAGGCCAAGTGATATGAGAGAATCCCAACACGAACCTTTGATAAAAATTGTCAAGGCCCAAAAAATTGTGAACCTTTGTTAGAGTGGTCGGGGCTAGCTAATCCCAAATGACTTGGGTCTTACTCAGATCCACATGCACACCTTTCTCATAAATTATGTAGCTCAGATATTAGACATGGCCCATGCCAAATGTACATTTCTCGAAGTTGGCACATAGTTTGTGCTGCCATAGGGTCTAAAGGACCTACTGAATGTGGTGTATGTGATCTTCCCAACTCTTGCTGAAGATGAGGATATTGTCCACATATACAACCACGAACGATTTGGTGATGGTTCACAAGATTTCATCCATCAACCTCATTAAAGTTGTAGGGGAATTTTTCAACCCAAAAGCCATGTCCAACCACTCGAAAATGCCCTCCTTGGATTTGACGGTAGTCTTCCATGCACATATGGGTTCTATTAGAAACTGGTGATAGCTAGACTTTAGTTCGATCTTACTGAAATACTTGGCCTCCTTGAGCTGGTAAAGGAGGTCATCAATCCATGGGATTGGATATATATTTCTAATAGTGAGTTTAATTAGTGCCCAATAATCAATGCATAGTCTTTAGGTTCCATATTTCTACAAGTACAATTAAGCTCCCATAGGGTGGGGAACTTGGTCGAATGTGATCTTTTTGTAGCAGCTCCTAGATCTGCTGCTTGATTTCTTTATTTTATATAATTGAGTGATGATATATCTACCCATTGAATATAGGTGATTTGGGAGTCATATCGATTGAATTCTTGACCTGACAATGCAAATGTATCCCTATGGGTGATGAGAATATGTCCCTTTATTCCTTCACGACATTATCCACCTAATTCTACTACATGAGGGAACCCTTCCTTTGGGACATGGATGTGGCCATTATCTTCCCCTTAATTTGAGACCGAACTAGAAAGAAAATAAATTTCCTAGTCTGGGAGATGATCTTACTGCATTTATTAGCAGAGATGAAAGAGATGGCGGTAGGCGGGGATACCTCCAGTATCCTATATAACTTATGACCCATAATAATAATAATAGTGAAAGGCCCAAACTCATACACAACATGATGCTTCCACAAGTATGGTTAACGTAATAAAACATCAAAAACTTCAAAAGGAGAAAAATCACACAATACCTCATCCATGAAGGGTTTGATGCTATAGGGAAGGAAACATTGTTGGTTGACGTGGAGATCTCGTCCTTGGTGAAGCCACCCGATGGTGTATAGCTATGGGTGTGGTGTGGTCGGTAGACCCAACCGCTTCAATAACTCTTCTTAATTGAGGTTCTTTTGGTTCTCTCCATCGACAATGAACTGCAGTGGAGAACCCTTCACCCACATATGTGAGTGGAAGAGACGCTCCCCCTCCTTTGGATCTCCGGGCTCAATCTTCTAGACCTTGGTGGTGGTCATGGTAGGACTAGGTTCTACATCAATAATATAGGAAAACAAATTTCTTGGTCTAGGAGATGATCTTACTGGATTGCTGAGAAGAGATCAAAGGTATGGTGGTAGGAGGGGCTACCTCCGTTATCCTGTATAAATTATGGCCCAAAGTAATAATAATACTGTGAGGCCTGGACTCATACACAACATGACGCTTCAAAAAGTATGGGTGGCAAATAACACATCACAAACTTCAATAGGAGAAAAATCACACAATACCTCATCGGTGAAGCCTGGCTTAATGTTGTAGGGAAGGCGTCATTACTGGCTGACGCGGAGATCTCATCCTTGATGAAGCCACCCAATGGTGTACGATTGCAGGTGTGGTGTGGTCGACAGGCCCAACCACTTAATGACCTCTACCGAAATGAGTTTCTTTTGGCTCCCATTTTTGACAATGAACTGGAGTGGAGAACCCTTCACCCACATCTCTGAGTGGAAGAGATACTCCCCCTCCTCTGGATCTTCGGGCTCAATATTTTGGATCTTAGTGGTGGCAGTGGTGACACTAGGTTCTACATTAATAATTTGCTACCCCTTTTCATTCCCCTTGTTGATTTTTGGCTCAGAATCAGGACATGCATCAAACTTTGAAGCCTTTAGTTAAGCCACTAATGACTACTTGGCATGAGAATCATTGGTGTTGTGAGTGGGGATCTTGTGGAACTCACACCACTATCCCGTGCCCTTATTTGTCTTTGTGGTTCCATTCTTTGCTTGCGACTTTGATGGGTTTTATTTTGTCTCTCCACCTTGAATTTTTCCTTTTTTCTATGGTTTTGGGGCGCTCTTTCCCTATTTCTGATTCATAGGTCGAAAGGTGCTTATTTTGTTTAAATTTTTGTTTAATATTGGAAACATATCGGTATGCTGCACAAACTAAGGATATGTCCAGGAACTCCATTTATTCCTGAATGTATTTGTGTATACAACCACGGTACTTGAGAAATTTATGTCGCTTAGAGTCTTTGATACCCAAATTTGGGCGTAGAGTATGAAAAATATTTGTGAACTCGTGCACATCTTTGTCCCTTTTGTACCCTAGTGTGGTCCACTATATATAATTGTCCCAATATCTCCCCACAGGGTGATATTGTTCCTTGACAACGTCTCAGAAAGGATTCCAAGAGGGGATAGATGTAAATAAAGAGGGTTCCTTGACCCTTTTCTCATAGTAAGTTTCCCACCAGTCCTTGACATGTGGGGTAGCCTTAAGCAGTGAAAAAGTAATCTTCTCCCTATTGGAGAAACTATGGAACGAAAAATAACCTTCCGACAGATTCAAACATTTATTTAATACATATGCATATATTTGACCTTCCAATATATGGATATTTACATTCACTTGTACCTTGAAAGGGGAGACACCTCTGAAGTGATTGCTAGATTAATATGCGTCACCAGTGAGCATTGGCCAAAGTATCTGGGTAAATTTTTCCATCATCTCATTCCTTTTCCGCTCGAGGGATTCTTAGAGAAATAGTTTGATAGGATCTTATGCTCCCTCATATTTCTTTTCTTCCACCATGGGAGGTCATCAATGTTGGTGGGGATGATCTTGCAAAGTCTCAACTAGTTCAAGTCCCAACTCCTCATACACCAACCTCACTGGGGATATGCATTGAAAAACATAGAAATAGAAAACTGCTCTGATACCAATGATCCAAATTTTATGTATGAATGAAATGAAATATAGATATAAATATAAACAAAAAGATACATTGAGAACGAAACTTCAATTCATTAATAACAAAGTACTGAAAACTATTTACACGTAGAATAGAAATAAATTAGCTCAGGAAATGTTAGCTTATCTCTAAGAAGATAAGTGGCAGATACATACCTTTTTAAGTGTGTTACAATGAGGCTCAAAGGCCTATTTATTATTGAGAAACAATGGAAAACCTAAAAATACAAAAATCCTAATCATAGGAGATGAAGCGCCATAAGTCTATGGGCCCTGTTGGGGTAAATTGGTACCTAAACTTCCTGAGGTCATAAATTTGGCATTCAATATCTTTTTGATGCACATGATACTTCGTTAGAAATATCTATCCAAGTAATAAAATTTTCGACTAAAAATCCGTTATAAAGGCTTCTTGCTTATCTGTTTTCCAAAAAATGTCGTTTAGGGCCTAAAAAACAGCTCTGGAAGTTTAGGACCCGAAAAAATACCAAAAATAGTAAACTATGCTACAATTAAGGAAACTGAAAGAATTGAATGGCGGGGGTCCAAGTGGAATGGCAGGTGACTACCAATATCCACCTGTATCATAATTCCTAAGTAAATAAACCTGAAAAGCATCATGCAATTATATCTTTCTTAGATGGTGTGGCATCTCAAGCATATAAGAAATTGGACTAATCCTTTTTATAATTTTGACTATCCCAACGAACCCAGGGGATATATTGGTTCCTTTACCAAACCTAAAGGAACTCTTCGAGGGTCTTATTCTAACAAAAAACTTTTCACCTAAGTCCTCATAACTTCTATTATTTCCTTTTGCATCAACATAACTTTTCTAATGATCCCTTGTTATAGCATCATTTTTCACCCTCATGTGATTAATGATTGTCTCTTTGGCCTTGGTCACCCTTTCCCCCCAGACTTGAACAACTTCATAAAAACGGTGTCTAAAAACCCATACGCGACTATGCCCAGAATTTTCTGCGTATATACGCGAGTCCATTCATACTTTTCCGCGTATGCCATTTAAATCATTAAAAAATATATAAAATTCCCTATTTTCGAGGCAGGGTGATGGCTTATTCTTGTAATTCAACCACCCCAGCCTGTCGCCCAACTATTTCCAACTGTTGAAACTACTTTGAGGGAGTATAAAATCCCCTCATGTGTATGGCCTAAGGGAGAGAGAGAAAATTATAGATATTATACTCTGTTGGAGCCCTATTTCAAGTCTGATATTCCCGTGCCTCCTGCACTTCCTAGGTATATTCAGGAAACGCTTGTTTCCTTGAGATGATCATCATCCTATATGACATCTTGTGTGCACACATATTGGAAGAATCCTAGCGAGGTGAGGGCTGAATGGATCCAGAGGATGGTATAATCGAAGGCCGTGGAAGGATTCAGGTGATCTATCCACTTTGTTATTATTGTACATGCCATTTAAAATGAGAAGAACCATCTTGTTCCTGAAATTAACGTGTTTATATCTCTTTATATATGTGTAAATATCATTAATTGAACATCCAGTATTGTTTATATGATATTATACATGAGTTACACTAACATCTAGGGACAATATATGCTGTAAAACTAGTGTTTCGTGTTTGTTCTTTCTTGATTTCCAGGTTACGAAGCACGAGGATTTGCTAGGGGTTTGCACCCTGCGGGATCTACATCAAACGTAGGACTTTCGGGTAAGTTCCACAACTTGTTATATCTAGTTTTTAGTATAAAAATATAGGTTAAGTGAGTCCTTCTTGAATGGTATGCCCTCGATCTGTGAAGGTTTCCGACCCAAAAAACTTTAGGGAGTTATTTCCCGAAACATCCGTTGCCTCCTTCAATATCTACTTTGTTGTAATCATCTACTTTTCCATTTCATGTGACATGTTTTGTCCCAATATGGGTCGATTTTCCAAGTGATCCCAACTTAAGGGCTTACAAAAGGGTCTTCCAAAAAAAAAACAGGTTATGGAGTTTCCTTAATGGAATTGTGATAGATATTATTACCATGGAAAATTTTAGGGGCTAATATTCGCAGGTGGGCTAATTTTCCAAGATTTTTCCAAAAAAAAGATTCACTAATTTCCATTTTTTTATAAAAATGATTCACCCAAATTTTACAATATAAAATTATTTTATGTTATAAATCATCAACATTATATAGAGAGTATATATAATATCACTATAAATTTGAATAATTTTACTAATACATCAATAAACATTTTATAATTTGCATATTAGGGACTAGTGAGATTCGCCAATTTTTAAACTTTAAGATAATTTTACATCCTTAAAATTTATTACAAGCAAATTTCACAAAGGGAATATATTTTTCCCATTCATTTAGTTGGTCCATGACATACATTATCAACATGTTAATTTTTCATAGGGCTACATTGATCTTTGCTTTGATAGTTTCATTTCTTCATTAATACATTATTTTCACCCCATACCATTATATCATTATTCTGATTTACAATATTAACCGTCAACATATGCAACTACGTATATAGAACAATAACATCTTCATCATCTATGCCATGAAACATAACGAAACATAGGAAGAAAAACATACACACATATAGCCATCAGGATTGGTCCGAGACCAGGGAAAAACCCACTATGGGGGAAACCCTTGCAAATTCTTCTTCTTAGATCATCATCAAATGATTTAAAAAACAAGAGTACAATGATACATTGACCCATATCTTCATAATGCAGTAAAAAAACTAGCACACGTATAATGTGACTTAAAACATACTTCTGTTAAAGGATCCTGATTCTGAGAACTGTAATGCACTGTCACTGCCTATAGCATACTATTGAACACTGGTTTCACTGAGTGGAAACTTCGTAGAACTATAGATTAATATTTGAGGGCCCAATCTACAATGAAAATATACTGATCATATCTATAGATTTGCAGATCTAAAATATGGATCTAATAGATCACTGAAGAAAATTGAAATAAACTGTCAAATCCTAGATTTGAATACAGGATGCGACCAAAAATTGACTGCCCGCATATTTGATTGTGAGGATGAAACATTGCTTGAGAAAAAAGGGTTGATCAAGCCCATATTTTCTCAAAAATCCCTTAGCCGTACCCATAACACTTTGTGCTTGTGACTATGGGTCCTTGGCTGCAAACATAACACACTGTGCTTGTGGCTATGGCCTAGACCAGCCTGATCTGGCCCTTAATCCCTAGCCACTACCTTGCCATTTTTTTTCCGTGACTATGAAACCCTAGATGTAGGCATGCCACACTGTGACTGCAGCTAGAGTCTAGTTTCGCTAGTGATGTGCCTGCGACTAGAGCAAAAAATCCTAATTTTTGCGCGAGCTTCGGACCTGTTATTTTAGACCCTGCACAAACTCTTTCCGTTTTTTATCATTCTATAATTTATGAGATTGTGAGAGTAAACATAGAGTAAAACATCAAAACCACTTTGGAAGATGGGATCTAGCCCTGCCAGCTTCAGAGAGGGATATCTCTATACATTTTAGCTTTGTTTTATATAATTTTTAGGTTAGTTATGTTTGTGAAAATTGTTTGTTTGTTTATGATTTGATTGGATTGTTTTGGTTGATTGAAATCTTATAATTCCATTGGGCTATGGAGTGTAAAAATTAACTGGATCTGCATCAAACTTTGAAGGATTTTCACAGGGCAAGCTAGGTTGCACTAGTTGGATCTTTAAAAATTTAAATGAATATGAAATAGAAGAAATGAAAGGTTTAGTAGAAACTAAGGAGCAATGAAGAATTCCTTAATTTGACTCCAGCAGAAAACATAGAAATTACTTACAACCAGAATAGGGTGCATATTCCAAAAAATCCTATTCTTCACTATTTCTATAATGTAATTAATATTTTAAGAAATGAAAGTGAAAGAAAATAATGAATAAACACATGAACATGAGAAAAACATCACCAATTCGTAAACCACATGAATCCTATGAAGAATGTCCTTGTATTATTGATGAGTCTAGTAATGAGAAAATTACAATAGCTTAAAGAAAATTATGTTAAAAAATCAACCCCGAATACTTCAAAATGTGAAGTATTTATTTAATAGTTACAAAATCATTACAAAATCGCTATTTCAACAGACATTGTATATTTATCATTATTCTAAACAAGATAATCAATCTCTGCAGAGTAATAGGAAAGGTGCACAACTGCATGGAGAGGTGGCTCTTCTTTGGAGGAGTCTGTTAAGGAATTGGCCTTTTTCTATCCTATGATGGCTAATGTGTTGTCTATGTGTTGGCATATCCTTTTATTGCACTCGAATTACTAATCAGTCTAGTAATTCACAGAGTTTGTCCCATATGTCTTCATCTGGAATAGTTAACTTAGTTACCTTTCCGTAAATTTCATCAACCTCAGTATACTTTTCAAATGTCTGTCTTACCAAAAAAATATGATTTACTTCATGCTGGATAAAGAAATCATTCCCCATGGCTTCTAAGAGAGCTTTGTCTATCATGCTGCCTTTGATGTTTGCAAACTTTGAACTGCCTCTGGCTACCTCCTTTAGTTTTCTAATATAATATTCATGAGTAATAATTTTTCATTAATTACAAATAAAATGGGTAACCCTTTATGATTTAGAGCTTCTATCCTGGTGAAAAATCTATTCACTGCTATTTCCAAACTATGAAATTTCTCCTCCAACCGAGCAATATGATTTTTTTTTTTCAGAATCTTCTTTACCTCCATAATTTTTTTTGTCTTATCATCAATTACTAAATAATCCAAATCATAAATATTCTTTGAATTTAGGAAGTTAATGATATTTGTGGCTTTGGCAGGCATGCCACCTCTGAGATTTTTGAGCTTCAGCAAGGTGTGAAGCTTCACTCCTAGACTTTTGGTCATGTAGTGCCTTGAATTGACCTTGAAACATTTTAATCTCTTCACTATGGATTGAAAAATTCTCCACAAATTTTGTCAATTGGTTAGCACCCTAAGTAGACTGTTTGGTAGGTGCAACTGAGGTTGCAACTGCTATGGTGAGAATTTCTGTAAGAGGTACAACATCTATGGGAACCATGGATAGTTTTACACTCTATTCATTTTCCTTGATCATTTTATCTAGCTCAGTTTCCATCTGTCTAATCTGAGCATTTTGTTTCATGATTAACTTCATCATGCAATTTTTTTGAGTCTTTGATTCTTCAATATCCTTTGTGAGAGGATCTTCAGTGGTTGGTAACTTCAGTTGCTTCCTCAATGCCGCAATGTCACCATTCTTTTTCTTGATCAAATCCTCTGCATATTTTATGTTCTCAAGATCATAACCCATATTCACTACTAAATCCTCTATGGATTTAATCCTGTTGTCTTTTGCAAGAGAAGAAATATTCTCCATCTTCAACTGTGACTGAGTATTAGAAAGTGAAACTTGCAATTTGGAAACGATCATAGTAGTGTTGAATAGAGTGAAGAAAATCATTTCACCTATTCGTTTATGCATTTCCATTTGGTCAATGGGATGTATGTCCTTAGTATCAAAATCAAAAGTTGTCTTCTTGTAATTTGATGTTGATTTAGGCTGTGGAATTTGGGCCTCAAGGAAGGCCATATGCATCTTCCCTTTATCTGAATCAAAAAATGAAAGTAGCCTACTTTGGCAGCTGGAGGTCTGATTCCAAAATTGAGCATATGTGCTATTCTTAAGAATATCATTCTTAAGTTTTATTTCTCTAAATCTATCAAAAATAGTCTTTTCTTTCTCCCCTTGAACCACCTTTGTAGTCTGGACAATGTCTTGCTGATCTTAGGATACTGATGACACTGTGGGAGATGCAGTAAACTTGACACCTACCTGAGAGGAAGATGGTGTCTCCTTGACTATCATGGCCACTTCTTGTTTTGAAATTTTCTCTTCATTTGATTTTGGATTAAATTTTGTCCTCTTCTTGTACATAATTTTGAATTCCTTCCCTAAACTATTTGTCATTGAAGGTGACTTTTCTTCCCTCTCTCTTTTGGATGATTTTTCCTATGGAAAAAGATTTTGTGAAGTAGATGTAGAAACAAGCTGCTCCTTAGCTTCCTGTAAGGTATTCTTTGCCCAAGTTAGTTGGTTCACATATCTCTCAATTTCAGGTCTTTAGGTATGAGTGTATGGAGTAGTTTTATTTTCTACTCTCAATTTGGAAATAATACCCAGAGGGTCATAAGAACATATAAAACTTAGGCTGAACTTCATCTCCTTGAGAATCTTATCTGCTTATTCTCCTGCTAATCTGCCGTTACATATAAAGGAACCAATCTGTGTATTAATCCTAAACTGTGATTTATTCTTGGCTGACACGAAGTGTATCTCATTTGAATTTAGAATTTTTTTGATGTATTCCATTGCACAAATCCTCATGGGGAGGTGTTTTGGCAGTTTGTATGGTGCCAACGCACACCCATACACTCTGATTTCGGTGTAGTTCTGGTACAAGTACCATTCTCCAGTCTTTGATTGTTTGTTAGATGTAATATTCTTTTAATTTCCTCACTGATTCTAGGCTCTGCTAAACTATTTAATACACTCATGGCTGGGTGGATAAAATGTTCAATATATTGCTTATATTTAAATTATTCCTACTCCTTCATCACTAGAGAAGTCCATAAAATGACAAATTGTTGGTTTCCCTATTCATCTAATTTCTTAGTGGAAAATTTAAACTTGTCTGCTTGATAACATAGAAACATGTAGACTAAAATTGAAGTGTATTTGAACACTTCCTCAATTTGAAACTTTAGGAATTGTTCATGAATGCTATTAGCCAGAAATTGACTAAAATTAATAGAAGGCTTACTATCTGTGGAAAATATGGAAAGGAAAACTAAGATGGGTTCATCTACCCACTGATCAAAATAATAACCCAAAATATATGATATTATAGTTATAATTTCTTTGGCTTGATTAGGGAAGATTAGGGAAGGATATGGTGGATTTTTTCTTGGTAATTGAGTATTTTTTGGTAGGAAAAGGTCAAAAATCCTGGCTCTCTTGGAAAAATCAAGGTTTTGGTATAGTTCTATCAAGGCTTCTAATGAAAATGGTGTACTATTTTCCACAGAGGGGGACCTGCATCATATGATCTATCGATTTGACAGTAATGGTGAAGAGAATTTCACTAGTAGGGGCTATAATTGCTCTTTGATTAGGGACTTAACATGCTTGACATCTTTTGGTGAATTCTAGAGAATGGAATGTTTGAAGAAAAATATAGTGAGGGAGATTCGATTTGTAGAGTCCAATTTCATCCGTTTTATCAACAAACTTATCTTCGAGCCAACAATAGAGTTTGAAGGGTTCAAACTCACACTGTGTCTTGAATATTTTGTAGTCCCTAGCAGCTAAGGGGATGTGGTATAGATAAATTGGGGGATGAACCAAGGGATTGACAGAGTCCTCCTGGTTCTTCTTCTTAGGAGGCATCTTTATCAATGAAAAAAATTAACAGAATTGGGGATGAGGAAAATGAATGGCTTACTAGGGCTGTTTGCAGGTCTGTAGCTGATTAGGAGAAGGAAATGTGACACTGATGCTCGATGACAAGTTTGATTAGCTGGAGAAGTTGAATGTTCACTGGAAAACATGAAAATTAAAATTAATTTGCAGAGGATTATGCAACATAAAGGTGAAATGGGTTTGGGTTCAGGGTTTAAAAGGAATTAGTGAGCTTTCCATTGCAGGTAGGTGTGGGTTTGATAGATTCAAACGGTTACCTGAGAGAATTTAATGTGCAAATAGTAAACTCTTGGGAAGGGAATTGATTGGGTAATAGTTAGGAATACGTGGCGGGGAGTTAATGGAAAAAGGAGCAGGGCAGGGACAAATGGAAAGAGATGAGGGGGAAGTGGTTTTCGGAGGGGGTCAAGGGAGGTTAGTGTTATTCGAAATGTGGGGAAGGTGCCACATAGCATGGGACTCGGAGGGGGAATACCATATTTTCGAACCCCCCCTGATGGTAAAGATAGGATAGAGAGGGGGGGCCGAAACTGAATGTGTACTATCGATATGCTGCATCGGATAATCGTGTGGTTGCACCCTTTAACCATAACAGGACATACCATTTTTTCATGTAATGACTTCTGATTTGATTGAAAAAATTTGGATAAGAATATACATGGAACATAATATTATCCCTTTGTGCCTCTTTATATAATGCTTTTGAAAATTAAGCTAAATTCAAAGATGGTTATTTTTGAAACAAAATTATTCTCTTCTACCCTTTTAACTCCAAATTTTCTAAGCTAACATTTTATTCATTCTTCCCAAGGGTGCATTTAGACAAGAAACCCACATTTTCTTCTTATGAAAACTAAAATCTATTCAATGCTATCCCTTATTTCTCCATTGCTTCTGCTTAAACAATTGAACCAATGTAATTTTCTATCTAACTAACAATAGAAAATATTAAACAGTTTGGCTAATCTTGATTCTCTAGTCTAATTGATAGAAATTTAAACTTGTTTAACCATGATTAAGCAATATTATTAAACAAATGACTAATGATTGTGGAATTTTAAACAAGATGCACACAACCTTACTTTATTTTATAGAAATAAACTATCTTTCAGTAGTGGCATTTAGATTTGCAACACTTTCAGTATTATTTCCTTTTTGGTTTTTATTTTGTGGGGTTCTCATCTTATTTTGTTATTTTTCAATGTTTTTCTTTCTTTTTATTATGTCTCTTTAATCATTTTTTTAAATACCCTCTTTTCATTTTCTTTTATATGTTGTTTTTGGAAATCATTTGAAGGTTGAAAAATTATTCACAATATCAAATAACTGAGATAAAATATCCAATCACCTTGAGATCCTATAAATTATAGGACCCTAACACCGTTGAACCTGAGCGAGCCAAAAAAAAATGGACGAACCAAACTAAAGAATGCAAATATAAGATTTCTTGAGCAAGTGTAAGAATGAGCTTGAGGTCACTTCTATTTATAGGCTTTTGAGTTGGTCCACTTGGGGTTAAGGCTGACCCATTCCATTTCACTTTAATAAATAAAATAATTCAAAATTTAACTTTTTCTTAACCGATTGGGGCGATCTATAGGTCGAATTTTGTCCTCTTGAAAAGAGGAACCTAAGGAAATTATGATCTCGATCATATGAGCTTTTCAAAGTGGAATTTGATCGTAGTGGAATAATTTTAACACTCCCTATCAACTAGGGGGAATTCCACCTACCAATATTTGTTCATCGATTAATATTCAATTATGGCATCTTCATGCATCATTAGGTATCATCACATATCATATTTTCATGTAGTCTTCATGCTGTGATCCTTCATCATTACAAATCATGAATTTATATCTCATGATTATTCTAGCTTATCTCTTGAATGTTGCTGCTAATGTGCTAAACATTATCGGATTTAGAATAATAAGAAGTTATCACTGTATTGGAGCTTAGGCTACCACCCTTCATCCATCAGACTACCTTTCAAAATCTCAACTAGTAGGCTACTACCCGAAATACCATCATCAATCATCATCGGAGAGCATATCATCAAGGATCACATCTCGACCTATGATTGCATCGGGGAGCATATATTGACCCAGAATCTTATGGAGGAGCTATACATCTACAAACCCATATTGAGCAATAGGATATCCAAACACACATGGGAGCCCATCTCGACCCTTGGATTACATTGGAGAGCTCAATCTCAACAGATAATTGCATAGGGTTATCTCAACCGATCCTATTACCTACTAATCCTCCCATCGAGGATCCTGAATAGTCATGTGGTAGAACAAATGCACATAATTGAATTGGGTTCTACACCCCAAGTACACTCTGAAATCACTGGTAAAATGAGGAGTAGTATTCCCGACAAGCCCGACTTGTGGGTATGATGCCAACTGGGGTATACTCTACAAAGACCAAACATGGGATCAACATTTTACAACCCTATGAATATAGGGAAGAAACATATCTAACCATATAGGTAATATGTAGGGATTATACCCAATTTTACAGAGTTCCCTCAACCCCAGGAGCCTTCTATATCTTATCCTCACGATGGGAGATCAACGAGGGAGGAAGAGTTGGATCAATGTCCTCTATCAGCGTGGCTCTCATCATACTCAAATATGGTATGTGCTTGTCTTAATAGTATATGATTCCTGTTCATACAGGACATCACATCAAATATTATGTTAGAACATAAATAATCATATAAAATCACAAATGGATACCATAATCATCCTCCCTCTCAAGGAGGTGTCAATCCCAAGCCTAAGCTTGTCTCGAACAACTGCACTGTCTCAATGAATGGAGAAATCTCGGTCCCAACTATATATATCTATATATATGTGTGTGTGTGTGTGTGTGTGGGATTCTATGTCATCAAAATGTATCCATGTCTTATCCAGATCATGCCGAACCATTCTCTAAGGAGCTTCTACATCCTACCTCCCAACTAGCCATGCTAGCAATATCGTAACCAACCTCGGTCGAGCTATGGACCGTTCATGTAATATATCATGGAAGATATCGTATTAAGGTAACATCCAAATGTGCTCATCAATAATAATCCCAAGCATCATTAGCAACCATATATCATGAGAGAAATATCTCATCCTTTAAAAGTAGAATGTTTCAAGCATATATTTCAAAGGATGTTTGATAGAAACTCTGAATGAAGAAACTAAAACATGAATTTAATCATGTTCTATACAAATAATATACAAATGGATGTTCAAAACGAAACATCAATGATTCATTCAACTGCCAGATTCCATGAAAACATTTTAACTTTAAATTAGAGTGTCCAAGGATTTACTTTTCCATTACACAAAGACATTTTTCAACAATTTTTTAACATGGGATTTCTTTCCCAAATTCTAGAAATCGATTCATCATGCCATGATACATCAATTCGAGATTCAGAAGCCATCTCTGTCTTACTTAGTTCATTAGAGGCTCATCACTTATCGAGGGTAGACCATCAGTATGTAAAAATAGATCCATAATCAAAATTAAGTCCATACCTTGGAACTAAACATCCCGATTTCGTCAGATAACTGTCAAATATGGAAAAATCTGAATCGGGGAGTTTGCATCACGAAACACTCTCTACAAGCATAATGCCTTACCAAGAAAATATTATCTTCCTTACATAAATCAATGTTGTGTCAACGAAGTCAGCTCATTAGAGTTTAGAAGCCAGACAAAAACTATTATCAAAGACATTGATGTCACAGTATCAACTCTTTCAATCAGGTGATAGTGTTAAACACACACATGGTGCACACACAAGAAGCCATGAAAGATAGACGTGAGATGATTTAGTATTTACAATGATATATATATTTATAGTACATTAGGTGACCCTTGGATTCCACATTCCAAGGTCTCTTGGACTTCTTATGTCCATTTTCCTTCTACACCAACCCTTAGAGTATTAGGTGTCCAACATTCCCCCCCTTAATTCGAAGGGGTTTGTGTGAGTCCAATAAGAGAGCTGTAATAAAAATCTACAAAGTATGCATCACAACACTAGGTTTAATGAGCTCTCTAAAATGTTGGAATAAGGATGTGGTTTATGGATGACCACCAACACTGGAATGCTTAGTGTAGTTCCCAAAACTCTTCCAAATCTAGCAAGAAGCTAAGGTCTTATGCTAGAGGAAGTGCTTCTCATATTTTGAAGACGGAGACCTTAAACCTGGAAGAAGGGAGGTATACAACCTGTGATGGTTTAAGGATGACCAAAAACTCTGGAATGCTTGATGTATTTCCTGGAACTCGTCCAAAACTGGCAAGAAGATGAAGTCTTATGCTAGAGGAAGTGTCTCGAATTATTTGAAGAGGGAGAAGCTCAACCTTGCATAGATGGTTTAAGGCTTACCACCAACCAAAGGCATGGTCATGGGAAACTATGTCTCTAGTCTCTGAATTTGGAACAATAGGTTATGGCTTAGGCTCGCTTGAATTGCTGTGTCCCTGGCTACAACTCTAAATCTGGAATGACAGGTTGTGGCTTAGGCTCACTTGATGTGGATTTGATGCCTGTAGATGACCATCATTCCCCCCCGTGTCAGATACAAGGTGAGATGATGGAAAAAAATTAACTGCAAGACTGTTCAATAATCTAGAATAAGTTCTAACATATGACTGAAACATCTTCTTAGCTATTGATGCCCATTGCCAGGAAGCAATCCATCCAAGATGAATATTTATTCTTGCAGGAGGCTTGTTTTTGAAGCATCTGTGTGAAGAATGAGAGTGATGACCACAGTTCTTGCATGGGTGAAGATCGAAACAATGATATTTCATATGGAAAACTCGGTCACAGTGTTGGAATTTCACAATCTATTGCGGAAGAGGAGAAAAATCTGGAATAGCTAAAGGTGAACTGTCATAAAGAAATCTGGCACTCTAAAATTTGATGGGCTTGGAGTAGTCTAGAATATGAAATGACACCTCATTGTCATGTCCAAGACCTGTTCTGTGCTTGTTATGGACAAGCTTTTCCCAAGGTTTTATGACGGGCTTGGGAAGTTCGGGTTGTATTTTTGCTTCTGCTTTAAAATCTGCTCTTGTACTGGGCTTAGTGATCTGAACAATTTCTTATTGCTAATGAGAGTTTGTCTCAATGTTCTGAACAAAAACAAGTTCATAATGACAAATCTTTTGCTGAATCTCATCTTGTTGTAGCTCTGACTCAAGCTGCAAAAATTCAATCTTGTCATGTGCATCTTGTAAACATGAATGAATATTGGAAAGGGCATCCTTACTGAGTTTAACTATGTCTTCGACATGAGATTGTATCAGAGTTTTGAGAAACTCTAACACATAACCAAATAGAGCCATTTAAAAACTTCAAAAATTTCTTGGTATTTTGGTAACTCCACTTTTTTTTTTTTTTACAATATTCAATATGTCAATATTTGGGACAATCTTCTAGTTGTGAATGAATATGTGAAGAAATGAACGAACATATACCACATTTTCGTCAAAAAGTTTAAACTTGACCAGTACAAAAAATGCCACAATGGCACCAGTAAACTTGATAATTTGGCTCCACACACCTTCCAGTATTCCAATAGTATGCACATTTACACAAATGAATATAAACCAAACCTATCCCCTAAGATTACTTCAGAATAGAAAGATAAAAAATTTCTTACATATTTCACCCTTACATTGAAATAAGAAACCCAAAGGCAACCCAAAGGCAACCCAAAGGCTTAATAAGTAACCTTACGCGTTTCGAGGCCCCGTCCAGGAGGAGGAGGTGTTTCATCCGCACTTTAAAATGAATACATTTCATTCTAGGCATCAAAGGCGCCCAATGTCTTGATGTTAACTAGCAAGCACAATCAGGAATATGAAATACTACAACTTTATATTCAGGAATTGTACAACAATTGGACTACAGTATCCTGGAGTGTCAAGCTCTAGTTTTGGCCCTGACACAAGAGCTAGCCCGACAAATAGAGAAAGTTATGAGGGAACTTGGTGATTAATTACAAGTAAGAGTACATGCATGTGTTGGTGGGACAAGCATTCGAGAGGACCTCTATATAATCCAAGCTGGTGTTCATGTTGTTGTGGGGACACCAGGTAGAGTCTATGAAATGCTGTGGCGACATGCCTTGCATCCAAATTCAATCAAAATTATTGTGCTTGATGAAGCAGATGAAATGCTATCATGAGGATTTAAGGATCATATATATGATATATTTCAATTGCTACCTGCAAATATCCAAGTTGGTGTTTTCTTTGCCACAATGCCTCCCAAGGCCTTGGATATTACGAGGAAGTTCATGACTAATCCGATCAGAATTCTCGTGAAAAGAGATGATCTTACACTGGAGGGTATCAAAAAATTCTATGTTAATGTAGAGCGAGAGGATTGGGAGCTTGATACACTATGTGACCTATATGAAACTTTGGAAATCACACAGAATGTGATTTTCATCAATACCAAGAGGAAGGTAGATTGGCTGACAGATCAAATGCGAGCTCGCGATCACACCGTTCCTGCCAAATTGTCCACTCCGACCAATACAATGTGGAAGAGCGTGGCCATAAAATTTGTTACCAAATATGATGAGAGAATGCTGCAGGACATACAAAGATTCTATAACAATCTCTGGTAGGGAGCATCAAGCAGAGTGTACGTCCCAAAATAAATATTTTTATGCTCAATATGCAAACTGAAGGGTCGAGGGATTCACAAGATGCAAATCATGAATATTTTCATGTTCTATTATTGAACCGAAGGGTCGAGAGACCCACAAAGGTCAGATCATGCACATTTTAATGGAACTGGCTGTCGAGGTCATATAGGGGAAGACTGTGGAGGTCAAGGTAGCGTGGCTGTGGGAGCCAAGAGGGAAGTGGTGCGAAGGGAAGAGCGCAACGGAGGGAAGGTCAGGAAGGAGGGCCGACCTTAACCGTGAGTAATAATAAAGGCCAAATACTATTCCCATCCTTTTCAAAGGAGATGGGAGGCTATAGTGAGGGAGGAATGAATAGTATGGAGGATTAGGCAATCAACGTTACCTTGCAACTGAAGATCAGATACGTAAAATCTATTGTGAATCTGCTCTCAAATACCATCCTGATAAGCATGCCTATATTATTTTAGCTGAAGAAACATATGAAACCAAATAGTCCAAGAAGGATGAAATAGAAAGCCATTTCAAAATTATCCAGGATGCAACGTGTGGGTGTACATGCTAGGATACCAAGCGACTGTGTGATGTCCAATTGAGTGTTGAGGTGTGGGACAACACACAAAAATGTATATGGATTATGTTAGGAATATGGCTCAAATTGGAGAGTGCGAATGTTGCAGTAATGATAGAGAGTATGTCAGGAATATGTCTCAAATTGGAGAGTGTAGATGTTGCAGTAATGAAAGAGAGACTACACAGTTTTCGGTATTTTGAGAATGTAGAGAGTGCAAAGACCAGGTGTTATCATCGGAAAATTGGACAAGAAAAGATGACATTATTAAATGTCAAGTATAAGGATTTACAGGGATGAGGCACATTAGGGAATCTGAAGAATTTAAAATATCTCTAAGGTCCAGAAGAAAAATCAAATTGTGCACTCAATAAATTAGCAGAATGCGCCTTCGCGTGCATTTTTATTCAATAGGCACGCCTTTGCACAACTTTCCCTCAAAAATCCACGCAGACCTGAGAGTGGCGGAAGTCACTTTCCGGGACCACAAGGCACACTCCAAGAAATTGATCCCACTCTTGAGGCCGCCCAAGGACAGCTGCCCAAGCCTCCTTAGGACCTTAAGGGAGCACACAATGGAATAATGTGGCACACAATGGAATCACCCCCCTCTCTTGGGTCACCATCCATCACTATACCAAGAGAGGGAAGGAGAGTTTGAATTCATCTATAAAAGGCCACCAAAAGATGAACAAAGGAAGAGCACATTGTTATGCTGGCCAAAAATTTCTTCTAAGCAATCCAAAAGTGTGTGATATAGAGCAGAAGTAGAGAGGGGATTCAGTTGTTGGCCACCCAACAACTCCAATACTTTGGATTAGAGAGAGGGACCTTGCACCAAGGCAACTCGGAGGTAAAAAACTCCTTGCATCGGGTCTTAGAACTCCCTAGTTCTACGGGCCCCTTGGCAAGTGTGAAAACATTCTACCTTTATTCCTAATAGCACACAATAAGAGGGGACATAGAAGCCACCATTAGTATTATTGTGTTGTTTGAATCTATATGAGCTTTGTGTTATTTGTTTATTTTAGCTTTTGTTTCCTCTCTACATATGCATGCTATTTCATTATCTAGTCTATTTTATTTTATGGCATGTTCACTAACCTGCTAACTCTCTTGTTTATCTACCTGTAACTAGGAACTGAAGAGGAAAAAACCACTCCTCTTAAGCAAGTGTGGATTGGTATACTCATGCACCAAATCCACCAACACAGGATTGGCGACTCCACTGATTTTACTTCATAGTTAATGTGGTTGTGCCTTTTGCAGAGACCTCTTTCTTTGCTCTGGAGTTTGGCTTGAACAACCCTTTTTATCTTCTTCCCTGACTGTTCACCCTCAGTGAGAGGCCGAAGCTCAGAAGCTCCAAAATTTGTTGCAGGAAAGTCACGCGGCTTTTACATAGACAGACGCGCTCGACTGTGCACGTTCAACAGTGATCTGCGCATAGACTGCGCACCTGTGTGAGTCTTTTGCGCATGGAAACCAGAGGCAAAAAAATTATGTTATTTCCCTACATTTCCTATTTGTAAAGTGACTTGCAGCCGATAAGAAATATTCCAGTACTGTGTGTGGTGTCCCATAACTTCTTAAAACTCACTGTTTGCTGCATTTCAATAGTTTTAGGTGATAGTTTTAAAATTTCAAAGTTTATTTTCATAAAGTGAACACATAGTTTAAGTAGGGGGAAATTAACTTGCACTATGAGATAATTATGTTTTACAAATTTAGACAGCAAAACCACATAGGTAATTAGCCAAAGTAAGTGGCCCTAGTCCACACATGCTTAGCTAAATTTTTTCAATTTCCTTGTTTAAAGTCATTAATTTTAGTTCAATTTTTGGCACTAGGATTCGGGACTAGGAGTTAATTATCCTTAGAGAGCAAGTAATCTATGATACCTTTTCACCCTTGGGTGATCCTAGGCAAGCATATGAACACTCTTTGCTGATAATTTTCCATCTCCCTTTATTTGATCATTTAGATTAACTAGGAAACATTGTAAGCAACCCATATCCGAACCATGTTTTGCTTTTGAGCAAGGAACAAACAAACGTAGCTTAATAGGGGATTTTGAAAAGGATCACCACATATCCACATGTTAAAACTATGCGATTGTTCACCTCTTTATCACATAGTTTCACACCTTAAGTGAATCAAAGCCACCTTAAAACTAACTTAACTAAACTCATTAAACTCTCCCCACAGGGGCCACAAGAGAATTTATATTTTAAGTTAGGACCAAGGGGGTAGGCATCCAATAAGACACCTTGGTCAATTTACATCTTGAAACATAGAATTTTACTTTTTAGGGAACTTTTAAATCCGTCTATCCGCCCAAAAAGAAAACCCGAGCGGCTTAGAGACCCGATTTAGAGGGGGTTAAGCTTAGGCCCAATGCGTGCAGTATTATTCGGTGCTACCTAAACTGTCTAATACTTGGTACTAGTAGCTGAATTACCAAGAAGCTAGGGGCTCGAAAGCTCATGTGGGATGACGGTACTTAGTGGCCAAAACTAGGGCATCCTTCCCTGTAGGTGATGGTGCAGGCAACACTAGATCCTCTACCTTTACCTTGGTGGACTTTCTTTGGTTGACTGGGGGAATTTCTAGCTCTTTCAGGACGTTGTGCCAACATTCGCAAGATATATTCTCAAGGACCAGTTACATTTTAGCATGTGAGGACAATTAGGTCTTCTAGGAATTGAGTATCATATGCAAAAACAACAAAAACCATATTTTTTGATTGACTGGTCACATAGGATTAATCTAAAGGGAAAATTTAGCTTTAATTTTTAGCTTTGTTTTATGTATGTGATTGGATTTTTGCTTTGAGTATAATCTCTATCCTCTCAAATATTTCTAAAACCATACCTAGTTGACGCCAGAATGGACCCAACGAGACCTCGTCTATCTAGACGTCTTTTGGACCTCCCCCATTACCAGGAGGGGTTCCAAGTCTTTCACCATTTAGGAATCAAAGACGAAACACTACCACCCGTATTGGTTCATCATTTATTGGGGCATCGTTGGTTGGGAAACCTCATCTGTCACCCAACGCCACACCAGTGAGCACCCCCACAGGGTTGGCACTTTCCACTCCTCCCACAACCCTTAGGGGGCAGGGGAGTGGTACCCATTCAAGAATCCAAGTGAATTCATAGTCGGGTACATCACAGACAAACCCTATACCTAACCAGAACACTGTGTCTTCATAGTGTGCAATGGCTACCAACTCGCAGTCACCTTTCTTAGCTTCGTTAAAATTACCAGATTCAGCCAAGCTAACAAATGAACCTATTGCACACAACCCTACATGGCCATCCATGCCCATGAAACTCCCTTCGAACATTCCAAATTTCAAAGGGAAGAAAGTGGAAGACCCTGGAAATCATGTTATGACTTTCCACCTATGGTGTTCGTTGAATAGAATTTCAACGCACCCTAACCGGAGTAGCCACGAAATGGTATGTGGAGAAACCAACAGCTACACATGGAAATTTTAGTGCCCTCGCTAACAAAATTTGACTGAGACTATTTCAACGCACCCTAACCGAAGTAGCCGCGAAATGGTATGTGGAGAAACCAGCAACTACGCATGGAAATTTTAGTGCCCTCGCTACTACGTTCCTTACCTATTTTCGGTTACCCATCCACCACGATTTCGGGATGGAATTTCTGACCCACTTTAGGCAGACACCCGCCATCCATATCTCGGACCATCTCCATGAATGGCGGTGACGTCGTAGTTTGTGCAAAGCCAAACTAAACGATCAATTTTTGTTATACCTATTCCTGAAAACTCTCACCGCAGAGATTTCAAAGGATGTGGAAACACAAAATCCTATATCTGAAGAGGACGCCATCAACAAGGCCCAACAACTAGAGCTAATCTATAAGCAGTCAGGATATATTTACAATATCCTGCCTAATTCCCCGCACCTGCAAACTTACAAAGAATTTCCAGGCGCATTAAAATCCGCAGACGGTTTGATTGGCTCATTGAACCAAATTCACCTAATAAGAAACACTCAACATGCCAGTTACACATATGATTCTAACAAGAACATATCGCGACCCAACTATCAAAGTCATCATGCACCTTCGCAAAACATGACCAATAGGGTGTCGTCGAACCACCATCAGTAGGGAGGTCCATATCCTCCGACTCAAGGAACCCAGTACACAACTAGACATACTAATGGAATAAATCTCCCCCAACAACCATTCATAAACTAGGGACAAGGACCGCAATATGCCCAGTCCCCAGCACAAAACCCACCCATGCAAAATAATGCAAAAGTTAACTTTTTGCAACCTTTCCAACCACAACCACGCCAACCATACAATCAGGAGAATCACAACTATCCTCCTAACGCAACTAGGAAAAAAGGGAAAAAAAACCAAAGGGAAATCATGGATAGGGGGAAACAACCAACAACACCCTCCGCAATCTCAGGATGGAGGAAACTCCAATCGAAATCAAAACTAGGAGCCAAGCAAATCCCATGGGTAGAACAAGATGGTGAATCTTTGGACAAACCACTCTTGTTCAATATGTGGTGAGTACAACCATTACACTCACCACTGTCCCGACCTCCCTGAGCTGAAGATGCTGCAAGGAAACTGTGGGCAAGGGGGATCCTCACAATAGATAACAATCATGTAGGATCCTTTCCCCCATCAAGGGACAATTAACACCCAACATCAACAAACAAATCCCGACAATTCCAGAAAAAAACAACCATGAAATCTAGATGACTGGCGAAGAATTTTTTTTCCAGACTCGGAACCAAAATTACGATACCCCACCAAACACCAATTCATCAGGGGCCAGTACAAGTGCACCAAGAGCACCTTTAACCATATCAAATATGCCTATTGAACCTTTGCCAAAAATGGTTAAGGGACCAACTAGGTGGGCAAGAAACCATTCCAAAGTGGCCCATAACTATAGCATTGCGGATGATATAGCTCAATCTCCCGTCGCCATGTTAGCTTTGGAGGTATTATAATCATGCCCAAAGCAAAGGAAAGGCTTAATTTCTACATTAGGCTCCATCGACCCTGCTGATTCGTGCCTAATGGCTTTCGATTTAGACAAAGCCACCCCTAGGCTTCCTTCGATGGTCGCCTTCCAGATATCGGTGTCAGTTCAAAACATCACCATTCATCGATGTATCATTGATGAGGGTGCATCCACATGCATCATGTCAAAGAATTTCTGGTAGAAGTTAGGGTCTCAGAGCTAAATCCATCAGGAATCATGCTTAGAGCATACGATGGGCGCCCTTCAGCTCCCGTTAGTATCTACCAAAACATCCTAGTATGCTTAGCCAAAAAGACGGTCCTTATAGACATTGAAGTCTTGGATGCTCAATTGGATTATAATATACTCCTTGGCTGGAGTTATATGTATGCCATGTCAGCCATAGCCTCCTCCGTCTTTTGAGCTATGATGTTTCCCCATGAGGATCACATCATTACCGTCGAAGTTTTGACATACAATGAAAAGCGACCCCTAGCAAATAATGATGTCATTCTACCCTATGTAGACACATCTATTGAGACGCTTTCACAGTACCAAGAATATGGCCCTGACCAGTTCAAACCATAGTCCATCCTTGGGTCATTCCTAGGAGATCCCCCTGTTATACCAGAGTCATTAGCTGATGTCATAGAGGATTTGGTGTGCATGATGTCCTAATCAAGCACCAAAGCCAGTCAAGACACAGATATGAGCAGTAATGACACTAAGTCCTCAGCCACGACAACCTCTCTAGCCTATGCCACCTCCCAAACTCCTTTCCTCTTCCCCCTAGTTGGTTTTGTGTCACAGTAGGTCATGGCCACGATGGTCCTACCAAACTTATCATTTGCAATCCTAGTTTGGTACGTAGTCCCACCTACCACAATGGGAGTCATGCACATAACCTCTACAGGGTTAATCCCCCTCAATCCTGAGTAGGCCTCAACTGTTCAAGAGACTTTTGCAAACATCCATGCGAAGGAAATTCCCATCGCAAAACTGATAGTTACGACCAAAAACACCAATAAAAAAAGGAAATAAGGTAGAGAATCCCACCACGTAATGAGAATCGCAACCTTGTGCCATATGCAACATAGTAGGCCACCCTACCCACATCTTCCCAGAGCTGGACGAATTAAAAACACTCCCGAGCTCTGCGGTAGATATCACGGAAACAAATTCCCGTAAAAAGGAACCAGCCATGAAAAATCAAGGCAAGGCATTGCGTACCAACCACGCATGCACTATTTGTGGCATTTATGGGCATTACACCTATCACTTCCTAGATATTCCACGATACAGAGACATCTTACATGCCATTGAACAATCCTATCAAGAGGATCCCTCCATCCAGTCAGCTGGAGATGAACCTCGAGTCATTCTATACCTATAGGAGGAAGGATAGTCACCTGAATACTCCCATCCATTCCCGCTCCCCCTATCAAGTGCTGTGTACTCTATGACGAACGCGATAATTTCATCGCTAACTACCCAGCCCTGGAAATGTTTCAGCGATGGTATCCAGTTCATGTAGTATACTGCACCGACCGAGCCACCCAATATTCATGTCAAATATGCGGAGGCAATCACCCTTTACGACACTGTCACTATGTCCCTAGATTCTATGCGACCCTAGCTAGTATGCGCACAACCATAGTTTGCCTCTCCCATGAGGGCAACTCAGACTCTGAATCCATGAAAAACTCAACAACTCAAGAATATGTGACAAGTAGATCCATCCTCTTCTTGTCAGCTGAAAAACGACCAATTGGGGAACCCTTAGTCACCCCCAATCGCCCTCCACGGATAAGACCAACATGTGTGTTATGTAACACACCCAATCATGTGGTCGCCACTTTCCCTAACTTAGAAGCGCTATGCCTTTGGTACCCATTCATGCCATCAAACAAGTAGGACAGGAACCCCATATCCAGGATGTTTTTCTTGGTATGTAGGGTCAATCACCATGAGTAGCGCTATAACTATATCCCAAAATTACGCCCTCTAATAGACATGATACATCTATTAGAGACAAAATGACGGGATCTTATCAATCCAAAACCTAACTACCATGATGGAAGGCAGAACGCCCACAGGAAGTCTACTCCATACCCATTTCTGCAAATGGGGTAGGTTAGGAAGGCGTGCCAACCAAGCATGAACCAAGTTCAACCTAGGATAACATGCGGGATATGCAACAAAATTGACCACCAAGTCAATCAGTGCAAAGAACTAAATCACCTTGCAAACAATTTTCGCATAGTCTCTTCCCTTCCGCAAAGACATCTCTCTAACCAAGAAAAAATCATGCACAAATATTGCCGGATTTTCTCACACTGTCATCATACAATTAAATGTGATCATCTCCAAAATCTTAGAGTTGCAAGAGCAGCGTTAAGTCTACACTCCCCAAGAGAGCTAGATGTACCAAAGCCAAAAACTCGAAAGTGGAAGTAGAGGAGCTTCTCCTCTACGTCTGATCCCTCCTGAGCATCCAATTCAGGGACTAAGAGTAGTGCCCACACAATCTACTCATTTGGCACAATGGTACCATGCCCCATTTTCACCGACCATAACCACGAACTAGAGGTGTGCCCGCTAATGGAAACATTCGGGCACCTCTGTATTAGGCACAACTTCCATCTGCTGGAAAGTGCCCAGCCTAACGAGGAAGCTAGCCTTGCGCCCACGCTAGCCCCCATGATGGAAATTCCTCCCCCAACAAACGCTGATGACATGACACACCATACACGATTCAAATCATCTTATATCAGAACTATGACTCGGGTTGTTTGCTCATCTGCCATAGGTGTCGAGTCAACTGCAACTACGAGAGTAGCTCTACCTACGACATTGAAAACCAAATTTGTATGCACTCTGTCAATTGCATCTGGTTCCACCACATCGACGATTGAATCCTTTTCATGGCTATTAGCCAACCCTGTGCGGGCTAAACCTCTTCTGCACAACCTTGCGCAGAAACAATCCCCCTTAGGATCCCTATTTCATTCAGACGAGGACATCCTTGAAGCCATGATGAAGCCGAATTATCCATGGGATGCAATGCATCACCACTCATTTTTCCTCCCACGAAAAGTGTTCAGTCCTGACAAGACAGAAGAACAAGATATTTATTTGGTTGAATCAAAAGATTTCCTCCCATCAGGGAAAGTTGATTGGTTCAAGAGCCCCATCCTGGCACCCGATGCATTCGAGGAAGGAAACATGTCAAAAATTTCACCTACCATGAAGGTGAACATATCACCAAATATTGGAAAGGTCAAAGAAATTTCACTGGAGGCAGCATGTTCACCAGAAGAAATAACCTCTTATACCCAATTTCTACAAGAGTATAGAGATATATTTGCATGGGACTACTCAGAGATGCATGGGTTGAGTCCCACTATTATAGAACACCATATTGACACCTAGCCTGATGTACCACGAATATACCAGAAACAACGTCAACTGCACCCATCCAAGGCAGAAGAAATACAATGAGAAATCAACAAGCTTCACAAAGCTGGGTTTATCTACCGCATTGCTTACACATATTGGGTTTACAACCCTATTCCCGTCATGAAAAAACAGGGCACCAAACGTGTTTGTAGAGATTTTCACGATTTGAACGAAGCATTTCCCAAGGAAAATTACCCTACCCCATTCATCAACCAAGTCATCGATGCTTGTGCGGGTCACGAGGTCCTCTCCTTCGTGGATGGATTCTCTAGGTACAATCAAATTAAAATCCACCACATCGACCGGTACAAAACTGCATTCACTACCCCCTGGGGCACATTCACATACAAGGTAATACCATTTAGCCTGAAAAACGTAGGAGCCACCTTCCAAAGGGCCATGCATTACATCTTTCATGACTTGGAACACCTTATCCTCGCCTACTTGGACGACATAACTACCCAATCCAAGAAGCGCTCAGGCCATCTCGAGGATTTGCGACTGGTATTCCAACAATGCTCGCAATACAAGTTAAGCTTGAACCCCCTCAAGTTTGTCTTTTGAGTCACAAAATGAAGACTTTCAGGTTTTATCGTGTCCCAACAAGGAATTTGAGTGGACTCCCTCAAGGTCCAAGCCATAAAAGAGGTACCTCCACCTCGAACCCTCAGGAAACTAGAAAGCTTGCAGGGGAAGGCCAATTTTCTGAGATGTTTCATCCTAGATTACGCTACTTGTGCTCAAGGGTTCCTGTGCCTCCTTCGCTAGGACATCCCATTCAAATGGGACGACCACACCCAACAAGAATTCGATGCGCTGAAAGACACATTGTCTTCAACACCGCTCATCAGTCCCCCAGACTATAAAAAAGATTACATCCTGTATCTATCAGCATCCGAGACCGCTTTGGTCGAAGTATTGATCTAGGAGGGCCCAGGTGGGAAGGAGCATCCAATCTACTACGTCAGCAAAACCTTATCAGGCCCTCCATTAAGATATGAACCTAAAGAAAAGACTGCCTTAGCGCTAATTCATGTAGTCCAAAAGCTTCACCACTACATCATATTAAATACCACTACGCTCATCGCGGATATTAATCCCATCAAATATCTTCTCACGCGGCGCCTAATGAACCACAAATATGCCCACTGGATAGTTAATCTCCAAGAACACGACTTACAATTTCGCTCCCCCAAGAGAAAAAAGGCGTTAATCTTAGCAGAGTTCATTACGGGCCTCCCAAGTCATACCAAAGGATCACCGGTAAACGATTTGATACCAGATGAACATCTATTCCTCGTAGCAGCTGACGACCCTTGGTACAGAGACATCCTCCTCTTCTTACAAACCCTAAATTTCATACCCCATATAACTCGAGATGACCCCATTTTGCAATAGTATTTAAATAAAGAATATGCTTTCACTTGGAGTATTTTTGTTGTAGGTATTGTGAAAACCATCGATCGGTCCATCCACTGAAAGTCCCAGAGTAGGTATTATTCTACCCTCAACATGATAGAGTCCCATAAAAACTCTTCATATCCTGACATCATTTCTTCACAAGAAATCAACCATAGGTTCCAAGCACCCGACCATGTTTATCATCGCCCCACCTTGCACATGATAAACATCCTCGTTGGTCGGTAGAGGCTCCCCTCCATGGTGCTCGTCACTAAAAGTAGACCATATATCAAAAAATTCACGACGCCATGGCCATACCACTTTTTTCTAGGAAGCATATCATGCCCATTCAACCACCATGCATCAGGTCAAGTTTTACCATATCGAAATATAACCCCTTTCCTGGACTACCAGGTTTTGAAAGTAGATCGAAAGCGCACCACCGTGCCTCGCATTTGGCCTACCATACCTCCATCAGAATAGCCCATATGCAACATTTCCCATCCACTTCATCAACCCCACACACGAGACCAACCAATGGGCCCCCCACCCTCAGCAAAAACACACTCCTCACACCATCAGTGAGTGAGAAGTTTCATGTTTTAGGGCACCCGTATCTGTGTTTTGTACATTACAAACCCCATTATTTCATTCTTTTGGTAATGTTGATGGGAAAATCTGTCTGGCCAATAGTAGGGGATCTCCCCGGTAAAAAGTCCCAATTAGACCTTGAACCGTTTGGAATAGGAATCCCGTCCGGGGTGTGGGTCCGGCTACCGCTAATTTCTCCTTTCTTTGGGTCTCGCTCAGAATCTATAGACCTGTGGATACACACTTAATTGGATGATACAAGACATATGATTGATGCATTAAATTTACATATAACACTATGCGTAGCAAGATGAAATAATAAAGCATAAGTACCGAAGGAAATGTTGTTAACAACACTTCATTAGGGTCATGCTTGTAAGCTGTTTCAACCACGGAAGAAACAATTCTTTATGGCGGAAACACCTTTCACTTCCTAAATATATTTAAGAAATAGTACGAATGCTAGTAAACAAAGTCATTAAAATTCATTAAGAAAGCGAAATTAACTCAACCACCATTAACATATATTTAGAAAACTGTCATGTAAATCTGATATGAATTAAAGATACAGTTCCATTAATCTAAAGATGTTTAGAAACTGAAAAATATAATACTCATAGTGCTCATACATATATCAACATCATATCCACAAAGGGATTTTACAAATTCTTGTATTCATCTCCTAATTTTATAGTCCGAGTAATACAATGTTCTTCGCTTGAGTCCCCAAAAAATTATCCCTTTACAATCCTCGAAAGAAGTATTTATAGGATAGAACTTGCCCCTTGGGCTTCCTTGACCTTTTGCCTCCCTGACCGTTGGGATGCCTTGCAACCAAGTAGATTTTGTGACCTGTGACCTCAAGAAATCTGCGACTTGCGACCCGATTAAATGTGCGACCTGCGACCTCAAGCAGATCTGCGACTTGCGACCTGAGGAAATTTGCGACTTGCGACCTGAAGCAGATCTACGACTTGCGACCTTCTTTTGGTGATCTTTGGATTTCATAGCAATATTCCTTGTCCCGCATCCTTGCTTCGTGAAGATAGCCAAGCACCTTGGATCTTAAGGCAAGGTTCCTGAGGATTGGTGAGAATCAACCTTGCTTTGAAAAGGGTCCTCTTGCTTTCTTGGAAAAATTTCGGCTCCTCGTGCTAACCAACAGCTCCCGAAAATTTTTGTATTATCTGAAAACCATCCCAATTAGTATATTTTCAAAACACCATGGAAAGTTGAACCGATCAGCGTTGGGATTCTCATTCTTGGGCGTGGAAAATTTATTTACTAAACTTTTGATAGCTCCTTTTATGAACAAGACAACCATTGGCGTGCCAAAGAGGTTCCCAACTATTTGTGTTTTATGCCTGGGAACTTAAAAAAAAAAAAATTCCGCTTACTGTGCTACTCCTTCAAAACATCATTGGAAGGCTCTCTCAATGTGTATACGCAAATCATGAGATGCATAGGTCACATGGTCACCACTACCACCAAGTCGCACCTTTTATTTGCCTCATAGATCAGCGACTTAGTGACCTGGAGGGGTCGCGCGACTTTGTCTTCACTTGGGCTGAGACCTCAAAAAGGTCACAGGGTCACTACTACCACCAATTCGCACTTTGAATTTGCCTCATAGATCTGCAACTTAGCGACTCGAGCTGAACTTGCGACCTCACAGGGTCGCATAGTCGCAAATTCTGGTAGGTCGCACTTCATTCGTTTTTGGGTATGCTGCGACTCAGCGACCTGGGTTGAATTGCGACCTCCCCATGGTCACATAGTCGCACTTTTTCTGAGTCACAATAGATGCATGGGAGGTTTATTTGCGATCTTATTACCAACAACACTCAACGACTTGACCATATTCATTGTGCGCTCGCCCTCCAACCCCAGGTTGCCACTACCAAGTCGACAACCCTCTGCTGTGTCTACATCGTGCGTTGTGGCATTCAGGTTTTTTTTTTTTTTGTTGTGATGGGGAGTGCGTCTCTGATAACACACACACACATCATGTCCACACATCTTTTGTCACCAGCTCTGAGATGAGCACGCTGTGCTTCGCAAACGAGCCTCCGCCATCGTTTTCTTTTCTGTTCTTCATGGCCTGAAGTCGCAGCAATGCAGAGATGCTGTGTGACGTGCTAAAATCACTCAGGCTTGGTACATTAATACCCACGTCATAATATACGTTCAAACCCATCACCAAACTAATGGATCGTATCGCCGTATCTACGATGCCTCTTTGGCAAGCTGACTCACCTCCTCCAGCGGTCGTGGCATCTAGATTGGCACCAGTGATGAGTTGGACCTATGATATCATCCACGGCATGTTTAACAGTCTACACATAACCACCATCTGGCAATTAACAAACCCGTGGCATGTGAGGAGAGTCTATGGTGCTGAAATGTCTTCTTGTTAACCTGTATTCTTAATCTTCATCGATATGGTTTAAAACCATGACTCGACATCGCTTAAAACATAGGTTGTATATTGTCCTATTTTTTTACGACTCTGCTCTTATTTTGACCATACTTGCACCATAGTTATTATAACCTTGCCATTATAGGTTTGTTACAACGTTCCGCTCCGTGTTTCACACATAAATTTTGACCACCATATATATATATATATGCTCCAAATGTTTTACCATGGGTCAGAATTCCGTCATGGAGTATTTGAGCCCCTTTGTAATGTTTTTTATATGGTTCTACTTCTCAAATATTATATGGTTTGGAAACCATATTGTTTTTGCACCCTGGTTTTAATTATATAATGTTTAAAGCCATAACCTTGGTCCATGGATTTGCACCCACCATGTAGCTTAGGTTTAATAAATATTTTTTCCTAAAGGTGTGTTTTGATATTTGAAATTGTGCCATTGTCTTGACAATACCAACATGTGTGCTTTGGCACTGTGGCTTAGCATGAAAATTCCCTTGAATGAGAATGTATTTATCTGGGGAAATCTTCTGAGTCTACTTGGTTCACCGAGAAACAATAATGTATTTCGGCTTTACAGTTCTTCCTAGACCTCACACATTAGGGGGCAACTGTTGTTGGAAATATGATGCAGAGTGTTGTCCTTGATGGCAACCCACTAAATGAAGATGAAGACATGCGACTGTTGACATGTGTTGTCCTTGATGGCAAACCACCTGATGAAGTTATTCTTGACTTGATGGACTTGGTAAATGATGTAAATCTGATGTGATATGATGAACTATGATGCTGAGCGTTGTCCTTGAAAGGCAACCCACTTGATGAAGATGATGACAACTTACTTGATGAAGTTGTGCTTGATAGAATATGTCCTTGATGAAGAAATCTGATGTATCTACAGTGTGTACAGAAGGCAATGAAGAAAAGAATTCAGAATGTGCTCAAAGTATGATGAAAAGAGTATGTCTCTAGGTATACGCGGATTGGCCTAGGGGAAGTCGCGTATGCACGCGGAAAGGAACGTTCCAAGTAGCGTATGGGCAAAAGCGCTCAAAAAGTGCAAAACCAGGGGTAACCACCATGGTATTGACCCATTGTATTGGGTAATGATTCGTCTAAATGACCCCGTCCAGGAATACCATCGGAAGTAATGTAGTTTTGGGCTCATGGTATTGTTTTGGCTCATGGTATTGAAAAAAGGGCTCATGGTATTGAAAAAGGGTAAACCTATATAAGGAGAAGAAATTCATTGTGCAAATCATGAGTGTGGGTGCAAGATGTCTGAGCTTGAATGAATACTTCTCTCTGAAGTAGATCTGAATGGAAAGGGTTACACTTGAAGACAAATCTGAATGTATGATGCACCAATGATGAAGAAGGGGATCTAGATCTGAATTGCTCTTGTATTTGCTAGATCTGATTATGGAAGGCTTAGATCTGTGATGAGGCGAGCATCTAAGCGAACATCTGTCTGAAGCAAAAGGGTAGATCTGAACTGAATATCTGATCTGATGAAGTATGCTGCTCTGTAATGATTGAAGATCTATACGCTACTTCGCCGCGGAGGAAGCGCGTATATACGCGGCTTCAGCGAAGAGAAAGCGCATATGCGCAATAAAATATACACTGAGGTATACGCTAGTTTGTGTGGACGGAAACGCGTATATACGCGACATCAGTGAAGTGAAAGCGCGTATGCAAACTAGGGTTTCTTTGACAAGGTATATGAAATATACGATCGTTATCTTTGTGTTCGCTACTCGATCTGTGTTGATAAATATCATTGGTGATATATATACATTCTTAAAAGTATGGAAAAGGTCCAGTATGAAAATATGATGAAATGTGGCCTGCAAGTGGTGTTCTATTGAAGTTGTTGGATCCAGTGTGAAAATTGATGAAACGTGGTCCAAGGTGGTGCTGAAGGTTGTAGCCTTCAGTCAGGGGGTTGTAGCTCCCTTCCAGGTGAGGCTGGTAAACGAGATCGGGGGGTAGTAGCTCCCTTCCAGGAGAGGCTGGTAAACGAGTCAGGGGGTTGGAGCTCCCTTCCAGGAGAGGCTGGTAAACGAGCGCAGGTGGGTGCCTGCGTGCTGGTCAAGTCTGCGGCAGCACATATGTTGTAAGATGTTTTCTCTATAATAAAATATTGAAGGCTGAGCAACTGCAGCGGTGGTTTTCTCCCGATTTGGGTTTCCACCTAAAAATCCTGGTGTTCATGTGTGATGCTTTGTGTGATGGATTATTCTATTCTTACTGCACCTGTTT